>JAPWDM010000007.1:19113992-19713992 GCA_035578155.1 Brachynemurus nebulosus | reverse complement strand
CGAATTCGTATTTAAATTTAAATTGAAAACCGTTAGTGCATATTGCATGATATCAAACAATGGATCCAGTTACCAAATCTTATTTATTAGAATCACCGTTTTCAAAATTTCTAATTATAGAAAACAAACAATTCTGTGTAAACGATTATTTATTATTCAAGTAGAGCAAAAAAAGCTGAGTTCTGGAATTACTTTGAGGAAATTTTTCAAGACAAACAGAAATTTTTAGAATATTTGAATATGTCGCAAGTCACATTCAATTACATTTTAAAATCTACTGAATTTCAGCTTCAATATTTAGTTAATTAATTTTTCATTACATATACTTAAAATGTTTTTGTTAGGTTAGGTTAGCTTTATTATATTGTAATATATTTAATTAAAAAATTATCTAAACATTTCCTCTGCCACCTTATTGCACAATTTTTTATTTAACTTTCTATTATGATAATATTTATGCTTTTGATCCCTTGAAGACCGCCTTTGTTCAACAAAAATAATTATTTTTTCTATATCCATTGCATTTTTTTCGTACGAATTCGCATCAAAAAACAAAATATTTTGGTCGTATCAAAAAGTCGTACGAGCTCGTACGAAAGAGTCGTAAGCAGTGTAACCACGCATATCTAAATGTATGCATTTGTTTAATTCGTATTAACTCGGATAAGTTCGTACGAATGAATTTTCGGATGAATTCGTATCCAGTGTAACCGCTGCCTTATTTACATATTTTTTATATTATTTGTCTTATGTGTTGTGCCATTTTACAAGTGCCGAACTGTAATCAGAAGACGAAACTGTAGATTGCAAAAAAAAAATATTATTTTATTCTAATTTCGTAATAAAAATACAATAAATCGCGTGACACGTATTTAAAAAATTATTGTATGGTTGTGCTGATGAAGACTTACTGTTGAAACGGATTATCAGCATTTTTTTCAAAAATTATTTTTCAGTAAATCGTTACGATCGTCGTTTTGATGATTGGATCACAGAATTTACAATAATACAGTAGAACCTCTGTTAACCGGACAGCAGTGTCACGCAAAAATTTGTGCGGCTAACAGGGACAGAGTAAATAATAACATTAAATAATGTTGTGTTCATAACTAATTTGGTTCCGAGACTACTAAAGTAGCAAAAGCATTGTGATCACTTTTGAAAAATAAAAAAATTTTTCTCTCCAAAATCCGTTCGTCCGTCTGTCTGGATTTACGAAAATTCGAATTATTTTCGGAGTTATCGTTACTGCTTCCGAGACTACTAAAGTAGCGGAAGCATTGTGATCACTTTTGGAAAATAAAAAATTTTTTCCCTCCAAAATAAAATTTTTTACACACATTTTACGTTTTAGAGCTTCCTGAACAATTTTGGTTTGGTGTCTGTCTGTCCGTCTGTGTGTCGCCAGTTTGCACCAAGTGGCATAACTTTTGAACTATTCGATTGTTTTTAATGAAATTTTCAGAAATTATGCAGTTTGGTTCCTAGATGGTCCCCTATGAATTTAATCGAAATCGGAGTAACGGTAGTTACGCCGTTACCATGCCATTCCATTAATATACTAAATTGCATCAAGTGACATAACTTCTGAACTATTCAATTCTTTTTTATGAAATTGTCAGAAATTCTGCCGTCTAGTTCGTAGATGGTCCCCTACAAATTTCATTGCATTCGGAATAATAGTATCCACGGCGCTACCATCAAATCCCATTAAATGTCAATATCTTATTTACTGTTGGTACCATTTCGCTCAAATTTTTAAAGTATTTTGGGGGTTAGTTTCTAAAATATTTTTGCTATTATTTTATAATTTAGCCTTTAAGTATTTTGAGTTACAACAATTTTTTATGAACTTTAAGGCGAAAATATAATTTCACGGTATATATATATTTGGTAGAATACTGTTTTAAAGTCTTTTACGAGTACGAGGAAGCTGTGTGCCACACTCCATTGACAGCGTATTTTAATTAAAATCAATTTCATGAACGAATTTAAGTACTTATACCAATTTCACATTAGAATCATTGTTAACAAGTTAAAATATGAACAATTATACCTAACCCATATAGAGGTATACATACGCATTAGAGGTACTCGCTTCCGGTTAATGGAGGTAATAATGTACTAAATAGTCTTTTAAGAGACTGCTGAATGCATTGGTTTTAGTATAGCATGCCACCGTCGTTCGTAATCGGAGGTTCTACTACAGGTTCCTATATAAACATATTTTTTTTTTGGGGGGGGGGGGGAATTTACACAGTCACAGAACGAATTTGCCCCTTAAAATATGAAGAAAATATCTATTCCAATCCACAAGAACGTCAGTGATCTTGAGTAAATTTATTCAAGGATTGTTACATTTTTTTTGAAAATATTTCAAAGTATAAGATTATGTAAAAACAATTCGAATAATTTATTTTAATTAAGTGTTAATTTACTTTATGAATGAATTTTTTTTTTTTGAATTTTCCCAATCGATTTAGAAAAATGCGTCGAATATTGAATAACTTGATATTTACCGGTGGTGACGTTATTGTTAACCCTAGAATCATACGTTGGTCTACGAGTTAAGTTAATCATACATCGGCGTCGTTTCGACGAATGGACTTTTTACGGGGAGTTTTAGAGTTTATTTGCAAAAAACATTTTTTTTACATAACAATACTACAAAAGCGAACAAAATATTTAAAAAAAATTGGATTTGGAAAAATTTCTTAACATAAATATTTATTAATTTTTTTTAATCTTTTTATCAAAGAATATTTTCACTATAAAAATTAAGAAATAGATAAATAAATCAATTGTATCATAAAACATGTGTTTCAGATAATTAATTTATGAACTATTATTATGAGTCAGTGGACATGTGTGACTTTACAGAATGTGAAATTTCTCAGTCATAAATATTCCTATAGATATGTAGTTATTTCCCCATTAGGCACATTTGTAAATTTTTTAAAATTTGTTAGTAATTTTTCGAATAAGATCTCAAAAAATAATAAAAATCAAAATATTTTTCACAAAATAAATTGTTAACCTTTTATTAAGTCACTTGAAACGCATTCTTTAGTTTTCGATTCAATATATTAAAACTTCAGTATTATGTCGTCTCTATAAGTCAAACAGCTGTAATCATCTTTCACATTATCATAATCATTGAATAAATTAATTATAACATGCATATCTTTAATAAATTTTAGAAAAATTAGGAAAACTTTTATATGTGGAGTACAAAATCTTTAAAAAAAAAACATCGGTTAATCATACATCGTCGTCCTTTTGACGCACACTATTTCAGTATAAAAAAACGACAATAGCTATAAACAAAATTTATACGTTTTATGTGTTATAATAACAAATAAATTAGATAACAGAAGTTTCACAGCAAGCAGGTACCGACAAGTTGTAGTATTGGAGCAGGTAGAGAAGTTCGTTCGTCGTTTTGACGAGTACGTATGATTCTAGGGTTAATGAAAATATGAAGGGAATTGTTGTAGACAGTAAAATGTTTCAAAGTATTGTTTGGATTAGATTTTTAGGAAAATCGCTATTTTTATTTCACATGATAACAAGTTTACGTGTGAATTTTTTATTTTTGTTATCGAAATGACAAAATTGTTTTTTTTTTATTTTTTAATAATACAATGGAACCTCTCTTAACCGGATAGGATTTTCACGCGAAAATCACCATTGAAATATAATATAAAAATGGCTAATTTTGAGTCCTTTAGCGAACGAAGTGGGACATTATAAATAATTGACTTTGTTTAGAATTTTGGAGTATTTGATTTAAGGAGAAATTCGCCAAAAAAAAAAAAAAAAAAACATCAAAAATCGTCCTTTTTTATTTATTTATTTTTTTTTATACAAATAAATATTTTATTAGAAAACTAAATATACAACATTGTTTCTACATGTCTGAGATTACAATAAAAATTAAAAAGTGAGCTGAGTATAATCAGCTTTGAAGTCGACACTCGAGATTTTTCCACCTTGATGGTTCCTCGCGTTCTGAAATTCCCAGTGAACCAAAATCAAAAAATCAATAATTTTCTGAAAATATACATATGCAGTTATGGTACTAATTAGGATCTAAAAAAATAAAAAATAAAAAATCAGTGAGAAGTCGCATTTTGAAAATAAATTTTCAAAAATCACCGCTTTTTCTCTTGAAAATATATTACGGAACCAAAAGGGACTGTCAAAATGACGGTATCGAGGATAATATGCACATCGATTTATGTCGATATCTCAGATACTTTTTGAGATACATAAGGAACCATATCGAAAAACGTACTTTCGAGAAAAAAGCATTTAAAGTTTTGTTTAAATGCCCATAACTTTTTGATTTTTAATTTTTTTAAAATAAAATTTTAGAATATTATTTCTGACACCTTAAGGAACATAATTATGAAGAAAAAAAAATCAATTTCTTTTTTTTGGCGAATCTCTTATTAAAAGAAATTTTCGAGTGAAATTGCTGTCCGGTTAATAGTGGTTCCACTGCAATTACCGTCTATGTGACTAGGGCTATAGTCCACTTAGCCCAAAAATATTTTTTTTTAAAGTTTAGACTAGATGATTCCTTAAACTAAAATGCTAGACACCTAAAATTTCAGTCACCATTACTTTCATTGTTGTTGATTTTAGAAACACAGGACCATCTAAGCAAGAATACCTCAATAAAGAAATCGATTATCCTCTTTACTTTTATTGGTGACCACACGGAGAGAAAATTCCTATAAAAATTACTGTGCTCATACTACAATCGACGTGTAACAGGCGAACATATCCAATTTTTGTACGGTAAAATTATAAAAATTACAATAATATAACTATAATTTTTATAATTTTACCGTACAAAAATTGGATATGTTCGCCTGTTACACATCGATTGTAGTATGAGCACAGTACATAATTTTTATAGGAATTTTCTCTCCGTGCTCAGTAGGGGAACACACACGAGCGTAGGAGAATGTTTTGATTACAAATTCGAATGTTTTGTTAATTGTCCGCTCCAAGTTTGAAGTGTACTTTTGATAATGATTTTAATTTCCAATAGAGTAAAACACCTTTCAGTTTATAGAGGTGTGTCACCGACAGTTTCAAGGGCAGTGTCATATACTTCAATTTTTTTTTTTTTTTTTTTGAACAATGTACAGTTTTCAAAAATTAAAATGCCTTTGGTTAAATGTATTTCTAAAAATACTTAATAATCGTTTAGCATTCATGGGTGTGTAATTTTTGATAACGTTTGACAAAAAATTTAATAATTATTATTGTGAAACAGTGATTCGCAAAATTTTCATCAATTTTGTTTGTTTAATGCAAGCTAAACTGTTTCAAATGGTTTCCGTAACCAAATGGTTGCAGGCTTTATTTAAATTTAAGATACTTACGCTAACTAAACCGTCACAAACTGTCTTTAATTGTACATTGTAATTTCTTAACAATAAAAATCGAGAAGATAGTGATTTTGCACAAATAAATTGTGGACCCTGATTCAAAGCGATAAAATTTAGGAGGCGTTAACCGTGTAAAATTAGCCTTATTTTTTTGTTATTTACATGAGGCGTCTCAGGGTGTTTTTATCAAGTCGGAAATATCTTGAGGAGAGTCTGCAGGATACACTTGAAATTTGTTACATGCTGATGATTCAAAGTGATACCTAAAGTGATTAATGGTTTCTCGTCAATTACCTACACCAATTTTAAAATTTTTAATCATTTAATTATTAATTGGACCCATGGGCGTAAAAAATGTTAAGGGGACCACTAGTGTGACATTTTGAAAAAAGTGGAAAATTTTTTTTTGCATGTTTCGATAGTCTATACCTTTAAAAATAACATACTAAAATGTCAAGTTCATACCTCTAGTTCTTGAGTTACAGCCATCCGAGAAGCGGATTCTGATTTTCATTGTTAACTTTGAGGTATTGAGAAATGTATGAAAGTTGATAGTTCAGGAGTTTCTGGACGTGGCTGCCAGTCACATGTTGTGGAGAAGCTAGACTCTGGCACATTTAAACGACTCATCTAGTTTTACTATGACCGTTACAGTGAGTACATCGTAAATAATTTTAGTAAAAATTCTCAGTGAATAAAACTAAAAGGTAAAGTAAAGAAAAACTACATTTTTCAAATTTGCTGCAGTTATAACTCAAAGACAAATCATCCGATAAATTTGATTTTTATTGCAGCTTCTTTTATATATGTTTCTTCGTGCCACCTCCAGTTTTCCAATCGAATAAAAAATGTAATTTTTGCAGGCCAAAAATCATCAAATTTTCGCGCAAAATTTGACTTTTTTTTTAAAAAAAACTCCGTCATTTTGTTAAATTTCAACTTTTTTTTTCGATTGAGGTTCATGGCATGGGCAATACCTTCTAGTTTAATAGGCTTTTTGGTTTTTTTGATTTCAGGCAGTGTGAAGGTCTCTATCAGAAGGAGATCGCGAATAACTCACTGAATTTTCAATTTTTTAGTCCAAAAATTTTATCATGAATTTATTATATTATATCAACGAATATATCCTTAAAATATTAAAGCATACCATACAGTAGTTTTCTTTAAAAAAATTTCCAAAGATCACCTTTTTTCAGGTGGTCACATTAGTGGTCCCCTTAACTCGACCCTGATCATAGTCTAACGTTGCAGGTAGTGTTATGGAAAGATGCTGTGGTCAAACTGGGACTTAAAACATACTGCATTCCGCTTTTACAATTCCATTTAGTCTGATTAGTAATAAAATTAATATGTATTCTCTTATGTAAGGCATATCGATTTTATAATATGTATTGTATCTAGTTGCAATTAGCTTATTATACGACGTTACTCTATTTGTTTACCACTTGCGTTACGTAATTATATCACTGATTAGATAATCAATCCAATTGTTTTGTCTAAGCCCTACGACAATGTTATACGAAATATAAAAAAAATTGAAGACATGAGTGGATGAAGGTGTTATGTAACATTTTTTTTCAAAAAGTCATTTTTTGCAAAATTTTAGAATATCCTATGCTGAAGTAACATACGATATATTACAATTTGGTTTCATTACAATTTGCTGAAGTAACATACATTACAATTTGGTAACTCCTTTGGTAAATCCTCTAAACAGCTGTACCAATAAAAACTACGGATTTCAACTTTTACTATCTCATTTTATAGGATTACTATCCTACAGCTTTGCAAAGAAATAAAATGTGTGTCTAAAGACATGTAATTTTCGTCATAATTGTCCTATTGTTTTTGTTTTGACATGTATGTGTTCAGAATTTTATCGCGCATCATTAATTAATGATGTTTGAAGTTACATTCGATGTATACATACATAAACAAATACATGCTATATATGTATATCCGTTTAGACCCGGACACATCAGTTTATTACACTATGGCTGCGATTCGCACCGACTGTAACTCCCACTATCCATATGTTAATATTCCCCCCAGAATTATGCGGTTTATGCCTCCTTCTGATGTCATATCGTATATTTACTTCATAGAGAGGCATACTATATACTGACCCCTCTTCCTTCCCACAAAATGTTTTGAAGCCTTTGACAGGTTCAAAGACATCAGACGATATAAAACACTGTCCTAACCTCGACGGGAGAGGTTAGTTTGCATGTTATTACATTATTTAAGTAAGTGTCCGGGTCAAGACGGATTTGGGGTGTGTAGACCCGGGCACTTACTAATTATTTTTTATTTTTACTTACAATGAAACAAATGGGTCAGGGATTTAACAAATAATATACGCTCTTTCTAATGGTAATACTTTTATTGGTGATATCTATGAGGGAAACATGTATAAACATAAAATTATACCAAAAAATGTAAAATAGTGTCCGGGTCTAGACTGTTTTACGGTATATAAAATATCAAAACTGTTAGAGTATTGAATCGCGTTCGAGTATAAGGACTTTTACCCTATGTATATTATGTAACTTGACAACTGTTCAGTATTTCGATTTCAAATTTTAAAAGAACAAAAATATCTAAAAAAGAAAAAAAACCGCCCTTATTTATTTTTTATAACCTCGAGTAACACCTTAATCATTTCCAAAAAATATATACGTGACTTACCATTATGTGAAGATTTCTCATTTTCGAACACTAAATCACAAACCCAATTGTTAATAAATCTGAATTCAAAAATTCATATATTATCGCTTTGACCACAACGTTTCATATGTTCGTAATATTTTGATTTGGACTCGTCAAAAAAAAAAAAAAAAAAAATTGTTATTAACTAATTTTATTTCGCGATACCCAATGATCCGTGTATTACAGATTTTGGTCCATCCGCAAATGTTGACCCAAATTACATCAATTGTTGATAAGACGATTGATTATCAGTGACAGAATATAATTAATCTTTTCCTAAAAATAAGTTCGATCGCTTGTTTTTTTGGGCAAAACGTTTCTGTTTATAGACAAAGATCATGGACATCGATCAACAAATATTTTTGATACGTATTAAAACGAATAATTACAAGTGTCGCCCTGTAAGTGGGGCTTGTAGTAGAATACACTTACAGTAAGTCCTGCTTGTCGTACATGGCGTACGAAAATTCATCCGAAAATTCATTCGTACGAATACGTACGAGTTTATACGAATTAAACAAATGCATACATTTAGACATGCGTGGTTACACTGCTTACGACTCTTTCGTACGAGCTCGTACGACTTTTTGATACGACCAAAATATTTTGTTTTTTGATGCGAATTCGTACGAAAAAAATTCAATGGATGTAGAAAAAACAATTATTTTTGTTGAAGAAAGGCGGTCTTTAAGGGATCAAAAACATAAATATTATCATAATAGAAAGTTAAATAAAAAATTGTGGAATGAGGTAGCAGAGGAAACGTTTAGATAATTTTTTAATTAAATATATTACAATATAATAAAGCTAACCTAAGCTAACAAAAACATTTTAATTATGTGTAATAAAAAATTAATTAACTAAATATTGAAGCTGAAATTCAGTAGATTTTAAAATGTAATTGAATGTGACTTGCGACATGTTCAAGTATTCTAAAAATTTCTGTTCGTCTTGAAAAATTTCCTCAAAGTAATTCCAGAACTCAGCTTTTGGGTAAACGATTATTTATCGTTTACCCAGAATTGTTTGTTTTTTATAATTAGAAATTTTGAAAACGGTGATTCTAACAAATAAGATTCGGTAACTGGATCCATTGTTTGATATCATTCAATATGTACTAACGGTTTTCAATTTAAATTTAAATACGAATTCGTATTACGATTCCGTATCCAATGTAACCACACAGTCGTACGAATGAATTTCGCACGAGCTCGTAGGAATCAATTTTCGTACGAATTCGTATCCAATGTAACCGCAGCCTAAAAGGATTACGTGCTTGTACAGTGTGAATGCGATAGGTATCTATAAACACCTATGGTTTATGGCTTGGATTGTTCGCTGCAACAGCACGATTTTTGCGTTTGCTGAAACAGCGTGACGCCAAACGGACATAGGTGGATTGCTCAAATGTCTTGAATGGGTTAACTGTTTGATTATTGATAAAAAAAAGAATATTTTTTGTGTGTTTTTGCACGAAATAATTACAAGTCAGTAATGAATTTTTTTTAAGTGATACAAGAAATTTATTGAAAGAAAAAATGTTTAATATCCTCGGTCTTACATACTTTCAGTTATTTCAAGGTTTCTTTATAAGTTTATATGCAATATACATAATTTGTATATATTCTTACGAAATTTAGTTTCATTTAATCTATACGTAATTAGCTTCAATTTTAATTAAGAAATTAAAATATTATAATACCTAGTGATATTGAAAAACGAATTAAAATGAGGTTCTAAAAGTATTCCGATACTTGAACAGGTTAAAATTTTCGAATACAGTAGAATTTTTTAATAAATTGTTATTATTAGCTTTGGGACGAAAATAAAATTCATATTTTTTGCAATCATATTCTTTATTTTAACAAAATATTTACAGTCTGTTAAGTAAGATCGTGGTCGAAATAATTTATATAAAAATTTAATTAAAAAAATATTAATAGATTTGAGCGTTACTTTATGGTATTCCATATTTGTTTATTATTTAATTAAAAAAATTTTAAAATACATATATACGTTCCACTTGATGAGGACTGCGATGCAATTAGCTTAATAAGGTGTCCAGTCACCACCGGCCCTCCAAATGCGACGAATCTGGCGAGTTAACTGCTTTAAATGTATATATGCGTTTTCCTCGAAGTTTGTACTTGATATGTGACCTAATCGGATTGGTATCGGGCGACTGTGACGGCCAGTCGAATGTAACGATGCCAAATTTCGCGTCGCATTCGTGTCGCGTATTTGGCACCCATGGTTCTTTACTTGTTATTCTAACAAAAGACAAACAACTGAATATTTCTTTAAAGTGCGTGGTAGACAAAGGTTCACTCTATCTGCTTACAAAATATTTAGAGAAAAACTTTTACCATTTGTGAGTATGGTTGACCACGATCTTACTTAACAGACTGTATTTTTCTATGAGGTTACGTATGCGTTTGAAAAGTAAGTTTGTATACCTAATGTTAGACACTACATTTTAGCGAATTTCCAGAAAGAATTCTGGAAATTCAGCTATTACAGTAGGTGTCATAACGCGACTTGAGCCCGGGACTATGGCAGAAATTTGTTTTGAGGTCCCTAGAAACCGAAAATAATATTCACTAAAATTTATATATATATATATATATATATATATATATATATATATATATATATATATATATATATATATATGTATGTATGTATATATGTATTAGCACGATAACTCTCGAACGAAATGTCCTAGGTTTACGAAATTTGGTGACAACGTTGGAAGTCCAAAAATCTTGGATGAGTTCTTCAGCCAGACACGTCGGATGCCAGGAACATGGTTTTTGTTCTTACAAAAAATTAGTTTTTTGCCAAAATTTCCACTTATTCAAAAATTTTTGCCAAATTTTTTTACATCATTTAAAAGAGGAGAAAAAATTACATAAAAAAGGTCTTTAAACTATTATTCTATGTCAACTAGTTTCCGAGAAAAACTAATTTTTATAAACGGAAATTCGCTATGTTATGCAAGATGCTGCGACAGGCGTATTTTTTATTAGGCATTGACGGATAATCAAGTGACGGTTAATCGAAGTTCTACTGTGCTTACTTACCAGATAATTATATTCTGTGAAATCGCGTCTATTTATAAAGTAAATACAATCTCAAAAATGTACATATTTTGAACTTTGTACGAAATTTTATATTATACATTTTGATTTCAATTACTTGGAATTACTTACCACTTATCGTCGGAACAAATTTTTAACGGGTAAAGTTCAGTCCGGCAATTATGGAGATTATATTGTTTATTTTTGTATACTACTAATTAGAATAGTGATGTTTATGTATGTATTTCTAGGTATTTAATTGATAGGTAGTCTAAAGTTCAGGAATAGCCACACCTACGAATTACAGAATTTTTAAAATTAAGCAAATAGTTAAAATTAAGATAGTAAGATAAAATTTGAAGCTAGCTCTGTATGCTTTTTGGTTCGCTCTTTTTATTTTTGATTTAGCTAAACTCTACAGCTGCTAGAAAATTAACTTCCAAAACTAGAAGTTTACATTGTTTGAAAGAATTTTAACGTTTTGGTAGAAAAAAAATTAAAATTTTTTATCCAAATCACCTAGGTATCCACTATAATTGCGTTTAATTGAAATTGAAATTGAAAGAAAAGTTGAAATTTTTTGAAAAATTGAAATTTTGAATTGATGACGTCATTAAGAATAGTAATTTATTATGGCAACCAACTGGTTTAAAGGCGATTAATATTAAGGTGACCAACTTTTTGACATACCGAATTAAATATTTTAATTATTTCAATTTATGAAATGTGAGACTTCTGGGACTATTTTAATAAATATTTCAATGCGAGACAGCAACTAATTAACTGGAACTGTTCCTCAGAATCCAGGACGGTTGACCGCCTTAATTATAATTTAAGACAAATCGTATGTTGTTCTTTTTGGTCATTCTTTCTCATTTTAACCAAATGAAAGAAGACAGTTTGTACACCATCAATACTGTTAGTATCTACTAACAAAAATGTATATCATTTCTACATATCATTATTTCAATATTGTCAATATTTCGAAGTATTGACAGTATTATTGATCGCGTATAGAAAGAACTGTCCTATAAAACATACTTGATTGAAATTCGATCATTTTAGTGGCAAAATCTTAATTCATTACACAGCCACACACAAAAAAAAAACTTTCTGACCTGGAGGTCTCACTATATGTACTATATGTTTTTGGGGTCGCTGAATCCGAATTTGGGGTCAGTTTCATTCCAGTACATCTGGGTTCGGCCATAACCTCAAAAACACCCTCATAATTGCTATATTTGTTAATTTTGAGGGTATTTTTTGAGGTTATGGCCGAACCCAGATGTACTGGAATGAAACTGACCCCAAATTCGGATTCAGCGACCCCAAAAACATATAGTACATATAGTGAGACCTCCAGGTCAGAAAGTTTTTTTTTTTTTGTGTGGCTGTGCAATCGATTCATGAATCGATTCAAATGAAAAAAATCGAAAAAAGAATCGATTTTTTAAGCTTCGATTAATCGATTTTCGATTAATCGATTTAAAATCGACATCTCTAATTCTGAACCTTTTTTATGCGGTGGATAAAGGACCTCATACAAAAAAAAATCGCACAAAAAAAGTATTTAAAAACTTAATAAATAGCTATAAAAAGTAGGAATGTTATGGATATGAAATTTCGAATACGGATACGGATATATCAAAACATTTTTTTCGGTTTCGGTTTCGATTACGGATACGTAATAAAATTGAAAAATTGTAACTGCTTCTCGCATTATAGAGAGTACATACAAATAAGTGATTGAATGTTGTCTGTATCGGGCGCCTGTCGAGCAAAGGATCGATGGTGTAATGGATAGCACACTTAGCTAGTTACCAGGAGATCCTGGGTTCAATTCCCGGCCGATCCGGATAATTTTTTCAATCACTTTGTGATTTTTAATTTACGTATGTGGTTTTTGGTCATGTTAACCAAGTCGAGTGCTTAAAAGTTTCAGTTTAGCTGAACGATAAGTGAACATATGAATACTATGTGTGTTTAAATGCAGACAAAAGTCTGTCATACGTAGCAGTGTTTCACAAGCACTCGATATTATTTGAAATTGAAAAAAAGTATTTAAAAACTTAGTAAATAGCTATAAAAAGTAGGGATGTTATGGATATGAAATTTCGGATACGGATACGGATACGGATATATCAAAACATTTTTTTCGGTTTCGGTTTCGGTTACGGATACGTAATAATATATTAATATCGGATAATATTTTGGGTACGGTTACGGTTATGGAGAATTGCTTTTAATAAACATTTTTCTTTTTAGAAAAAAGGGAAAATTTTTACCCTAAAAAGTGAACGTCAAACATGAATCAACGGAAATCTATCAAAACAAATAAATGCAGCAAAAACTTGCTTCGACTTAAATTCCGTTTTCCAACAGCAATTGTCTCTTATTATCCGAAACAAATCCGAAACTTTTATTTTCGGATATAGTTTCAGTTTCGGATATTTAATTATTTCAGATATCCATCCGGTAGTTTCGGTTACGGTTACGGATATCCATAACATCCCTAATAAAAAGTATAGTTCGCTCCAGATTATAAAAAAAATAATTTATGCGGTGAATCGAGACTGCATAAAAAACGTCTCATAGAAATACATAACCCAAAACGCTCAAAACCCCCCCGATTTTCTTAGAAGTTGCTTTTCTAAACAAGATAAAGCATTAATTTACACATGAGAACATTTTATTTCATTTTCATAATGTTATACAAATTGAGACACGTACATCTGTAAAAAAAACTTAATGATGCAATAATTTATGTAATATACTCATTAAATGCTTAAAAACCATCAACAAATAATTCTATCCAAGTAAATTATTATAATTAATGTTTAAGTTTCTTTCTCTTGCTTTTGATTCACATTATGCACTTTAGTGGCCATTTTTTTTTAAGCCGCATAAAAAAGGTTTAGCTGTACAGCTGAAGTCTTTTTTATGCGGTCCTTTTTTGTGCGATTTTTTTTGTGCGGTTTTTTTGTGCGATTTTTTTTATGTGGTTTTTAAAAAAATGGCCATTAAAATGCATAATATAAATCAAAATCAAGAGACAGTAAGAAACTTAAGCATTTACTATAATAAATTACTTTGTTAAAAATTCTTTTTAACGGCTTTTAAGCATTTAATCAATACATTGTATAAGAACATAAATTATTGCATCATTTAATTTTGTTACAGATGTATTTTTCAAAATTTTCATAATGTTATAAAATTAAAATAAAATGTTTCTACGTGTAAATTAATGCTTTATCTTGTTTATAGAAGCAACTTCTGAGGAAATTTCTAAGTTTTCAGCGTTTTGAGTTATGTTTTTTCGATGAAACTTTTTTTACGCGGTCCCGACCAACCGCATAAAAAAAGTTTTTTTTTGTACAATCTGGATCGAACTATACTTTTTATAGCTATTTATGATATTTTGAATATATTTTTTTTGTACGATTTTTTTTATGCGCCCCCTAACCACCGCACAAAAAGAGTTCAGCTATATTTCACAAATAAGATTGTAGGATATTTAATAATTATTAAAAGTAAGAGATCGATAATCGATTTTTTCCAAAAATAACTTCATTTTAATAGTAATTCTACAAAGAAACATGTGTTAAAATGAAACACCAAAAACTCTGTTGTTAATTGTCTCTTTTTACTCGTTATATCAACGAACCGTTCCTATGGCTCTATATAAGTCAGACTATTAATACAAAAGGAAGGAAGAGACCACCTATCTGTGCAAACGATGATTCCTTTCCCACAAAAGCGGCTTATTTAGAAAACATTTTTTTGTCAATTTGTTTGAAATTTTTGAATAAACTTGGTTTAATTCGTGGTATTCGTCCTACATATTCAATTGCCTTATTTTTTGTAATTATAATTGAAAAGTTAACTCATTCATCGCCTTTACAAATATAATGTAAGGTGTTTTTACACGATATTACTGATGTTACCTGTGTACTATCAAGTAAGTCCCTTAAACCAAAATTATTAGCTAACTTTTCAAAATTTCGATTTTTTAGATCGATGTCACAGAATCGATTTTTTTTTAATCGATTTTTTTGATTTCGATTTAAATCGATCCAAAAATCGATCTTTTTTTTTGGAGAATCGACATCTCTAGTTCAGATGTACAAAATTGTTCATTTATTTTTGGTTGTTGATTATAATTTTTTGCTGTAGTGTACCCGATGTAGAAATTACCTTTTGGAAGTAAAATTCACAATATTATGAAAGATTAGTAAGTTACAGACAGCCGTTGTTGCATTCTAAAAAAAAAAAAACCAGTTTCCTCATCATAATATTATTGTTTAACTTATTGATGTAGTTCGGTGCACAGCAGTAAACACTATTGACTGTATACACTGTAACAGATTCTGAAAATAAAAATAAATAAATAAAAACATTCACTCGGTCGAGAAGATGGTGTGTCGTGTGACGTCACGACACACCTTCTGACGTCATTTAATGGCAGAACACCTTTCAAAGTATACATATAAATAATTTTTTTTTTATAATTCAAAAACCATTCTTCCATATTATATTACAACCGGTGACCACGACCTGTCTAGAAAAGAGAAAAACGTAAAATCAAAACCGATTTGTCCATCTTTCATTTCACTTCAGTAAAAACCGTGACTATTGAATTTTGAAATAGCAACCTTGATGTAACATTTCTAATTTAAAAAAAAAAAGTTAATTACAGTATTTAATTAGCTTTTGTGAATAGAAAAAAAAAAGTTATTGGAATCATGTGATCGTAAACAAAAAATTTATTTGCACGTCTTCAGTTATCCAAATATTGAAATTTGTTGACGTATTGAAATTTTGAAATTGTTTAGATAGGATATGACCTTTTTGTTTGAGTTCGTTAACACCCTTAGTTTGGAAAGTGTTTTGGAAAATTTCCTGATTGGTACAAATATTAGTTTAAATGAAATTTTATCTGATCAAATTGGACATTTGAAATTTTTCCACTATTCAAAAATGTTCCATTTAATTCCAAAAGCAATATCGGAGTAATTGAATAATTAATATTAAACGTACACTACTGTTCAAAAAGTATTGAATATTCAGATTCTCTATCGTTTTTGTAGTCAGGGCCGTGGATAGAAATGGCGGACTCCGGTAATACAGCACATCTCCTAAAAATTTCTCCCCAAAAAATACGTGTCGAGTAAAAAAAAAAAAGAAAGCACATCTCTTAAAAATTTCTCCTAGAAAAAATAAGTGACGAGGAAAACAAATGGTTTTTTTTGCCGGGCCCCTACCAACCGCGCTACGGGTCTTCTGTTTCAGCGCCGACCCCAAAGCTACAACCCCAGCTAACCCCACTCTTTCGTCGGGCCTGCTTGTAGTGAAATTAGGATTGTAAATGTCACATTTTGACATGAAGGCACAAATTTCTTGAAATTCAAGGAGATTAACAATCGCTTTATCGTCATTGTAACCAAAGGAGAGACTAAGATTTTTATTTTGAGTAGGCCCGAATTTTTTATACTATAAAAATGTAACATAATATTTTTGAAGTGGTATACATTTTTTACTGCAAAACGTAGTTTAAAGAACATTTACAAGCCATTTCAGTGAATAATATACCACTTAAGGGGGTGTTTTTATTTTTCGACTAAAATAAAAAACGACAGTTTCCAGTAATTTTTTCCCAATGACTTTATTAACTAGAGATACAATTTTTTTTGTCTTGTATGAGGCTGCGTATTTTATGTTCCTGCTAAACTGTTTCTTGTCTTAAAGTTGCCCCTATCCCCTTGTTATATTATTTTGTTGTCTTTTGATCTTGCTGCTATGTCTTAAATTTAAGTTAAAAACAGATAGGATATCTTTGTTCAATTAGAGTGAGAAATTCATTTTTGACACATTGTGCTGCTGATCTTCGATAATCTTCGTAAAACTTCGAATTGTTACATAGGTTACTTACATATCGCTAAAACCATAGAGTTGTACATGCAAATAATGTATAAACGCAAGAGGGCGGTATTCTCATTGTATTTTTAAAAAACGAGCCAAAAAATCATAAATTAACACTCTCGCCATTATATGTGAAGAATACGTAAAGAAATGGTTGCATAAAACTTACTTTGCTTTTTCATAAGGAAAGCTAATCTCCCAATCAAACCTGTAGATTGGGAGTATCCGAAGAGAAGTTTGGGAGTCCTACCGGTGGCGATTTCTGGCAGACCCTTGGTAGATTGCCGAAATAAGGTAATCCGAAGTGCACCCCCCGAAGGGGACTCTAATGCCCACTGCAGGTCAACACACATCGTTTCCATAAGAAATGGCCACGTGGAGTATGCAAAACCTACTGCACGTCAGAACTTTGGAAGGTCAGGTTCTCCATACCTAAGATGGGTATATTTGTGACCTACAAGGAAGCGACTTTCAGAAAATAGATATCTCACCAGTGGGCGCTGGGGGGAGGGGCAATTTTGCGCACTGTCCTTTATATGAACATCAAAATATGTACAGATGAACCCTCTTAACCCTAGAATCATAAGTTGGTCTACGAGTCAAGTTAATCATACATCGGCGTCATTTTGACGAATGGACTTTTTACGGGGAGTTTTAGAGTTTATTTGCAAAAAACATTTTTTTTACATAACAATACTACAAAAGCGAACAAAATATTTAAAAAAATTGCATTTGGAAAAATTTCTTAATATAAATATATATTAATTTTTTTAATCTTTTTATCAAAGCATATTTTCATTATAAAAATTAAAAAATATATAAATACATCAATTGTATCATAAAACATGTCTTTCAAATAATTAATTTATGAACTATTATGAGTCAGTGGACATGTGTGACTTTACAGAATGTGAAATTTCTCAGTCATAAATATTTCTATAGATATGTAGTTATTTCCCCATTAGGCACATTTGTAAATTTTCTAAAATTTGTTAGTAATTTTTAGAATAAGATCTCAAAAAATAATAAAAATTAAAATATTTTCCACAAAATAAATTGTTAATCTTTTAGTAAGTCATTCGAAACGCATTCTTTAGTTTTCGATTCAATATATTAAAATTTCAGTATTATGTCGTCTCAAGTCAGACAGCTGTAATCATCTTTCACATTATCATAATCATTGAATAAATTAATTATAACATGTATATCTTTAATAAATTTTAAAAAAATTAGGAAAACTTTTATATATGGAGTACAAAATCTTTAAAAAAAACATCGGTTTATCATACATCGTCGTCCTTTTGACGCACACTATTTCAGTATAAAAAAAAAAAAAACGATAATAGCTATAAACAAAATTTATACGTCGTATGTGTTATAATAACAAATAAATTAGATAACAGAAGTTTCACAGCAAGCAAGCAACGACAAGTTCTAGTATTGGAGCAGGTAGAGAAGTTCGTTCAGCGTTTTGACGAGTACGTATGATTCTAGGGTTAACTGAACTTGAAGGTAAAATAGTTATGAAAACAGTGGATGTATGAACGTGCCTCTTGGAACGGACACATTTCAACGGAATTTCATACGTTTGTAGTACAAATCGTTTAGATGATGGATTGCGTGTTGACGCGCGCGGGGCCCGACAGGCGACGTGCCCGTTTACGCGTATACACACCTCCTAAATACATATTATACCAACATAATATATTATGCTGACTATGGCTATTTAAAAAAAAAAACAAATTTTTTTAATTTCAACGAATTACAATATATGTAATATTTTTTTCATTGAATTCGTCAATTTCAATGTTCATTTCTTTCACCTATTTGATCAGTGACCTCAAAACGGTGGAGAAAGTGATATTTGCAAAAAAATTCGCATGTGTCTGTTTGAACAAAGTCATTCACAATTTATTAATTGTCTAATATATTGTATGTATTTATAATGTTTTTGACCATTAAAGTCGAATTACGCAATCTGAAAGAAATTTCTATGTCGTAAGACACACGACAGAAGTGAAACTTCCAATATATTGGTGTAATTATCCTAAATTTGAATACCGCTGTCGCAGCATCCTGCATATCATAGCGAGTTTCCGTTTAAAAAAATTGATTTTTCTCTGAAACCAATTTACATCGGATAATAGTTTAAAAACCTTTTATATGTGATTTATAATACTTTAAGAGTTTCGAATTAACGAGAGTCGACTATATAATATATATATATATATATATATATATATATATATATATATATATATATATATATATATATATATATATATTACGATATATATATGTATTACCACATTACGAATTACAGAGAGGTTCGAATTATCGCAGGTAACAATTTTAATTTTTGAAGCATTTGCGACGAATGAACTTGAACTTGTATCAAAATGTACTTATAATCTTTCTGTCTCTTTCTCTCTGCAACTTTGAATTGTCGAGTGTTTGACGCCGATGAGTTCGAATTAACGCGTCGTTTTGTTACGTAGCAATGATTTTTTCGTTCGAATTACCAAGTGTATAAAAATATACTCTTTTAGTTCGAAATATAAAGAAATTTTGAAGGGAACTCGTGATACCTTTGAATTATAGAAAGTTTAGAATTATCGCAGGTTTGAATTAACGAGAGTCTACTGTATATATATATATATATATATATATATATATATATATATATATATATATATATATATATATATATATATATATATAAATATATACTGTATATATATATATATATAAATATATAACGAGAGTCTACTGTATATATATATATATATATATATATATATATATATATATATATATATATATATATATATATATATATATATATATAATGTATACTGTATATATATATGAAATTTTGGCAAAAAACTAATTTTTTGCAAGAACAAACATCATGTTCCTGGCATCCGACGTGTCTCGTTAACGAACTCGTCCAACGGTTTGGGACTTCCAATATTTTCACCAAATTTCGTAAACCTAGGACATTCCGTTCGAGAGTTATCGTGCGGACACATATATATATATATATATATATATATATATATATATATATATATATATATATATATATATATATATATATATATATATATACGTATATACAGGGTGGTAATTATGTACCGTAATTGCTGGAGCTGATAGTATGTTCAAAAATAATGGTACCTTTTCATCTACACTTTTTTCCAAAACTCAATAATAAAGGAGATAAAGCAGAGGGGTAAAATGTAGAGGGGTGGAACGAAACTGACTTCTTTTTTTCAAATTGTTTAGGCGCCTTTGATTACTGGATTCATATTCTTGGGGCGGGTATGAACATTAAGATAATTAAATTTATGGTATTGATTATTCGATCACTTATGATTAGGGGATAATTTGGAAATAGATACTTCTACTTTAAATTACTCGAAATCGGTAATATTTATCGAAATGTAACAAGTATACCTTTTTTGCGTGAAATTGTCTGAGGAATTATATTATCAGGGATTTTGTTTAAATAATTGCAAATTAGAAAAGAAGAGACGTAATAAGTCACACCTACCAACCAAAACCACCCCTTAGTCATGAGTGGTGCCATAAGTGTTGACATAAATTTAATCCTTCTAACGCAAAATAAGTATCCCTAAAATATCAATCCGTTATTCAAAAGCGTTTGGAAAATATTTAAGAAATAATGGTTTTCGTTTCACCCCTTTACAAAGTTGTATCTCCCTTATTATTGAGTTTTGAAAAAAAGTGTACATGAAAAGGTACCATTATTTTTGAACGTACTGTGTTCTATATATATATATATATATATATATATATATATATATATATATATATATATATATATATATATATATATATATATATATATATATATATATATATATATATATATCATAATAATGGCAATGGTTATAAATAGTTGAATTTTCAGCATTTCAACATTCAACATATTTTAAATAAAAATTTCCATTCTCTCATTGTTTGCAAGTATATATGTATAGCTAAACTCTGCTAGCCAAACAAGTAGTGTTCCCATTTTACATGTTTTATAGTCGTAAGGACGTGTCGTTCACACGATATTCGAGAGCGAATGGTGTCGCAAAAAGCGGGTTCTACACGATGCTACGAACGTTCCTTCCAATGTTCGATCGAACATTTGAAGCAATTAAGTTCGACAGTTGGTGCGACGAATGTATCTGCTACACGGTGAATCGAATGTTTGATCCAATACGAATGATGATGTGTTGGTACTCAGTGGACGACGCTGTTATTTGTCTGATGTTATCTCTAATGTTATACACTGATGTTGTCTCTCTTCACATGAACGAGTCGTGCAGCTGCTGAGTCGAACAACCAACGCAACCAACATTGACCTTCAAACGTTCGAAGCATCCCTTTGACTCGGTGCAAAAATACCGACATCGAACGGGACACGACCAAATGCGAACGTTTGACGGTCGACATTGGACACTCGTAGGTTCGAACAACGGCTACACGATGCTATGAACCATCCAACGTCGAATGTTGGAAGGTGTTCGTAGCATCGTGTAGTAGCGGCTTAAGACGTTAATTTAAAAAAAATATTAGCATACTCAAACAGTGTCTATGAACTCTCTGGCTCTCTGCATCTATTTGTGTTATAATATTAATATAGTTTTAGCATGAATATTGGCCCCCATTTTTTTCCAACACACCCACTGTGTTTGTGTTCAGTGTATTCTGACGTCATCGATGATGTCAGCGACGTGTTACGTTAAATGGGTAAATCATGTTCCAGCTTCTAGCCGCGGCTGGTACTAACAAATAAGTGCCCCACGGCACGAACACATTTTACAGGATTTGTGTGTCGAACGATTCATGTTTACGTAAGCTGCAGTGCAGCTGTCGTCAAGTGGTCAGTAGTAGTGGTCAATCAGCAATTTATTTGATTATATTATTCTTGACCGTAACCTTCAAATGACCAAAATGATAATCGACGTGGACAAAGAACGTATAAAAATATTAAATATTGAAAAATATTTAAAGTTCGATTACTTCGTCTATTTTACGAATTAAAAGTTATTTTTACTGAACGCGTTTTCAACCTTTCGGTCATCCTCAGAGTAGAAAAATGAAAATAATTAATGGGAATTTATAGGTAAGAAAGATAAATATAGGAGTCATATTGTTAGGTAAAAATAAAAATTTGTTCATATCGGTACCTACAAACTGGTTTAATTGCTTTCTTCTTTACACGTATATTGCTTCTATACAAAAATTTTATGGGTTTTCCCAATTCAATAATATTACACCCCTCTTATATATCTTTCTTACCTATAAATTCCCATTAATTATTTTCATCTTTCTACTCTGAGGATGACCGAAAGGTTGAAAACGCGTTCAGTAAAAATAACTTTTAATTCGTGAAATAGACAAAGTAATCGAACTTTAAATATTTTTCAATATTTAAAATGGAGTTTCACAAAGTAAATCTCTCAATAGTGAATTATTTATAAAAATATTGATTTTTAGATGGTTACTGTTTAATTCGAATATTTTTATATAATTACGTTTTGTCAGTGACAAAGAAACAGGCGCGTATACAAGGGGGGTCAAGGGGTTGTGAGCCCCTCCTCCCTTCCCGGGGGAAGAATTAAAAGTATACACTAGATATTATTTAATTTTGAGCACCGCATCGGTAAAATTTCGGATTATTGAGCTAGTTGACGTTTTTGTTTGTTTTTTGCTCATCAAGTGAGTTTTAAGGAGACATCGATAATAATAGTGTGCGTGACACCTCAAAGAAAATATTTTTGTCAATTGAGTTATTGATTTATTTTGCTCGTCAACTTTATTTCAGAGGGGAAACTCCTAACAAAAAGCGTCAAGTAATGGACGAAGACATGCAATTTTATACCTTTCTTTCCATTTTTTTTTTATAGAATTAGAAAAATTTTTTTTTATAGTTTTGATGGCACTTATACTTATTGTCCAAAATCCATAAACAAACTGAGCTCAAATCAGCTTTCTAATATTTAATTTAGGTGCAGAAAAAAAAATTCTATTTGGTAATGTCATCAAATATTTATAAAACCTACTAAACGTTCAAAAAATTATAATTTTAAAAATATTAACATAAATTTTGAGAATAAATGTAGGGGTTTTTAAGGTTGCCCCGTTCATTTTTGATAAAATTAGATGCGTGGGACCCCCAGAAAATCCAAATTCAAAATCTAAGAATACACTTTTTCCTAAAAATTTTGTAATTTTAATTGAAAAAAATGATAAATTATGCAATGGTGGAAGCCCAGTCAAACGGGATACTTGCAAAAGTTTATTTTCAGGATAAAGCCTTTTTTGGATCAGTACAAATTGTTCTTTTAGCGAATTTTTAGTTCGAAAATTCAATTATTACAGCTATTTACTGTCATGGTAAAACTTAAGTGCGGGCTTATGATAGAAATTTGTTTTGAGGTCCCTAGAAGCCGAAAATAACTTTCGGCTTAAAATGTAGGTATATGTATGTATATATGTGTCCACGCGATAATTCTCGAACGAAACATCCTATTTTTACGAAATTTGGTGAAAACGTTGGAAGTCTAAAAATATTGGATAAGTTCTTCAGCTTAACACGCCCGATACCGGGAACCTCAAAAAAATGTTTTTTTTTTTTTTTAGCGAATTTCCATTCTGGAAATTCAGCTATTACAGCAGCTCTGACGGTAAGACCAAAGTCCGGGACTATGGTAGAATTTTGTTTTGGAGCCTCTAGAACCCGAAAATCTACTTCACTAATATATATATATATATATATATATATATATATATATATATATATATATATATATATATATATATGTATTTATGTGTGTGCACGATAACTCTCGAACGAAACGTTTAATGCTTCTGAAATTTGGTGTGCGAGCTGGAATCCGGATTGGCTCGGCTAAGTTCGTTAGCCAGACACGTCGGATGCTCAGAAGTAGGTTTTTTGGCCATTTTTAGTGTTTTTTTTTGCAAAATTTGGCCAGAATTAAATTTTTTTAATTTTTTTTTACACCATCGGAAAGAGCGTAAAAAATTGCATAAGATAAGCTTTTATAACATTGTTCTAAGTGAACTAGCTTTTGAGAAAAACTAAAAAATTTGCTGAATTTTTTTACAATAAATGCTTTATCGTTTAAGAAATTCTTTTCTAGATAGAGCAAGTGCTAGTTAGTTATTCAATATGTATGTATGTGTTATAATAACAATAGCTCTGTCTCATCAAAATTAGCCAGAATTTTAAAAAGTACGTTATGGAAAGGAAATTTTTGTATGATGTGCTCCTTTAAAGAGAAAATATAATTCATATATATTTGCATACCTAGAAAAAAAAATCGAAAACTGCAGTTATGTAATGTAATAACATATGAGATCCGTGCATTATATGAGATCCCTATATTATATGAGATCCGTTAGGGTCCTGAGGACCCAAAAGCGCCAAAAATTAACTACTAAACTGATTTTGAAAATTGTTTCACTGTTAGAAAGCTAAACTATTTTAAATGGATACAGGTCTTAGATGGAATCCGCCAGTGCCCACTGTTTGGAAATTCGCTATGTTATGTAGATGCTGCGACAGGGGTATTTAAATTTTTAAATTTTTTTTTGCACCATGGTAAAAAATGGAAAATATCAGATAAGATACGTTTTTGAATCATTGTCGCATGCAAGCAGGTTTTCAAGAAAATCAGATTTTTATACGTGGAAATTCTGCGGTAGGGGTATTTTGCTTTTTCGGTAACAATCATAAAATCAAACTGACATCTTACATAGTAATATAATTTTTTTTTTTTCAATTTTTTTTTATTTTTCTTTTTCCGCAGAAACAATTTCTTTAAAGTACTACGTTATGTAATTCTAAGTGTTGTTGTAACACTTGATGCAATGATTCCATAACAGGTAAATTCATAGTTTCTATTGCAAAAAGAAATGAAAATATTTAAAAAATTGGAAAAACTCGTTTTCTTATCCGAATGGCCTTGTGGCTTGTTCATTGACTAGTTGACATTTTTCTTCTATAAATAATAATAATAATATAATAACAATATGGGATATTCGATACCTATTGTTTTGATTTACAATGTATTTTATTTAAATTAAATAAAAATCGATTAACACAGTGGCGTTTTCGTCAGTTACGTCAAATACGTTTTGTGGTAATTTCAATCAGACTAGGGTTTGGAATACCGGTGTCTTTTTATAGTACCGGTATTTATTCGGTATTAACATTTAAAATACCGGAATTCCGATATTTTGGTATTTTTCCGGTATTGAATGAAGATGGTATAGAAAAATGGAAAAAACATTAAAAATCATTTAACCCTAGAATCATACGTACCGGTCAAAACGACGAACGAACTTTTCTACCTGCTCCAATACTACAACTTGTCAGTACCTGCTTGCTGTGAAACTTCTGTTATCTAATTTATTTGTTATTATAACACATAAGACGTATAAATTTTATTTATAGCTATTGTCTTTTTTTTTTTATACTGAAATAGTGTGCGTCAAAAGGACGACGATGTATGATTAACCTATATATTTTTTTAAAGATTTTGTACTCCACATATAAAAGTTTTCCTAATTTTTCTAAAATTTATTAAAGATATGGATGTTATAATTAATTTATTCAATGATTATGGTAATGTGAAAGATGATTACAGCTGTTTGACTTATAGAGACGACATAATACTGAAGTTTTAATATATTGAATCGAAAACTAAACAATGCGTTTCAAGTGACTTAATAAAAGGTTAACAATTTATTTTGTGGAAAATATTTTAATTTTTATTATTTTTTGAAATCTTATTCTAAAAATTACTAACAAAGTTTAGAAAATTTACAAATGTGCCTAATGGGGAAATAACTACATATCTATAGGAATAATTATGACTGAGAAATTTCACATTCTGTAAAGTCACACATGTCTACTGACTCATAATAGTTCATAAATTAATTATTTGAAAGACATGTTTTATGATACAATTGATGTGTTTATCTATTTTTTAATTTTTATAGTGAAAATATGCTTTGATAAAAAGATTAAAAAAATAAATGAATATTTATATTAAGAAATTTTTCCAAATCCAATTTTTTTAAATATTGTGTTTGCTTTTGTAGTATTGTTATGTAAAAAAAATGTTTTTTGCAAATAAACTTTAAAACTCGCCGTAAAAAGTCCATTCGTCGAAACGACACCGATGTATGATTAACTTGACTCGTAGACCAACGTATGATTCTAGGGTTAAATAACTAAAAATTACTAATTTAATAATTTTTCTCTATTATTTAGTAACCTTCAAAAAATGAAAACAAAAAAATTATCTGTTTGTATGATTTTTCACTTTTATGTGATTAGCACATTGCGATATTTCATATTTGCTTTTTTTTTTTAAAAAAAAAAATAAAGATAATAAAAGTTGATAACTAAATTTGAAAGAAAACGTCATTTGTGAAAGAATTACATAGGTTACCCTATTCATGAGTTCGATTAAAAATTTAGTCGATTAGTCGTCTATTCTGTGCTCGATATTTTCGACTGACTATGTTTTTCTGAAAAATAACTTTAGTCGATTGTTATCATACTTTTTTCGATCTATAAAAAAAAATCTTACTCCCACCACTAATTAAAGGCCACAGAAGGAATCCAATAGGGATTCGAAGTAATGCTTACTTCGAAACCCTAAAAATAATTCCACTAAGGATCACTTGAAAATCAATAAATTAGTTGACTGTTTTGGTTTAGACGGACCCATTCGTTGGTACGATTAAAAGCAGGTCGATATTGTGCAGACAGAACACATGTTTATATTTCCATACAAGGTGATGTCTGTTGGTGATTTTTTTTTTAAATACTGAATTATTTGCGATGTTTAGAAAGTTTAAAATGTGCCGCAAACCAAGTACACAGAATCTTACAGATCTTACATGGTCCGGTCGGTTCAATGACTCTATAATAATTTTTTGCAAATTACAAACAGAAATTTAATCATACGTTCAAAATGTTATTGGTCCAGATTTTAGAACGTGACATTAAATTAAATTGACGTATCAGTGGCGTTTTCAACGAAACTTTTACTGTATAACCGTCACTGTTTTCAATAGTTTATTTATTACTAAACATGAATTGCAAAATTTGAATTTCGCAAAATAATGATATAAACTTTCTAATTATTTCACATGTAATTTTAAAACCAAAAATTTTGTCAAAAATATCTTTCGGTATAGTAAAAATAACTATTTCATTGCCATTATCAAAATAGCTTTATCACTATCGGAGACAAAACGTTGCATAGTAAGTACATATTTACTTTTTTGCGTTTTTAAAAATAGTCATTATGTTTATTTAATGCAAATATGTAATTTAGGTAATTATTTATCTAGAAATAAATAATACTGTTATCAGAGAAAAAATTACCTATTAAAATATTACACTATTTATGTCCAATTTCATACTTATCTATTGCTAATTACAGGGCGTCACGGAATAAGCGCAATTATATGATCAACTTAATGTATGTGTGAAAAGTCGTAAAAAATGGCGGGCAACATTTGAAACACTCAGTATTTTAGATTTTAAATACGATTAAGTAGGAATATTCTCGATTAAACTTCAATTTAAATTTTTCGAGACAAACTGTTGCTTAATTTAACCCTTTCTGGTCCAAACTGCCCGTTTTGATTCGGAATACCCGATAATATTTTGGTGGGGACATTTTAGGACAATTTTTTTTCGCATTTTTGAGTCATTATTTTAAAACGACACTTTTTAATGTATATTTTTCGCATCAGTGCCATATATTCATATTCAATTTTGAACAGACCTGTTAGCATATTTTTGTCGATGATTGTATTGTATTAATTTAAATTTATAATCTAGGCGTATTGTATTGGTTTATGTGGTTGTGGAATTAACTTTGGATTATATAATTTGTAATCAGTGGTTATTATTGCATCAGAAAATATTCTCCACTCAAAATAACTTGGGTTGACAACTTGAAAAAGTATAAGTCGAATAGTCAAAGAGTTGTTGAACATTTAATACAAAAAGTTTTGCCCCGGTTGAAAATTTGTTTAAATTTTATATGTTCGAAATATAGACCAACCGCCATTCCGTAAGGAGCTGCCATTTGTTTCAAATTGCCAAAACGAAATATTTCCAAAAGTACTAAATTTTTTTTTTTTTTTACTTTTTCTCTTAAGGAGGGAGTTCAAATAAAAAAGCAACTTTTTTATTTATGATTATTTTGCTTTTTGAAATTTTTTTTCAAATTAGGGAGGGTTTCAAATAGAAAATTTTGTTTTTGAAACATTCATTACTCTTCCCTGTGGGGGGAGGGGGCCCTCTTTCACAAGTTTTTAAACGTTTACAAGGAACGCCATATCTCAAAAAGTAATGAATATTTGTTAAATATTTTTTCATTATTTTATTCCTAAAGGACCTGTCCATAAAGCTGAGTATGGGTTTTAGGTAATTTTAAAAATTAACTATAAAATTGTAATCCCAAACTTCTAAAAATTATAAAACCCAATTTTTATTTTTAAAAAAAATGTTTAAAAATAGTTACAATTGTTCAAATGGAAAAAGCATACTCCACTTTATGCGCAATATGTTTATGAACAAGATTTTAAAAAAATTAAGTCTCTATCTTTTCTAGAACTTGAGATATGATTTTCCTTGTCGGGAAAAACACAACTTTTGGGAAACGGTAAAAAACAAAAATAATAACAAAAGAAGCGGTTTACTCACTGTTTATTAAAACGTCTACAAAGGCATACAAATAAAAGAGCATTATATCTCAGTGCATACTATAACTCGTATACACACCAAAATTAAATACTACTGATCAAATTGCGAGGGGAGGCGAGCGTTATCTGCAAAGGAGCAGCAACTTGGCTGTGCAGCGGCTCACAAATAAATATTTTTCTACTTGAAAAAAAAATTTTTTTGGCCATGTTTTATATATCACCGTGATTGTAAAGAACCACAGAACGAAATAAAAACAAAAAACGAGATTCGAAAAAAAATAGTTTATTAGCCGTTTCTGACGTGAACTCCCTCCTTAAAACAAATTGTGAGATATTTAAATCTGTTCAATAAAGTGATAACTGCATCCAAGTTGTTACCTTCTTGTACTACTGTGCTGACTTTAGACATAAGTGTCTCAAGAGCGATACGTTTTATGAAAAAAAAAGTAACAAAATTTTCCAGATATTAACCGAAAAAAATTTTAAACCAATGAGAGGTCCATATTCAAGCTGGATTTACTTAAGGACACTTGGAGCACGTGTCCAGGGGCCCCCACATAATAGAGACCTCCACAGTTGGAATTATATGTTCATGAAAAATAAAATTTTTGCCTCCAGGCAGTTGCAAGATTATAAGTTCAAGATTTTTGTTACGTTACTATATTTAAAATTAACCTCATATAATAAAAATACAAAATATTTTCAAATACAGTTAAAAAGTAGTTTTTACACTTTGTTTTAATACAAAATTCCATTGCGTACAAAACTATTTGAGCAAAATGTTCAGCATCTCTTGGACTATGGTTTTTTGTACAGTTGCATTTTTCTTTAATCCATGTTAGAATATGTGTTATGAAATTAATCATTTTGAATTTCAGCGAAAAACTCAGTGACTTAGTGTTGAATTTAATCACAAATTCGGATTTATACTTAAAAAAAAGTATATTTTTGTTCACAGTCCTAAAAATTATATTTTATAAAGTTATATAAAGTTACGTTTCTAAAATTTGGTGAAAATATTGGAAGTCCCAAACCGTTGGACGAGTTCGCTAACATGTCCGATGCCCGAAACATGGTTTTTTGGCAATTTTCGTGAAAAAAATTAGTTTTTTGCCAAAATTTCCCCTTATTTAAAAATTTTTGTGGAATTTTTTTACACCATTGGAAAGAGGAGAAAAAATCCCACAAAAAAGGTCTTTAAACCTAAATGGTATTATTTTATGTTAATTAGTTTCCAAGAAAAACTTTTATAAACGGAAATTCGCTTTGTTATGCAGGATGCTGCGACAGGGGTATTTTTTCTCCGAACCAAAGAAATATTTCTTTAAATCAGAGAAATATTTCCATAAATCAGAGAAATATTTCTTTAAATCAAAGAAATATTTCTTTAAATCAAAGAAATATTTCTTTAAATCAAAGAAATTTATTCCTTTAATTAAAAAAAAATTAAAGAAATCAAAGAAATATTTTTTTGAATCACCAAAATTATTTCTTTAATTCAAAGAAAAAAAAAATTAAAGAAATTTTTAATCTTTGAACAAACAAATCGTTTTGAGAGTGTATGGACGGGAAAGTAAAAACTTTCCGCTCCAAAGTTGTGTTCTTCCAAACTTTCCAAATCAGTTGTGTCCGTATTTTTTTACACCAAAAAAATAATTAATACCACGGTTGGTAACCTTGCCCATATTAACAGTATTTGTAGGCAATCAATTCGTGCATAATATTAATTATCGGGCAGTTGTTGAAGGTGAACTTGTTAAATTTTTTATCACGATATTTTTGCACATATTTTTTCTGTTACTTTTTCACTAATAGGTAGATAATTAGCGCAAAATATTTGTAATACCATTTCGGGGTAGGGCACAGGTTTTGGTGGAGGCGTTGAGAACATCTACCGTAACATTATATAAGTGTTAATGTCTGTGCCAAAAAAAAATTACAAAAATAATTTTGAAATTTGAGATTATTATACATATAAGAATTTGGCAGAAAAAAATGTTTATTTTCACAAAAAAAATTAAAATATAATTTGGCAGACAGACAAATTGATTTTAATACCAAATCAGCAAAAACGTACATTTTTTGGGTTCCGAAACAAAATCACGGAAGCCTTCAGCCATTGTTTTGTTACGGACATGACATTGTCTCGCACTTTACACGCCTGCTCATAAGAGAAAAAAATAGAAGTTATTTTTTTTCTTATAAATTTTTAATACTAAACAGATAGACAAATGTCTACACAATATTTGTACTGAATATAAAATACATAACATTATTAGTTTTAATGCTAGAGCCAATAAAGTTTGTGTTACGGGCGTGACAAAAAAGTACCTTTTGGTCGCGTCCGTAACGGATCTCTAGCATTAAAACTAATAATGTTATGTATTTTATGTTCAGTATGAATATTGTGTACACATTTGTTTATCTGCTTAGTATTGAAAATTTATAAGAAAACAATATTATTTTTTTTCTTATGAGAAGACGTGTCAATGTGCGTGAAAATGTCATGTCCGTAACTAAAAAATGGCCGTATATGTATCAGTTTGAATATTTTTAAGTAATTAATTTTACCTGTCAGTAGATAACAAGTCGGGAGCGAACCAACCTACGACCCTTTTTCAAGATAAGATTAAAATCTGACCGCGGGAGCGAACTAGTATGCACCGTTTTTACTGCAAAGGGTATGTTTCAAAAGAATGGCTGCCTTATTCTTTCGTCAAATCTGTCTGTTTGTCCGTCACATTTTTCAAGATTCAAAGGCTCTATATTTTATTTCAAAATTTCTGGAAACTAGTCAATGTCCTGGCTTAAATGTGTGTCCAACATTCATGGCGATTTTTTGTATATCCAACCATTAAATCAGTGGCCATGGGCGCCCATATGAGGGGGGGAAGGGTTATAAAAGTGAACTTTCGGAGAAAATTTTCGATTTCTTCGAAATCTTCGAAATCTTTTTTTCACATTTTTTTCGAAAATTTTCCCCCAAAAATTAGCCTAGCGACCTTTTTTTTTGAAATACTATATATAACCCACAAAAAACACCATTAACAATGTCGTTTTACTCTCTTCGAACTTCTTTTATCTAATTTTCAATCCTGACTAGCTAGGGGGGGGGGGGGCATTGCCCCCTCCTGCCCATAGGGATGGACGCCCATGTCAGTGGCGGTTCATAATAAAACACAGACACCACACTCGTCCGAAAACTTTGATACAAATACAAAACATCGATTCTTACTATAAAACCAGTCGTGATCCTGATAGAGTTTAGAATAATATTTTGATATCTGCCTGCCCAAATATTTTTTGAATGTTTCGCCAGTGTTTCAGTCGAGTGATTGACGTCTTTCTTTCACTATATACACGCAAACCCAGTATAGAACGGGATAGAATGGACACAGTCAAATAATAATCATGTGGCTTCTTTAATAAGTTTTTCCATTGACTCAATTCAGTTGATCAGTTAATTATTTTCTGTTTAATTGATGTTAATTGATCTGTAATGATTGAGTCGAGTTGAATTTATTAATAATTTTATCAATCCATACACATATAAATATTGCCATGACGTAGTTGCCAAGGCTAAACTTTGCCTCCACAGTGGAAAAAGAAGTTCACGAGACTTCACAAACAAGCGTCTGCACAAAAGACAGATCATTGATTAGACCACTTAACATAACAATTATGTTTGAATTGAAGATACGTATGCGCATTAAGTAGCTGTAAAAACATGACTTAAGTCACATTTTTAATATATAAGTATATAAGTTAAGGGTGTGTCATGGTCAGAGCGGAATTTACAATATTCTTGCGTACTAGCCTTTCCTACATTTGTATAACCCTAATATAAATTTTGAATTTTTTAAGATTATTTAATTAGAACAGTATTTAGTTAGAATTTTGCAGTTCAGCAGCTAAAGTTTTTCACAATTCTCGGAATAATAATATTAAAATTAGCCTTTAATTTGTTAATAGATTGTCTATGTAAGATTCGACACTGACTATTACAAAGTCATCAAGTGCGGGTAGACCACCTCATGCGATGACAGAAAGTACGAATTCATAAGGGTTTCGTTGTTACAACTACGAAATCTTTAAAAGTATGATATATAACGATATCGCTCAAAAATCTTATGACTCAAAGGTGATGTCACTTTTTGTACTCAAATTTTATTTTCCGACTGGCATTTTTTTTGTTTGAATCAATATTTAAATTGATTCATACCTTACGGTACCATCACAGTATGATTCTGCCGAAAAGTAGTCAATTTTCACAATTTTTTTTCGGATGGATAGGATGGGGGAATAGGGATGATTTTTTGCTTACGATTAATACCACTATTTGACAATACAAAACTATTTTTTTTTTATTTATCTAAATTTATTTTTTATAATTATTATAATTTTTTGTAAAAAGGGTCTTTAAAAAAGGCCGAAATTCGGTGCCCACGATTGCGGCCGCAGTTTTTATCCGAAAAAAAAAAAAATCAAATAGATTATCAATCTGTAGGTAATCATGTCCCTATGGGAGCTTTTTTTTTCTTTTGAAATCTTCCTATTTTTTCACACGAAAAACCAGAAAAAATTTTGTACTTTTTATTTAAACCGCCGCCATTTTTTCAAATTTCAAAAGAAAAAAAAGCTCCCAGACACTTTTTTCAAAAAATTATAATAATTATAAAAAATAAATTAAAATAAACACAAAAAAAATATTTTTGTATTGTCAAATTGTGGTATTAATCGTAAAAAAAATTCATCCCCATTCCCCCATCCTATCCATCCCAAAAAAAAAAAATTGTGAAAATTGACTACTTTTCGGCAGAATCACACTGTGATGGTACCTTAAATTTTTAAATAGTAGGTAACAAAATGTTTTTGAAAACTTTTATAGCAAGAGTAATTCTGTTTGAGAATGTAACGAAATCTGTAATGTTTAGGAGTGTGACAAAAACAGTAATATTATCATGTTATCACGTAGACTTTCATTCATTCATAAATTTTTTTTATCAATATTCACCCCTTTTCGACCACACTGTACGTTTAGTTCTAGTTTATTTTTATTTTTATTTTATTTTTTTTTTTTTAGAAAACACAAGAAAAACATAAATATTTCTAAAAAAAAAAAAATTAAATATACTTCCAACTTTATCATATGATTTTTTTTTTTGACCTAAAAAAAAGTCACCTGACACACCTCTTTTCCGCAAATATCTTCTATTATTGTTATTCTAATTTCGTTGTTATTTTTAGTTAAATGTTGAAAAAAATTGCGAAATAAAATTAAAAATATCTACATATTACATATTGACGTCACAAGACCGCGCCTACGATTTTATTTTTGTATTGTTTTTATTTTTCTCTATTTTTTTCATATCACATGGACTTAATTAATTATCAGCTATACTATATCCTGTCAAAATTTAATTGAATCGTGCGGGGGTGACGGGAAATAATGAATTTTTTTTATGTGATCATTTCAATTATAATCTTCCAATTGAATTTTCTGATTACAAATTCACTGAAAATTGCGTCATTTTATACACTACCGTTAAAAAAAAAATCGAACCATGGGTGCAACTTGAGTTTTAATAAAAGCTCTTTGAAAAAACCGACTTCAAAAATTAAAAATTAATTAATAGCACGAATTTTGAAGTCAGGCGGGGCGTCATATGTAAAATTGCGATTGGACGTGCTTGAAAAATTCATGAATACTCCCCGCCTGACTTCAAAATTCGTGCTATTAATTATTTTTTAATTTTTGAAGTCGGTTTTTTAAAAGAGCTTTTATTTCATACCTTTTAGTGACAATGCTTATAAATAAGTACACCCCACTACAATTTTTTATTTAGTTTTTAAAATTTTTTTGTTAAATTCCAGATTTCATACGTTTAGGTGGAATAGTTACCCTCTTACGGTTAGCCAACACAAAATTCAAAAAGTTAAAATTTTAACTTTTCTTCTATGTGAATTGTTTGTGAATGTTTGTGACACTTTTAAATTTGTTTGTGACTAATTACTTTATTAGTTATTAATTTGTTAATTATGAGCTTACGATTAGCCAACACTTTTTAAAAATTGATTGTAATAGGCTTCCAGGTACTCAATCGATCGGGAATTGTTTGTGAATTCTAAATATGTTCATAAAAACGTTTGTGACGGCGTAGATTTAAAAAAGATTAGAATATTCTGCTCAAATCTTACAGTCTAGGGATGTTCGATAATAATCGATGTTTCGACTATCGATGTTTTTTTGAAGAAACATCCATGTTTTAGGTTGTTTTTTTTTTAAAGTCGAAACATTGATGGTCGATGGAATTTACTGAACCATCGACATCGTTAAGTCAGAATTAAATTAAATTTTTGTTTCAGTAAATTTCATTATTAAAATAAATTATTTTAATTATTTAAATAAAGAATAAATTGAAAATTTTGAATTATTGCTATTGTACGTCTATTTTAACCTCGTCGCTTCCGGTATAGGAATGTAGGATGATTAATCGATTAATCGGCTTAGTCGACTAATTTTGTTTAAATTTAGTCAGTTTTCAATCGACTATTTTACCCTGTATTATTTTTTTCCTGTACTATTTATATAAAATTCGTAAAATCATAGACTAAAAAATTATCCATTGGTATGATTTTTAATTTTTCATCATTCTTTTTCTTTAAAAAAAAATAATATTAATAATAAAATACTAAGAATTAATAATTTATTCAAATTCAAAAGAATTTTTTTTTTTGGAAGAATTACATAGGTTACCCTATTCATGAATTCGACTAAAAATTTTCGATTAGTCGACTATTGCTTGCTCGATATTTTCGACTAAAGACTAATTTTGTTTAAAAAACAACTTTAGTCGATTAATCGATTAATTTCTCTTCAGCTCGACAGCACTATACCGATGTATAATATACTGTACATCAAATTTAGGTTATGTTAGCATGATTTTTTAATAGGGTACTTGACTGAAGTTATAAAAATATTCTAAAAACATTGTTTTTCCACACCAGTTAAAGTGATTTTTTTATCTTCGACAGATTCTGTAAAAAATCTTCAAAAAAAAAAAATAATAACCTTACAATTTTAAATGAGAAAAAGGCGGGAAAAACACCTCACTATAGTGACGTCACTGTTTGAAGCAATTAAACGTCAATGTCAATATTTATAACCTCAAAACTTTGATTATATTCATAAAATGTCAAAGTAAAAGCAAGTATTTATTTGAATTCTGGTCGATTATTATTACTATATATATATAAGCTAATAGAAATATTCAAAAGAAAACACAATTTCACCTCACCGATGAAAATTATCAAAATCGACATATCTAGCTACAAAATATTACGTCATATTCAAGAAATGGCGCGTTTTCACTTATTTGAATGTTTGTTGAAAAATGGCGATTTTCAAAATAATATTTCTAAATAGTTATCAAATTTTTTTATGTTTCATCATTAAAATTGGACATATGTAATGATAATGCATAGAATTATTTAACATTTGACACAAATTTTAAACACAGGCAAGTACCATATTGGGAAATAATTAAAAACTTAATATCGTTTAAAATTACTAAATTACGCTTACTTAAAGACGTAAAATTAAAAATTTTAATTAAAATAAACGCTTGTTTAAATCTTTGTCCAGTATGCTGGACAAAAGTACATATAACTTTTTCAAATTTTCATGCTCGTTTTACATGAAAAGGTACCATTATGTTTGAACGTACTACGAGCTCTACCAATTACGGTACATAATTCTGGACCACCTTATATATATATATATATATATATATATATATATATATATATATATATATATATATATATATATATATATATATATATATATATATTAGGGATGTTATGGATATTCGTAACCGTAACCGAAACTACCGGATATCCGAAATAATTACGTATCCGAAACCGAAACCGTATCCGAAAATAAAAGTTTCGGATTTGTTTCGGATATATACAGACAACTGGCGTTAGAAAACTGAGGTTAAATCGAAGCAAATTTTTGCTACATATATTTCCTTTGATAGATTTCTGTTGATTTGTGTTTGACGTTCACTTTTTGGGGTAAAATTTTCCTCTTTTTTATAAAAAAAAACATTCAATGAAAGCAAGTATCCGTAACCGTATCCGAAACATTATCCGATATTATTACATATCCGTAACCGAAACCGAAAAAATGTTTTTAAATATCCGTATCCGAAATTTCATATCCGTAACATCCCTAATATGTATATATATATATATATATATATATATATATATATATATATATATATATATATATATATATATATATATATATATATATATATATATAAAATTTTAGTGAAGTAGATTTTCGGGTTCTAGAGGCTCCAAAACAAATTTTTACCATAGTCCCGGATTTAGGTCTTATCATAAGAGCTGCTGTACTAGCTGAATTTTCAGAATGGAAATTCGCTAAAAAAAAATTTGTGATTTAATACGGAAGTTTTCGCAAGTGCTTATTTCATTTTTATTAGAATCGACATCCGTTATACATCCGTTACAAATTTGAGCAAAATTTAATCGAAAAGTTTTGTCATACTGTGACCTTCAAAAATAAAACACTACTAATTACTAATACAGTTAATTAGTTTTGTTTTTAATTAATAAATTCAGAGGATTAATTAAATTTTAATGATTGACAATTATACTCGATTAAGACTGATTAAGAGTGCTAATTTATTGGTAAACGAATTATTAATGAATGTGTAATTGGAATGCAGACCATTATCTTTGAATCACCCTGTGATCAAGGGTGGAATATTTACGTTTCAACAACAATGAAATGGTCAAAAGAATTTTTCAAAATCATAAACAAATCAATTTAAAAATGTTAAATTTAATAGCAACTATTGAAATTAGTCTTAATTGAACAAAATGATCAGATCTATTATACTTTAATCATCACATCGCGGTTGTGACGTTAGAAAATTTTGAACGTAATAGAATGTTTTTCAAGATCAATTGACCGCGAATGTATCGCTTGTCCAACTGATTGATTTTAATAGAGCTCAAAAAGAAAAGAAAAACTATTATATTATATTCTCACAAACGAAAAAAGAAACGAGGCCTCGGATAGGTGCAAAGTTACACACGAGGATCATAAAGTGTGACATCAAGGTTTCCGTGCGAGTCAATTCAATCGATCAGAAGATCACTTTTATTGATTAATTATTTTGTTTTTTTCACAAATTTAACCCTTTTTTGACCCTCCGGAAGGTCACCTGAGTGCTATTTGACGTCAGATGAAAAGTGAAATTGATCAGTTTTAAAAGTTGACACGTAAAAATCAACGAAAACGTCAGAACGGGACTGAATTTTTACAAATTTTTGATTCTTTCCAAGAAAAAAAAAAAATTGAAAGAATTTGGTCTTCTCTCGTAACCGTCTAAATTACATGGATTATTATGGAAAGTAACGAATTTTTATTATAAAATTTGACAATATCTGGTAAAAAATTGGACAACATTTGGTAACATTGTCAATGCTGGCGAGAAAAATGACGGGCCCCCGAGCACAGTAAAAAATTTTCAAAAATTTTTCTTCCAAAATACTGTTAGTGAGAAAAAATACGCTTTTTCACTTCGTCCGGACTTCCAGGCACCTAACTTCCCCCCCCCCCCCGTCGTAGGCCATGAACGTTGCATTAAATGAAGCATGACGGAAGATTTAAAATTGCAAATATTTTTATGAGTGTCCACAAAAATCAGATAGTATAAATCTAACCACCTAAAGGTATTTGGTGCGAGATAGTCAGGTACAAAAGTATATCTGAAAAAAAATTTTCTTTTTTCAAAAATTAAATAATGTATTAATATTCTTCAGTTATTATATTTGTATACCCAGGGCCGGATTAACCCTGAGTCCGCCCCTAGGCATCTTGAAAAATGTCGCCCCTACCTTTTATTTGAAAAAAGGAAATCTTAAAAAAAAACGTCAATCACAAATTTTTCTGCCCTGTTTTAAAAATTTGCCGCCCCTTTTCCTTAAAAAAAAAAAAAAAAAAAACGTTAATTACTCATTTTTCCACCCTATTTTAAAAATTTACCGCCCCTAAAAATCTCCCGCCCTTAGGCCATGGCCTAGGGTGGCCTATTGGCTAAGCTGGCCCTGTGTATACCACTTGTTTTTTTGAACTTCCGCACGCTTATATTGTAGCAAAATAAAAGTATTGTTGAAAAAGCGTTGTAAAAACGTTGTAAAATGATGTTTATAAATTATATTTCAAAAACAGCGTAGTAAATAATTTTTATTTCTTATTAAATATGGTTTGTAACTTTGTCTTTTATAACATATTAAATTTTTATCAAATTCGTTTGACATGTTTTCATTTTATTCAAAAAAAAAAAAAAAAAAAATAGTTTTTCCATAAGAGCCCGTGTTAAAATTACAAAACTTTGAAACCGTTTTTCTCAAAATTGGGGCAGTTAATTTTTTTTTTCGGTATACACTCGTATTATTGGTATTGAATGAAATAAATGTCTACAAAAATTTCGTAATATCCTTTGAAAAATCTAAATTTAATTTTTTTCAAAAAGCTAAGAATCAAAAATCTATATGTTTTATTGGAAACTGAACAATTAATATTCGAAACAGTTATCACATATTTACAAAATAATATTTTACAAAATATCTATGTACCTAGAGCAGTGTTTTTCAACCTGTGGGTCGCGACCCCCTGGGGGGTCGCGAAGACTTTTTAAGGGGGTCGCAGTTACTTTAACAATAAAACCACTCTAGTTCAATATATAATATTTAATAGAGAAAAGGTTAATAAAATTTCAAAACAAATAACTGCGGCTTATTTTCAATAACAGTAAATCCGAGTTTTAAATAATTGTCGTCATATAGACGCTTTTTCTTTGCTTTTCTTTCATTACGCTCATTGGAACTTAAAGTTGACGACTGTCCATGTTTTTCTAGAAACTCATTCATTTTCAATAATTACAATGAGCACAGAATTTTGGATATTAGACAATAAAAGACAGTGAGCAACTACTAAACAAACAACAAGTCAATTCAATAAATTTAAACACAATTCAAAGCGAATTCATAATTCAAAGAATTCAGAAGTGTCATCCTTTACTCGCCTAATGCTCCACGCAGCGCTCATTACGTTGCGCTATGTCTCGCTTACACAAGTCATGCGCGCGTTCCGAAGCTACTATAAGTCGTCAACTTCGATGTCCATATAAAAATATGTCTGTTTAAAGTCCTTTGTTACGTATTTAATTGACACTTAACTGAAAATAATCAATAATGATGAACGGATTCGATATTTATAACATAGAACAAAAGTTAGAAATAGCAGAGGGTATAGGAGTCGCGAAATATTTTTCTATACTAGGGGGGTCGCGCCATGAAAAAGGTTGAAAAACACTGACATCTATGTATATATTAGCTAATGGCAAAATAATTGTTGATATATAATTTTAATTGCATAATTAAACCTAATAACGATAAAATTATTTAAATTAACATCAGCTGATTCGTTTAATTAAACGAAAATATAATTAGGCAGCGATTTTAATTGTGTACCTCAGCAAATTTAATTCATAAAAAATATATTAATTCATACGAAAAATATTTTTAAAAAAATCCATAAGTATTTTCCGGTGGAATTTTCCAACTTTAAAATAGGTAATCTTTTTGAATAAATTTTTTGGCCGAATTATTCAAAAAAAAAAATTTACATTTTGTACATAATACACAACTAGGCATGGCTTTGCTGTCTGATGTAATAAAATCATAATATTTCTGTGCTTATCAAGTTATCATAATATTTTTTTTTACGTGTTCGGTCGCGTTATCGACTTTGCTAGCAAGTATACCGACTTTCAATATTTCAATAACTGACTTACAGCACATAACATCAATGTTAAAAATAGACAACCTTCATCAGATTCGTACCAACTGTGCAAAACTAAAAAAAAAATCATTAAAAATATCTAATTAAAATTCATCAAAAAAGAAAAAAACGTCGTATAAAAAACTCATTTATGTCGTTAAATAATAACACGTGGCAATAAATTGGAATTTTGGCTTCGATCTATTGACGAAATCATTTACTGAACATTTGATCGTTCGAGTTCCTGTGGAAATTTTTGATTTTTCGCCATAAACACTCTTCTCAGCGTCCCCATTAACCAAATACTCGTGGAAATTCCGGAAGAATATCTGCATATATCGCTAGAATTTATTTTTGGGCAGGAAATGTAGGTTTGCAAGGTTTTCATGTGGGTTTTAAATGAGGTTTTTTTTTTCATCAATAGCAAGAATCTAAATTAACACTCTACGATTCGCGTTCACAGCATCTGCGAATAGCCAGAACAAGCGTAGAAGATCGATCGCGATCAGTGGTCACATATGTGATGCGATTTTACTGCAAACAGGTATTGACTTACAACAAACACACTCTGTGTGTGTTCTGTAATTTGTATCGAAATGCATACATGTAAGTGTAACAAAAATATTTGATTTTTTTATCATTATCAGTGTGTTTGCCTGTTATTATTTTTATTAAAAATGTGTATGTTTACACATGTTGAATCATTTCGTGAACTAAAAATATGTCCGGCCCCTGAAGAAGTTTATTGTGAAAGTGCGCGAACCGTATAGTGTTTAAATAAGTTTCAGTAATTTGAATGCATAATTTTTCTTCAAAAAAAAAAAAAACTGGCCACAAATTTTTCGACAAATATTTATTTGGCTGGATATATAATTTGGCCGATTGTATGATGGATATTTGCCCCCGAGGATTGTTTTTATTTATTTATAATATGTAGCTTGAGTTTGGTACACTTAATATTATGTTGGTATTTTTCTCTGTGCGACTGGTGTGATGTTCTCTCGGTCAATGGATTTTAAGAGGTGTGTATGACACGGACCAATCAGAAATTGCCATGAGACAGGCCTCTGCGCACGTCACTCGCTACACTAAATATACACTTGTCGTACATATGTATGTATTTGCCGTTTAAAATAGATTTTACTGTTCGGTATTGAAATTCATCGACGTATAGTGTGATCGATTGAACATGGCATGATACAGCAAATAATTTTTAGTCATTTTTAGTATTGATAATGTTGATCATTACTAAAATGGAGGATTGTAAATTAGATAGTCTGGTGGAATTAAACATTCTTTTGGTTTTTTTTTTCTTTTTTTTTCTTTGAATTTTTTTCGGTAACATTTACTTTCAGTTCAGCCCTCTTCTATATTTCCGCTAAATGACCTTACGAAATTTCAAAGAATTTTGAAGCGACTGTCTAAATTTATATCGTATCTCATAAAATAGAATGAAAGTCTAGTCAGCCGTCTTTTGTTATACCTACCTCGTAATCGTTTTGAAAAAATGATGAAATAATATGTAATACGAAATTGAAATTTTTCAGAACTGACTGGAGATTTTCGTAATTTGATGTAACTTAGACTTTTGACGCCTCTTTTACAGTGTACGTACGAAGGAAATTTCCCGATTTTAGGAAATTTTAACTACTGGTGGGAAAAAAATCGGGAATTATCTTAATTCGGGAAATTTTAAATTATTATTACATTATATAATAATTTGAAGAGTTGATGATAATTTAGTAAAATTATTGCTGGCGTTCGCCAAAGAAATCTTATTACGCTAACGTTACGCAACGAAGCTTGGACCACTGATTAAAAAGTTAACATGCATTAAATATTAAAACTACATACAATTTCTTAGTTACTGTTTTTATTCTATAATTTTTAAATGTGACTATACTACTAAATAATATTCAACGTGTATATATTAACTATTTTGAATCAGAGTCCTCTGGTTTGTAACGGTTAAAGTTCCGTTACGCAAAGTTCGAGTAACAAAACTTTTTGGCGAACGCCGGCTATAATTTTACTAAATTAGAATATCGTAAGCACTATATTTTACTTTTATATTATAAAAACACAAAATATATGTAAATTTTTCAATAAAATTATTTTTTGTCATAATTTTTGCTTACTTACTAAATAATTCCAATAAAAATGATTACTATTTCACAAGAATCCCAATTTTCATATTTTTCTTTGGAATTTTCTGGTATAGAACAATAATTTAGAGTTTTTAATTCATAATTTTAATTAAAATTATAATCGGCGTAAAGGCGGGAATTTCCCTAAATTTATTTCCCGAAATCGGGAAATTTCGTCACATATTTCGGGACTTTACGACTCTGCTGATCGGCAACACTGCAATCAACGCAGCTGCGGTACGGGGTAAATTAGAGGTTTCTAATGATGTCAGCTGGACAGCGATTCTTGAAAAGTGAAGTAAAGTGGAATGGAATGAAATGAAATAGCTGAGAACAGAACCAAAGGAAATATATTTTTATAAGCTGGTAGGTATACATTATTGTGATAATGGGTACTCTGTCGACGAAATTGATTACTAATAAGAGGAGGTATTATTTACGATACACAGTTTTCATTTCCGGTTACATATTATGTGGAATTTAAAAAATAAAATTTACAAACATTCATTATTTTATTGCCATTTTTCGTCCATTTCGTTTGCGTTCGTTGTGATTTTTGAGTAGCTAGCTGTGCTTTATATTAACTGTTTTTCTTGTATTTTAATTTTTTTTTAGCTTTAATTAATTTTTTTAATTTAAATTATATATTTTCCTTTTTAATAGTAGTTAATAGTAGAAATAAAATTTCGACATAACCTTGCTTTGTAGTAGTAGCGTTTGTTTTTGTTTATTTAGTAATTTTATTTAGTTTTTCATTAATTAATTTTAAAATTCTCTCCTCCACCGGATTCAGCTCGATGTTGCATTCTCCTCCTCCGGTTTAATTTCGCTGTTTAAAATACGTAACAGGAAATGAAAACTGTGTATCATACATAATACCTCCTCTTATTAGTAATCAATTTCGTCGATAGAGTACCCATTATCACAATAGTGTATACCTACCAACTTATAAAAATAAAGAGTTTTGCAAAATACCGTAAGTTGTACGGTAACGCTATTTTGACAATTTGCGTAATTGCGCATGCTCTACAGTAACGTTAACGTTAACATAAATACGGTAATCTAGTTTTTTTACCCTGTTTTTTTTCGAATACCGTAAATAATTACGTGCAAAATCTAACCTGTAATTTGAATAATTTTGTAAATTTATAAATTTATATTAATAAACCCAATGCTCCTAATTCTAGTAACTCTTCCATGTTTTTAAAAGCAATAATTTTCAAAAATTCAAGTGTATTATCTTGAAAAAATTCATACAATTTATTAATAGATTTGAGCGTTACTTTATGGTATTCCATATTTCTAAATAATAAACAAATATTTTACTTTGCAAAATACCACTTTTATTTTTGAAATTGTGACAATATTGTTTCGAACCGTTAGTTCATTTTCAAACAGAATAAAATTTATATTCAATACATGCGCTTATATACTAATTTTTATCTACCTATACTTACGAAGGGGAGTGGTATATGGTGTGGAAGTGGAAGGGGCGGGGGTAGTAGGAGAATCCGAAAAACAAGATTACATTACATGTGACAAATGCGAGCAAACACGTGACAAAAGATTGAAATTGACAAACAAACAATATTACAGATAATACAATTTTAAAAGTTTTATTAAATTATAATATTGAAAATAAAGTTGAACTGTAGATATCGGTGTAGTCATTTAAAAGGTGATCGGAGTTATGTTTATTTATTTCTATTGCTTCTAGGATTGTTAACTTCTGTCCTTTGTTTGCCTCGTGTAGCACGGTAATTTCCCGTTCTGGTGTATGTCCGGTGTCAATTAAATGCCTCGCAAAAGCAGAGTCGGATTTCTTATTCCTATAGGATCTGAAATGCTCTGCTCTCCGGGTTTCAAAGTTTCTGCCAGTTTGCAGTCCCGTGTTTGCTCGCATTTGTCACATGTAATGTAATCTTGTTTTTCGGATTCTCCCACTACCCCCGCCCCTTCTACTTCCACACCATATACCACTTCCCTTCATAAGTATAGGTAGATAAAAATTAGTATATAAGCGCATGTATTGAATATAAATTTTATTCTGTTTGAAAATGAACTAACGGTTCGAAATAATATTGTCACAATTTCAAAAATAAAAGTGGTATTTTGCAAAGTAAAATATTTGCTTATTATTTTCATACAATTTACTTAAAAATCAAAGGAAGTAAGGCTATTATACTAAACTGTCAAAATAACGTACAATAATTTACGATAATGTTGCAAACACTCTAAATCTATATTTTACGGTAATGGTCACGTGATAAATAGCGTTACCGTATAACTTACGGTATTTTGCAAAAACTCTAATATATTTCCTTTGGTTCTGTTCTCAGCTATTTCATTTCATTCCATTCCACTTCACTTCACTTTTCAAGAAGGGCGTCCAGGGCGTCGATTGTCATCTCCATGTACATATATTGTATTAATGTTTTGTCATTTTCTAATTAATTTTGTATTCTTTCATCAAAATCCAATAAAATTGTACAAAACGACCTCGTATTAAACCAATTTTTAGAATTTCGCAATTCTAACCATGAAATCTTTATCGATTCGTCATACTCACGTCTGTCATTGTATTAAGTGGTTTACTCACACCTGACCACATTTAATAATCAGTTATTGATTTTTTTTTTAACCCTTTCCAATCTTTTTTTTTTTTGGCTAAGGTGTTGCCACCAGGTCTGAATTAAATCTAATCTGACATACATCCATCTCACTTCGACCCTAAGATGCCACCTATCCTTCAATATTGAAAATTATTGATTTGGAATTATTAAATCAATAAAATTATAAAGTGCCATCTATTAAATATCAAAATAAAATATTTTTATTTTACAAAATTCTAAATACAGAAGAATTTGATTTGCATAAATATAATTACTATAATTTATTAAATCAAAATTCATATTTCTCATGTTTATACAAAAACAAATACGATTATATAATGTGAGTACAATATGCAATCTAATGGCTAAACATGGAACTACATAACCCAAAATAGGTCGGCAATATAGATTCCAGGGAATAGTAAAATTAATAAAGTATGGAGGGTAGATATCAGGAGGACCATCTCTGTATCAAAAAGTGTTCATAGAAAGGCGTAAATAGTGGCGGCACCACTGTAGCAAAAGGGTAAATTTAGAGAAGTAAACAAGGAAAGAAAAACATCCGCGTTGTTATGTAATTATTGTTTTTTTTATTATAATTGTTACATATAATAGTTTTATTATTTTAAAAATTTTTATAAAACTCAACACAAAAAAATCTCTATACTCTTTTGCTACCCTAGCGCTATTCTGGCGAGTTTTTGAACTGTTACTTAGTACTTAAAACGGGACACTTTTTGAACTATTTTTCTATTGTTTTCCGGCCAAGATAGTCCTCCTGATATCTACCCTCCATATAATAAAGGAAAGAAAACGATCAAAACGATGTCGGACGTGTTCCGACAAAGGATAGGAACGGGAAAAAGACACTGTCGGAAGACGTCCGACACATGATTGGAAAGCGTTAACTTAACGTAAAAACCCCTATACCGGAACACTATTTTTAGGTGTGTAATTAAACTGGCTTATAAAAATTGACAAATAAATTAAACACCCATTTTTTTTCTTAATAAGCATGAAAGAAATTTTTTTAATCCAATGAATATGTTTTTAAAAAAATACAACCCAAAAATTTTTATTTATTAATGTTTTTCTTTTACAAAATGTCGACATCTATATCCAAACAAAGAAATATTAATGACACTAGGAATTGGGAACCGATATACACACAGACGTGTAATATGAGTAATATGACACATAGAGTGATATTTAGACGTCAAAGTAGGAAACATAGAATGGTTTAAGTATCAGACGTAAATAAAGGATCAAAATATTGTATTCAACAAAAATTTTTTAATATATATACCGACCGTTCATAAAGTTCCGGCACAGCTCCGCCAAAGTTCCGCAAAATCTCAGTTATATTGACTTTATCGAAAAATAACCCGGACAAAAGTTTCATGGGAAGAAATGAGGAACTAGAAGATGACCTCGAATTTGACCTTGACCAACCAGTATCTTGAGAACCAACATATTTTTTTCGTTTTTATGACTTTCACACGACTTTGGGATATGAAGTATGAATATGGTTTTGAACGTAGAATTTCCCGCTCTTTCCGAATCCGAGGTCAAAAATAGGGCTTTCTATTTAAAAAAAAACAAAGTTGACCTCCAAATTTTGGTCAAGGTCATGTTCGAGGTCATTTCCTAGTTCTTCATTTCTTCCCATGAAACTTTTGTCCGGGTTATTTTTCGATAGTCAATATTAACTGAGATTTTCAGCTGTTCCGGAACTTTATGAACGCTCGGTATGTATTTCTTTAACTCGCCAATTCCCAAGCCGCGATCTATCGACAAAATATCCTTATTTTGTGCTAGTTTTTATCTTTAGGTATTCAACATATAAAGAATAAATAATTGAAAAAAACCCTTTAGTTTTTTTTTTTTTTAAATGGAGTATCATTTATAGGTGACACTGGGCGCTTTTTGTAGTATGTAATGAGTAAAGCGGTATGAAATTACTGGCAAAAAATCACTTTCATTATAAGCTTGATTCTTAAATAATAACTTGTTATAACAGTAATAACAGTACCTACTCTTTAGACATTTTTATAACAGCGAAAATACCACAAGATACACTCACACGCAATAAAATAGCAAATCGTTTGAAACAACAGAATTAATTTGACCGTTAACATAACTTCAGTGTTGCCAAATTAAAACCATGAATACTACTAAGTATTAACATTTTAGTCGTAACACATTTATTTTTAAAATTTGTTATATTGTCTGTAAAAAAAGTTCACAAATCACTGTCACCTAGAGGTGACACTGGGAATTCCCGAGTTAATTAAGTGTGGAAACATTAAATGCGAGGTGAATTTAAATTGAAAAATAATCATTCTATTAATAATAATTTTTGTTATCAGAGGTTTCTTTCAGAAATAACTTCATTAATATATAAATATGAAAACTGTTCGGACATATGATCGCGTTCCGGTATAGGGGCTTTTACGTTATATAGAAAATAAAACAAATTAAAAGCTAATTTTAATATTAAATAAAACAAAGAAATATTTTATCCCGAGAATTATGAGAAATTCTAGTTATTGACTACGAAATCCTGATCTAATGCGTACTAACACACACTTGACGAATTTTTCTAGTTTATCTTTCAGTATTTCAGGAAACATTGATACAACTATTATTTTTAGAATTTCTACAACCGCTGAGTTTTTTAAATTTTTATGAATGAAAAAAAAATGGAAACGGTGAAACTGATAAGAAAATGAAAAGAGTTATGCAAGCTTTGCCAATTCAAATATTGATAACAATTTGAACAATTTTCAGTATTCACGTTCATTATTATAAATGATAACAGTTAAGTTTCACGTTTACATGTATGATCACTTATCATGGTTACATATACTAACATAAATTACCGAAATTCCATAAAATAGTTTACTTCAAATCGCTTCAATAACTTTCAGTTTCAAAAAAATAAACATTTTATGCCCCCACAATGTTTAAAATTACAGTTGAACCTTTTTTTTATGCGGTGGATAGGGATCGTATAAAACAAATCGCACAAAAATAGTATATTTAACCCTAGAATCATACGTACTCGTCAAAACGACGAACGAACTTCTCTACCTGCTCCAATACTACAACTTGTCGGTACCTGCTTGCTGTGAAACTTCTGTTATCTAATTTATTTGTTGTTGTAACACATAAGACGTATTTATTTTGTTCATAGTCATTGTCGTTTTGTGTGTATTGAAATAGTGTCCGTCAAAAGGACGTCGATGTATGATTACGCGATGTTTTTTTTTTAAAGATTTTGTACTTCACATATAAAAGTTTTCCTAATTTTTCTAAAATTTATTGAAGATATGCATGTTACAATTAATTTATTCAATGAATGATAATGTGAAAGATGATTAAAGCTATTTGACTTATAGAGACGACATAATACTGAAGTTTTAATATATTGAATCGAAAACTAAGGAATGCGTTTCAAGTGAGTTAATAAAAGATTAACAATTTATTTTGTGGAAAATATTTTAATTTTTATTATTTTTTGAGATCTTATTCGAAAAATTACTAACAAATTTTAGAAAATTTACAAATGTGCCTAATGGGGAAATAACTACATATCTATAGGAATATTTATGACTGAGAAATTTCACATTCTGTAAAGTCACACATGTCCACTGACTCATAATAGTTCATAAATTAATTATTTGAAAGACATGTTTTATGATACAATTGATGTATTTATCTATTTTTTAATTTTTATAGTGAAAATATGCTTTGATAAAAAGATTAAAAAAATTAATAAATATTTATATTAAAAAATTTTTCCAAATCCAATTTTTTTAAATATTTTGTTCGCTTTTGTAGTATTGTTATGTAAAAAAAATGTTTTTTGCAAATAAACTCTAAAACTCTCCGTAAAAAGTCCATTCGTCCAAAAGTCCAAACTATATTTAACAAGCTACTTACTTTAGTAAGTAGCTTGTTAATTAGTAAGTAGCTTGTTAAATATAGTTTACTGTTCGTCAATGGCCATACGGGCCGAAACATGTCACAGACAATTAAAACTCTAAATAAAGTGGTATTAGTAAAGTAAAAAATTGTCTTACTTTATCTTGATTTTGATTCACATTATGCATTTAAACCCTCAAGTTCATGACTCAATTTTTTTACCTCCAAACTCATGACTGGGGTGCAAATGCTGCCCCATTATTTTTTTGATAAGTCGGTTCTGTGACTGATAAACCGACATTATCACATACCGTTCTTTTCCTTTTTTCATAAGGAAGAGAATGGTATACATAAAATCGAATTTTATGCAAATTCAGGTCATAAAAAACCCATTAGAACACTAAAAACCGGAAAAAATCAGCAAAAAGCTCATTTTTCAAATAAAAATTTGTAACTTTTCAACCGTTCAAGCAATTTTGAAGTTTCCAACGGCGCGGCGTTTTGAAGAGGAGACGTCAGGCTATAGAAAAAAAAATTACGGCCACTTTATTCTGTTAAAAAGGATTTTTTTTTATTATAAATTGATACAGAGCGTTGAAGTGACACAACAGGATAAGCTGTTATACAAGAATTTAGTCAATTACCACACACTAGGTGCAAAATAGGAGTTTGTGCTCTTCGCATATGGCTCGATGACATTTAACACAATGAGAATAGCTTTTGCGATCTTTTGATCTCGGACACAGGTCGCACCTTGCCTGTCTCTTATCAACCTGGCAATACGTAAATAATTTATATGAAAAATATATGTACATGAATTGATGATTAGTGATTACATATAAAATATAAAATAAACTTACTGTCACAAAAGTTGAAAGTAAACTCACGACTGGGGTTCATATTATACACACCCCACACACAATTTGTAAACATACTGCGTAACAACTAACCAACAACGACAAGCGCGACCGATCTGACACTGCTCAAACAGGGTTGCCACCAGCTTCGGCGTATTTCCGCAATTTTTGCGAATTTCAAACATGTTTTGTATTGGGCTCATAATTTGTATTGGACGATTTTCCACAATTTGGGTTATTTTGAATGTAGTCCATATGATAATTAAACATGTTTAAATTTTTAATATTTTTCTTTATTTTTGAAAATTTCTTATTTTGCTTTTGGTTCATTCCAATTCTCTTAACTTTTACTAGATATATTTATACTTGTTGTGCCTTACGTATTATTATGTAAATGGGTGTATTGTTCGCAGGATAAAAACAATTGAATTTACCGACTGCGATGAAAAATATATAACAACATATACGTAATGGTCCATTTCACTGAAATTTAACGATGATTCATCACTTATGAATTTAAAGAATTTTCGTTTTCTCGGCTTTATCGCTTTCATTATTGCACTTGCGTAAATTATAAATGTGCAATTTGTTTTTAGAAAAGAATAGAGGATTGATTTGTTTCGAATAAAAGAATTATTTAATTCTTTAATTTGTTTACATTTAGTCATATTTTAGTCGACTGTTTTACCTTCGATTGAATGACTAAAATGATTAATTTTTTTTTTAAATGAATAAAAACGACTAATTTAACAATTTTTCTGTATTATTTATTGGACTTAAAAATACCCCTGTCGCAGCATCCTGCATAACATAGCGAATTTCCGTTTATAAAAGTTAGTTTTTCTCGGAAACTAGTTGACATAGAACAATAGTTTAAAGACCTTTTTTATGTAATTTTTTCTCCTCTTTTAAACGGTGTAAAAAAATTTCGCAAAAATTGTTGGTTAAGTGGAAATTTTGGCAAAAAACTAATTTTTTGCAAGAACAAACACCATGTTCCTGGCATCCGACGTGTCTGGTTAACGAACTCGTCCAACGGTTTGGGACTTCCAATATTTTCATCAAATTTCGTAAACCTAGGACATTCCGTTCGAGATTTATCGTGCGGACACATATATATATATATATATATATATATATATATATATATATATATATATATATATATATACATACATACATATATACATATACATATACACATATACATACATACATATATACATATATATATATATGTATATATATATATATATGTATATATATATACATATATATATATATATATATATATATATATATATATATATATATATATATATATATATATATATATATAAATTTTAGCGAATATTATTTTCGGTTTCTAGGGACCTCAAAACAAATTTCTGCCATGGTCCCGGGCTCAGGTCGCGTTATGACAGTGGCTGTAATAGCTGAATTCCATTCTGGAAATTCGCTAAAATGGAAACTAAAAATTTATCTATCTGTATGATTTTTACTTTTATGTGATCAATATATTGTGCTATTTCATATCTTTCTTTTTCTCAAAAGAAAAATATTAAAAGTCCATAATTAAATTCAAAAGAAAACCTCGTTTTTGAAAGAGTTACATAGGTTACCTTATTCATGAATTCGACTAAAAATTTAGTCGATTAGTCGACTACTCTGTGCTCGATTTTTTCAACTAATGACTAATTTTATCTGAAAAACAATTTTGATCGATTAATCGACAAACTGCTTTTCGGCCCGACATCACTAATACATATAATTATGGTCGGTACCAAATGTTCTGACCATTCTATTCTTCTTTTATAAATGTAATTTGTTTACAGTCGTTTGTATCAACAATTTAAAGAAAAACAATAAAAAAAAATGTATAGCACAGTATGTCGTAATATTAAATACCCCTGTCGCAGCATCCTGCATAACATAGCGAATTTCCGTTTATAAAAAATAGTTTTTCTCGGAAACTAGTTGACATAGAAAAATAGTTTAAAGACCTTTTTTATGTAATTTTTTCTCCTCTTTTAAATGGTGTAAAAAAATTTCGCACTGGAAATTCGCTAAAACGGTTGTAGGCAAATTAAATTTATAAAAGAAGAATGGCAAGGGGTTAAACTAGAATGTCTACCAAACTGTGCCCACTGTAATCAATGGGTGACGTAACACAGCACACATACAATCACAACACACGATGTATGGACACAAATATACCAATGTGTTAGTAATATATTTTGATGATGATATATGCAGTTCGCATACATATACTATATACTATGATGGCTGACCTATTTGACAACTAATCAACAATTAAAAATAAATTTATTATAAATAAAGATATCCCTTTATTTTGAGAAATTTTTTATTCAATAAAATTTTTACGCTTAAATACGACACATTTCATATTTTTTTCTGTATAAATTTCACGAGTTGATTAAAAAAGCATGATTTTTATTTTGACGTGAACACCACGGCAGTCAGTAACAGACTAAAGCAGTAGTAGCGTAAATTGCTACTTATTACAACTTTAAGATTTCACTTTTAGCGAATTTCCAGAATGGAATTCAGCTATTACAGCCACTGTCATAACGCGACCTGAGCCCGGGACCATGGCAGAAATTTGTTCTGAGGTCCCTAGAAACCGAAAATAATATTCGCTAAAATTTATATATATATATATATATATATATATATATATATATATATATATCTATATATATATATATATATATATATATATATATATATATATATAGATATATATATATATATATATATATATATATATATATATATATAGATATATATATATATATATATATATATATATATATATATATATATATATATATATATATATATATATATATAAATTTTAGCGAATATTATTTTCGGTTTCTAGGGACCTCAGAACAAATTTCTGCCATGGTCCCGGGCTCAGGGACCATGGCTTTAAACTATTGTTCTGTACCAATAAAAACTACGGATTTCAGCTTTTACTATCTCATTTTACAGCATTACTATTCTCCAGTTTTTCAAAGAAATAAAATGTGTGTCTAACTTAGACATGTAATTTTCGTCATAATTGTCATATTGTTTTAATTTTGATATGTATGTGTTCAGAATTTTAAGTTTGAAGTTATATTCGATGTATATATAAAAAACTACATGCTATATACATATATCCGTTTAGACCCGGACACATCAGTTTATTACACTATGGCCGCGATTCGCACTGGCTGTAACTTCCACTATCCATACGTTATATTCCCGCCAGAATTACGCGGTTTATGCCTCCTTCTGGTGTCAAATCGCATGTTTACTTCATAGAGAGGCATACTATGTATTGCCCCCTCTCCCTTCCCACAAAATATTTTGAAGTCTTTGACAGGTTCAAAGACATGAGACGATATAAAACACTGTCCTAAACCCGACGGGAGAGATTAGTTTGCATGTTATTACATTATTTAAGTAAGTGTCCGGGTCGCGTATTTCCATTTGCGTGTTCATTAGGAGGTAACGTTGCCTCGAAGTGCGTACGGTTTTGTAACACTCTAAAGACGTGTACAATTCAAGTCTCCCGTCCTCTAAACGCACACGAGTTTTAATGCAGAGTGTTCTTCCAAACACGTGGTCAAAGGAATACGAGGATTAGAAGGATAGTTTCGCAAAGGTAATAAAAGCCTGATTTACCGCCTAAGCGATTCATATCCAAAATATTGACAAAATACTTTCTATTGCTCAGTAGAAAAATTACGAAAAATGAAAGCAATTGTTAAAAAATAGACTTATGCTAATATTATAGTCAACAAATCAATTAAATAAAATGACTTTTCAACAAGATTTTCGAACAAGAAATGACCAACAAGAAAATTCAGTATTTACTGACACATCTTAAAAACACCTTCCTTTTTTCTTTTTCTTGGCCTGATTTTTTATCTCTGGTCTCGTCATCTTCAGGTAAAAACTAATTTATCAAAAAGTTTTTTTAAATTATTAGGTTTAAGTAATAATTTTTAGAGTTATTAGAGCTTATAGAATTTCGTTGTCGATAACATGATTCTTTATAAAAATTTATAAAAGCCACCATTTTATTCATTGGACATATAAACTCAATTTGTATATTTAAAAAAATTCATAAGGCAGAAGAAAGAAAAGTCTTAAAGAGTACATTCTCATATTATATTCTCTCTAACGTGAGTGTTCACTTAAAAAAATCTAAACATTTTTTTTTATTTCCCAGACACTCTTTGGCAATTTTTGTACTAGGCTCAAATGTGTGACCTTTATGACTATTAGTGTCGGCTGCTAGCGCTAATGACTAACCTTCTAATCAAAGCGTTTCCCTGAACACGTGTTTGAAAGAACAATATGCGTTAGAAACCCGTACGCGTTTAAAGGACGGGGGACTTGAATTAGGTACGTGTTTGGAAGAAGAACCGAGCGTTACAAAACCATGCGGGTTTCGAGGAAACAATGCCTCCTATTGAACACGCAAACGGAAATACGCGTCCGGGTCAAGACGGATTTGGGGTGTAGACCCGGACACTTACTAATTATTTTTTATTTTTTTAATTTTTACTTATAATGAAACAAATGGGTCAGGGATATAACAAATAATATACGCTCTTTCTAATGGTAATACTTTTATTGATGATATCTATGAAGGAAACATGTATAAACATAAAATTATACCAAAAAATGTAAAAAAGTGTCCGGGTCTAGACGGTTTTACGGAATATTATTTCGTCAACATTTTGAGGATCATATTTTCTGCTTAAGAGACCAAAATTTCAGGCTTTCTCGTTGCTAATAACGTAATTTTCGTATGAAATCTAGAATATTCTACGTTACGTAAGAATGAAGTTAATTTTATTTTTTGCTGTGAATATGTACGTCATGTTAAAAAATTTTTCATTGGTTTTTAATTATGTGTTTCAGATGGAATTTCATAATTAGTAGTTTCTTGCTGTAACGTATATTATACAAAAACTGTCAGAACTAATCAAAAGTAATTATCGTTGAATTATCACCTAAAAATATTTTTTTACAATAAACCGAATTTATTGAGACACTGTTGGGAAATTTTCCAATGACGTTAAAATAAAAATATGCTCGTGTAGTGAATTTGGAATTGTTTTTAAAAGCCAAGTTGTTAATATTTCCTTTCTATGAAATAGAAGCAGGGGCGTAGCTACCGCCGTATCAACCGTATCAATGATACGGGCCCCCCGGGCTACAGAGGCCCCTAACGTGTGTAAGCAAAAATTAGTAAAATGTTATCCATAATGTCACTTAATCTTGTGCTTCCCGGGCAGTGGCGTAGCGAACATAATTGGCGCCCGGGGCACGATCCTTTATTGGCGCCCCTTCCCCTTTCAGAAACATATATAGTAATATATGGTACGTTATTAGTACACATTTGGCGCTGCTTTGCAAGTGGCGACCGGGGTATGATAGACCCCCTTGCCCCACCCCCTCCTACCTTCGCTACTGCATTTATTTTCTATTTTACAACGAAAGTAAGACCGTAAAACTATTACACTTACAATCAGGGCTGCCAGAATGTATAATTGGATATCCTTTGTATAGTGTATCCTCTTTGTATAAGAAACTTTCCTGTATAATTGGATATGAACGCCAAAAATTTAAACTGAATGCGCTGAACACAGCAGCTACAATTTTTTGTTAATGTGACATCACGTTAGACCCAAAGAAACTACATAAATATGCCCTTATGTACATTTGAATTTCCTTTCGTTTTCGCAAAATTGCAAAAATGATTACCGAAATTGATTTGTCATTGTACTGAAAAGTTGTTTTGTATAATAGAAGCCAATTTTGTATAATTTCAGAGACCTGACGGTATAAAACAGAAATTTTTACTGGCAGCCCTGCTTACAATTGCATCTTCCTGGCCTTCTGCGACGCAAACATATCGATGATGTTTCCGATGTTTCGATTTTCTTGCTCTACACTGAGCAAAGCTAGGTCGTATAACCTTTCTTAATCCATTGTAGCCCTCAAATACGAAAGTATTAAATTTAACTTACTTGATGATCGCTCACAACTTGCGATGAATACTGCAATTGTGAGCAGAATTTGAATGAAAATGCACAAATTCTGAAATACGCTTTCATTACCATACTGCACAATAAATTCAAGTAGCTCTTCAGCGCACCTGAATTGAGCACACCATTCACTCCCTCTCGCTCATTTGCGAAGTGCGGGAATTCTGAACGGGATTGTTTGATATGAATTATTTTATTGTGCTATATTTTCATTTTTAAATTTAATAATTGGCGATTTTGCGCGCCCCCCTTTGAAAGGCGCCCGGGGCACGTGCCCTACTTGCCCCACCCTAGATACGTCTCTGTTCCCGGGAAAAAAACATGTAAAAAAAACTGTCATACATGCCTATAAAGTTTTCACTTCAGAAATGACAAAAGTCAAAAAAGCAATCTCTTTTTTTCCCGGGTTAATTGCTGTGAAAACATGCTTAAAATCTGAAATTCAAAAAATTCATTCCATTAAGGACTCATGGAATTATTGCTGATAAAATTCAATAGCCTTGCATCCAGTTTTCCGGAGGTAATAACAGCATGCTTTCTAATCTTGACCCTTCCAGTTACAACCACAACAGTTGAAAGAAGTTTCTAAGGACTTCGATGGGGCAGGAACGGCTATTAGACTTGTCACTATTGTCTATAGAGGCAGAAATTTTAGGGAAAACTGAAACCGTCTTCAGCTATAGATGATTTAATAAATTAATTTGCCGAAAGAAAGGCAAGAAAAGTGTATATTTGATTTGAATTGTTTGGCTAGCTCAAATTCTAGGAGGACGCGATAACTTATAATCAATAAATATTTATTTTAATTTGATGCAAGCATTTTTGTTTCTTTTGTGAGAAATCTTTACCCTTCATTTGGGCCCCGCAACTAATTTTGATACAGGGCCCCTCCAAGGCACGCTACGCCACTGAATAGAAGTCTCTTATAATGAAATTTGAAACATTTCTCATAAAAAACCGTCCAGTCAACATTATTTATAAAACGGAGCAATACGAAGTCTGCATTTAAATACACGTACAGAAGCATCCTTCGAAACTGAAACACTTTATCGGTTGAACCTATATGTACACGTTCATATGTTTATGAACATTTCAGTACATACTTCGTTTATATTAATTAAATGATTATTATCAATTTTATTGGAGCAAATCATATGTTCTAATTATGATTGATCAATTTTTTTTTGATTTGATTACGTAACTGAATGTTATAGTTATGAAACACGTGGCCCAATTTGTCCACCAAATTAATTTATTGAGACACTGTAATTTCTGTATCAAATTCTTTCCGAATCTTTCCGCCCGGGAAGCTTGGAATCCTTCCGTCTGTCTCGTACAACATCCTCAGAAAGGTCTGTTGAAGTTGAAACTCCTTTTAATCATTTTCCATTTTTGAGTATCGTTGATCCAGAAAATCTAAAAGAATTAAAGGTCGTAGTGTTTGCGATAAAAACTTTCAGTTAAGGGATCTTTTACAAGGGATGTACAATTAAAAAAAACACTTTTGGAATTTTTTTTTTTTTTTTGGGGGGGGGGAACTATTTATCGTAATGAAAAATACTCCTGTCGCAACATCCTACATAACATAGTTAATTTCCGTTTATAAAAGTTAGTTTTTCTTGGAAACTAGTTGTCATAGAATAATAGTTTAAAGACCTTTTTTAAGTGATTTTTTCTCCTCTTTCCAATGGTGTAAAAATTTCACAGAAGTTTTTGAATAAGGGGGTTTTTTGACAAAAAACTAATTTTTTTCACGAAAGTTGCCGGAAAAACCATATTCCGGGCATCGGACGTGTTTGGTTAACGAACTCATCCAACGGTTTGGGACTTCCAATATTTTCATCAAATTTCATAAATGTAAGACATTTCGTTCGAGAGTTATCGCGCAGACACACACGTACATATATATATATATATATATATATATATATATATATATATATATATATATATATATATATATAAATTTTAGTGAATATTATTTTCGGTTTCTAGGGACCTCAAAACAAATTTCTGCCATAGTCCCGGGCTCAAATCGCGTCATGACAGTGGTTGTAATAGCTGAATTCCATTCTGGAAATTCGCTAAAAACACTTTTTTGAAATTTTTTTGGGGGGGAAACTATTTATCGTAATGAAAAAAAAAGCTCTTGTACATTAAAGTACATATAATTAAGTGCATCTTGGTTATATTTTTTCTTTTATTTTCGATCAACCGTCTGCCCTTGTAAGCATGTTGAAGGTCACAGGCCTAAAAAAAAAACGGTGGCAATGATTCAAAGAAAACTATGAGTCCGATTGGACTAAAATTGGACGCATTCTCTTTATTATAAGACTATCTAGAATCAGCCCTTAATATAAAAATTTCGATTTTTTAGAACGTCTGAAAGGTCAAAAAAACGGAGCAATTTTTCTTACTTTTTATTCAAAATGACGCCAAAAAAAAATTATGAGGTCTGATGTGCTAATTGTACAAGGTGTAAAACAAATAACTTTCGTCCTTTTGTGGGGTGACTCATAGCACCCTGTAGACATTAAAACCGCAGGCATTTTTTCGGAATTAACAGTCGCGTCACCCCTCAAAAGGATAAAAGTTATTTTCCTTACACCCTATATATATATATATATATATATATATATATATATATATATATATATATATATATATATATATATATATATACACAGAGATGTACAAGATACGCCTTAAAAAGTATCTGAATTACAAAATACAAGATACTATTAAAAATGGTATTTGAGATGCCGGATACAAGATACTTGTAAAAATGGTATTTGAAATATTAGATACAAAATACGTATTTTCTAAATACTTTTTTAAGATAAAATACTTCTTTTTTTTTAAAAAAAAGTTTTTATTAATTTTGAGATTTACTTAGTTTATTTCATTACACATTAATTGGATATTTATTATTCTTTTTACCTAATATTTAAACGTCATAATGTTTAATTAACTGAAAACATTAATATATTTTTATTTTGAATTATTCATGCTATATGCAGTTATTGCTTGTTATAAACATTTTTATATTAAATATCTTAATGACGTCACAAACCACGCAATCTTTTGTAGTGCTGTTTACAACTAAATGATATTTTTTAAAATTTAATTTAATAAGTTTTGATTAATTTATTATTATTTTTTTTTATATATATATCCATGTCAGCAATAATAATAGGACGCAGGAGCGGCGAGAGTGGCGACGCGACGGAGGCAGACAAAAAGAAATAGATCATAGAGTCTTTTGAAGTTTTGATAGATTGAGAAATTAAAATTTTAAGGGTTCAGTTTTAATCAGAGAACAAAGAGAACGAACATTACTATGTCTATACTAGGGAAACGAGCGTAACCACAAAGGATAGACAATATCCCACCAATATGTTATATATGTGCACGCGGAGTTGTGTGTGTTAGTCCGTTGAATGTTGTGTGTATTAGTGTCTTGCATACATACATACATAATATGTACGTGGTGGTACGTATGATGTACGTATAGCACGTACATAAACCGTGTTAATACGAGAGGTAACAATATAACAACAATTGAAACATACCCATTGAGTGTCCGCGAATGAATGAGGACTAAGCAGCCTAAGATGCACATAAAAGCACATAAGTGATTGCAGAAAAGAGACAGATTTATTCGTTCTATTTGTTCTGTGGTTTTAATTCAACCTTATGATGGGGTAATTAGTAAAAATGGGTAAAAGTATTTTAGCAAACTTAAGTATTTACAAAATACTAAGATACCAAAAGAAAGTATCTAAATACAAGATACAAAATACATTTTTAAAAAAAGTATTTCAGATACAAAATGAAAATACGTATTTTGTATCTTGTATCTGTATTTCAAATACTTGTATCTTAAATAAGTCTAACAAGTAAAGGTCCCGAGGCCGGACCTATCGATTTCGATGAAACTTAAATATATTGTAGAACACTAAAAACTAAGGGACACGTATTTTTTTTTATCTGCGGAAAAACGGTTTGAAGGGGTGAAATCGCCCTTCAAAAATTGGGGTAAAAATTTAATTTTTCAAATATCTCGAAAACAGTAAGAGATAGAGCAAAAGTTTAAATTGGCGATATTGCTCTTTTTTAAAGAGCTATCTATTGATATGCAATTTGTTCATATTACATCAACAGGGGTGGTTGGGGGTTAAAATTTGTGGGTTAATTTTGCAAAAAGGGGATGAAGAATAAACAATATAAAAATTTTGTTTACAGATTTGAAATCTACGTCAAAAAATCTAATTGACCTATTTTTGCTCAATGTCCTAATATTAAGTCTAGGGGTAGTTAACTAGAGGGTGACTATGTCGAATAGTCGTACAATTTGGGTATTTCAAGAAGTTCTTCTTCGTGGAAAATAGCTTAAGACAATTAGAATAACGTAGAAATGACATTCTGGAATTCAAAATTGAGTTTGAGCAACATTGGAGAGGGGGTGAGTCACCCTCTTAAATTACATACTAGTTTATATAAACTAATTTTTGCTATTAACACACTGATAGTGGGTAAAATAATGTCACAATAAGTGGTTCTGAAGTTGGACTAAAATGAAATTCTCGAATTCAAAATTGATTTTAAGCAACATTGGAGAGGGGGTGAGTCACCCTCTTGAATTACATACTAGTTTACATACACTAATTTTTGCAATTAACACATTGACAGGGGGTAATAATGTCACAATAGATGGTTCTGAAGTTAGACTATCGTATGTAAGGTTTTTATTAGGTTTCGTTATTTTAGGTTAGGTTATGTAATTTTCGGTATCGATAATTTTCGATAAGGAAAACTATAATATCCATTAAAAAACAAACCTAATAAAGACCTTACATATGATAGTCCAACTTCAGAACCACTTATTGTGACATTATTTTACCCACTATCAGTGTGTTAAATTAAAAAAATTAGTGTATATAAACTAGTATGTAATTTAAGAGGGTGACTCACCCCCTCTCCAATGTTACTCAAACTCAATTTTGAATTCGAGAATTTCATTTCTACGTTATTTTAATTGTCCTAAGCTATTTTCCATGAAGAAGAACTTCTTGAAATACCCAAATAGTACGATTATTCGACATAGTCACCCTCTAGTTAACTACCCCTAGACTTAATATTAGGATATTGAGCAAAAACAGGTCAATTAGATTTTTTGACGTAGATTTCAAATCTGTAAACAAAATTTTTATATTGTTTATTTTTCACCCCCTTTTTGTAAAATTAACCCCCAAATTTTAACCCCCAACCACCCCTGCTGATGTAATTTGAACAAATTGCATATCAATAGATAGCTCTTTAAAAAAGAGTAATATCGCCAATTTAAACTTTTGCTCTATCTCTTACTGTTTTCGAGATATTTGAAAAATTAAATTTTTACCCCAATTTTTGGAGGGCGATTTCACCCCTTCAAACCGTTTTTCCGCAGATAAAAAAAAATACGTGTCCCTTAGTTTTTAGTGTTCTACAACATATTTAAGTTTCATCAAAATCGATAGGTCCGGCCTCGGGACCTTTACTTGTAAGTCACATCTCTGTATATATATATATATATATATATACTCCTGAATATAAGTAAAGTTTTGAAGAGGTAAAGACCTCTTGAATATAAATAAAGTTTTGTCATTTTTCATTAAAATAGACTTTTCAGTTACGAGCCGACTTTTAAGTAATTGGCTCGTCATCCCCAGGCCCGACGAATGGATGGGGTAGTCGGGGTTGTAGCCCGGGGGCCAGGAAAAAAATGAATTGATTTTTTTGCTTGTAAATTATGGGGAAAAAATTTTGTATATTTTGTTTAATGTGTTTAGCATATGAATCTGTTCTGCAAAACAGAGAAGGAAATATGGTGTTCATTCCAGGTGTTCATATTCCAAACAAAAGAAAAAGCTATATATAGGTATACATATATATATATATATATATATATATATATATATATATATATATATATATATATATATATATATATATATATATATATATATACCTATGAACACTATATTTCCTTCTCTGTTCTGCAGAACAGATTCATATGCTAAACACAATAAACAAAATATAAATCTGGTTTATTCCCGGGGCCTGCCATTTTTCTCCACGGCACTGATCGTCACGTATAACACCATGAGAAAATTACTCGAAAGCTAGCTCGTAACCGAAAAGTCGATTTTAGCGAAAAGTGACAAAGAAAATCATTCCCGCATTTTGTAATATGGATTTTCACAATGTAGACTCTCAATTATCCGATATTGTCGGGACCGAGGCTATCTCGGATAATACGGGGGCTCAATGTATTTTGAGGTTATAAATAATAACAAGTCCTAAACACTCAACTGCAATACCTGTAAAAAAACTTACGGACCACCTCGGATAATCCGTAGGCTTGAATAACCGGGAGTGTACTGCAATTGTGTTTGTTGGTAAATTATGTGCAATTTTTTATCATCTAATTAAAAAATATTACAATTAAATATTGTAATTTAATATAGAAAATATATATTTGCAATTATTCAACCCGTTTATATATAATATACTTACATTATGTATGCGTTCGGTTCAACATATAATAAACATATTTCATTATAAAATATGTAGTATTTTTATATACATACATATTTATAAAAACATAAGGCGACCCAGTACTTTTCCACTGTTAAAATGTACAGAAAACCACATTTCATACTATTACCAACTCGATACAGAGGCGTACTGGATTATGTTTACGCAAAAAAAGTCATTCATCTGTGCTGACATTTCAGGTTTTTTCGTGGTGGACTCATAATATATTATATAGGCCGAGGCAAGAAATGTTTCGCAAACGAATTTTGTCATTTTGGTAACGAAAATGAAAGGTTCACACCTAAATTACCCAAATTCAACCAAAGAGCTTGATTTGAGAAAAACGAAAATTTTCTAATATGTTAAGGGGGACCACTAGCGTGACCGCCTGAAAAAAAGGTGATATTTGGGAATTTTTTTTAAAGAAAACTACTATATGGAATGTTTTAATATTTTAAGGATATATTCGTTGATATATAATAAATGCATGATAAAATTTTTGGACTAAAAATTTGAAAATTCAGTGAATTATTCGCGATCTCCTTCTGATAGAGACCTTCACACTGCCTGAAATAAAAAAAAAAACAAAAAAAACAAAAAGCCCATTAAACTAGAAGGTATTGCCCGTGCCATGAACCTCAATCGAAAAAAAAAGTTGAAATTTAACAAAATGGCGGAGTTTTTTTTAAAAAAGTTTCGAAATTTGCGCGAAAATTTGATGATTTTTGACCTGCAAAAATTACATTTTTTATTCGATCGGAAAACTGGAGGTTCATGGCACGAAGAAACATATATAAAAGAAGCTACAATAAGAATCAAATCGATCGGAGATTTGTCTTTGAGTTATAACTGCAGCAAATTTGAAAAATGTAGTTTTTCTTTACTTTACCTTTTAGTTTTAATCACTGAGAATTTTTACTAAAATTATTTACGATGTACTCACTATAACGGTCATAGTGAAACTAGATGAGTCGTTTAAATGTGGTAGGGTCTAGCTGTTCCACAACATGTGACTGGCAGCCACGTCCAGAAACTCCCGAACTATCAAACTTCATACATTTCTCAATACCTCAAAGTTAACAATGAAAATCAGGATTCGCTCTTCAGATGGCGGTAACTCAAAAACTATATGCACTTCAAATGCACTTGAAATTTTAGTATGTTATTTTTAAAGGTATAGACTATCGAAACATGCAAAAAAAAATTTTCCACTTTTTTCAAAATGTCACACTAGTGATCCCCCTTAAAAACTGTAAATAAAATGATGGAATATGATGAAATTGAAAATGAAATTATCGGTTTTCGAAGTTGCTCCTTTCATTTTTGTCAAAATTAAGTATGTAGAACCATTAGGAAAAGAATTTTTGTCGAATCAATCCTATTTCTACAAAGAATTTTGCCATTTTGATAATAAAAATCAAGCTCGATGAAAGATGGGACAGCTGGGGTTGCAGTCCCGGGACCCGTAGCAGTTGGTAGGAGGCCCGGAAAAAACTAAAAGGAGTTGTTTTGCTCGTCGCTTTTTTTTGGAGGGGGTATGGCGTTAAAAATGTGGTTTATTCCCTTTATGTGAAAAGTCTAGAAAAAGTATTGTGTTTACCAACGTTTACGAACATTTCCAGACATTTTGTGCACTTGATGCATATGTCAGTTGAGAATTTTTAAGACAGGCGACCCTGGATTTAGTGGCTTTACTAAGACAGAAATGGCAGTGTTTAACGGGTTGTTAATAACAAAAGCAGAATAATGCTAGTCACACTATCTGCACTAAACTATAAGGTCGACCTAGGCAGCAAAATCTTAAATCTGCCTTTGAGTGGGTTATCGATTGTTGACAATCATTCCACAACACTGCCACCAGGATACTTCAAAGTGTTGGCGCAGTATAGCCTAGTTTTGATTGGTAGAGTTAGCGGTAGAGTAATTTGGGCAAGTACTATCCTTCTAACTCTACCATTTTCATTCCCCCACCATTGATTTCTACTCTGCTCTACCATCACTATTCTAATGAAAACAGGGCGGGTATAGTCAAGTGCACTGTGTATAAGGATACTCCACATGTTTGTCTTGTTTTTAGCCAATTTCCAGATTGGAAATTCAGCTATTTTGTTTTGTTGTTACAAAAATTAATGAACACAATTTATTCTCTTGTATATCCTCCGAGCTAGCGTGGGGTAGATCAGGTGGGCAGTTGCTCCCGGGCCGGGATCAAAAAAGGGGTCCCGCATACTCTGTTAGGGACTCTGACGAAATGAAAAAAACATTTTTTTTTTGCGCTCCAGCCGTATTTTTGTAGAAAAAAATTTTGAAAATTTTTTGCTGTGCTCGGGGGTTCGTTATTTCTCTTGCCGGCCCTGTATATCCTTTTCAGCAAGTTCCTTCAAAAGAAGACCACTTCTCCATGGCTATGCCTTCTCTTGATCAAATCTCTAATCCATACTTTCATTACTTTATTCCCTTCTTCAACAGCTAGTCACTTCTGCAGCGAAATACCAGCAATATTTTTCGAACACCTCCTCAGAGCCAAACGGTGACGGTTCATTATTGTCAGTTCAATTATATACAGTCTGACTACTACTCTACTGTAATGCTTTAAATTTCTGTGTGGACAGCTACTCTACCAGAATTGGTAGAGTAACACAATTTGGTTAAGGAGTATGCTACATAGTATACTTTCCTACTAACTCGACTAATGAAAACTAGGCTTATCTGACAGATTACTCTTTGAAACTAAAATGGCACATCGACTCATAAGCGAATGTTACACTTACGGTTTTTCACCCATGCGGTTTTAGTTGCAAAAGCGTCCGCTTGGATAACGCAAGTGTAACATATTACTCTTATGTTGATTCAGTTGGAAGAATATTGTTGCAAACGCCAAGAGAATTGCAAAATATTTTTTTTTTTTTAGTATGAAAAAAATCAAATGTTTTTCTTACTAATTATTATAAAATAATATACTTTAAATCATTATTGTGATATTTTGCCCTAATTTATTTAATTAGTAAGATTTCGGGTTCAATGAGGGTAAAAAAATAAAACAAAAAAATAGATAATTAAAATTTAATAAAACAAAATGTACAGATGTAATGAAGTAAGGTATCAGTACAACTATTTCTTTTCTGCAATCACTTATGGGCATTTATGTGCATCTTAGGCTGCTTAGTAGTCACTTGCTCAGTACCCGTCGCTGAGTGTAGGTCAGTCAAACAACAGTGGATTTGATTGTTGTTAGCATTGTAGAACCCGCACACGTAACGTTGTGGTATCACACATATGTATGCGAACCAGGGTCACGTGACGGCCATCACCACCTCCGATCACTCACACTAACAGAGTTTACTGCACAAATACAAAGTAAACACCGTGCACGTATACAACATATTTTCTATCTCAACTGGTTACACTGGTTCCAGTAGTATAGAGATAGGTATTTTATCTTTAGTGCTCTATGGTTTTATTAGTCTTCGTCACCATCTAATTGGTGTTCGGTATCAGTGTCTTCTGAAAATTTAATTACTTAAATCCTCTCCTCACAATAGTCTTCGTGATTGAATTTAGATCATCGCGACTCCCTGTAAATAAAAGGTCATAATTTAAAAAAGGATTATTTGGGATAGCTAAAATTTGTTTTATAGTTTACTGGAATACTAAAAAAAGAACTAAAATAGCAAACAAAGCGGTGCTCGATGGAACTTTTTTGAAAACTCTATGCAAAGTTATATTATATGGAAAAAATTTTAAAAAAAAATCAAATTTTATTTTTTAATGTAATATGTATAGGGTCAAAATATAAAGGACATTAAAAATAATACTATTAATTTGTAGCACGTACCTGAAGCTACAACATCCATTATCAAAATTCAAATAATATTTGATACAATTCTCAAAAAAATCACTGTTACTCTGTTTTAAATTTCGGAACCAATTAAACACACCAGCTGAAACAGAAAAACTTCTACTTGCGGAGCCTTTCAATTTACTGTATTAGCTTCAAACAATAGGTTTATGGGTAAGGGTAAGGTATAAGCGTTATTAGAGAATGTAAATTCATAGTTATTTGTGTTAAAATATCAAAATGATTTTTCAATTTTTGTCGCGCTAAATAGACGAAATTGCCGTATGTGCGACGTCGCTTCTTGGTCTAATTCTTCACCTCTGGTCTCGTTACGTTCAGATAAAAACAGATTTATCAAAAAATTGACATTATTAGCCCTAGAATCATACGTTGGTCTACGAGTCAAATTAATCATACATCGGCGTCGTTTCGACGAATGGACTTTTTACGGGGAGTTTTAGAGTTTATTTGCAAAAAACATTTTTTTACATAACAATACTACAAAAGCGAACAAAATATTTAAAAAAATTGGATTTGGAAAAATTTCTTAATATAAATATTTATTAATTTTTTTAATCTTTTTATCAAAGCATATTTTCACTATAAAAACTAAAAAATAGATAAATACATCAATTGTATCATAAAACATGTCTTTCAAATAATTAATTTATGAACTATTATGAGTCAGTGGACATGTGTGACTACAGAATGTGAAATTTCTCAGTCATAAATATTCCTATAGATATGTAGTTATTTCCTCATTAGGCACATTTGTAAATTTTCTAAAATTTGTTAGTAATATTTCGAATAAGATCTCAAAAAATAATAAAAATTAAAATATTTTCCATAAAATAAATTGTTAACCTTTTATTAAGTCACTTGAAACGCATTCTTTAGTTTTCGATTCAATATATTAAAACTTCAGTATTATGTCGTTTCTATAAGTCAAACAGCTGTAATCATCTTTCACATTATCATAATCATTGAATAAATTAATTATAACATCCATATCTTTAATAAATTTTAGAAAAATTAGGAAAACTTTTATATGTGGAGTACAAAATCTTTAAAAAAAAATATGGGTTAATCATACATCGTCGTCCTTTTGACGCACACTATTTCAGTATAAAAAAAAACGACAATAGCTATAAACAAAATTTATACGTCTTATGTGTTATAATAACAAATAAATTAGATAACAGAAGTTTCACAGCAAGCAGGCACCGAAAAGTTGTAGTATTGGAGCAGGTAGAGAAGTTCGTTCGTCGTTTTGACGAATACGTATGATTCTAGGGTTAGATTCAAGTAATAATTTTTTTTATTATTAGAACTTATAGCTTTTCGTTGTCGATAACATGATTCTTTATAAAAATTTATAAAAGCTACCATTTTATCCATTGGACATATAAGTTCAGTTTGAATATTTGGAAAAATTCATAAGTCAGACGAATAGAAGTCTTAAATTTGAGTAGGTACAGGCTTATAAATATTCTCTCCAACGTGAGTGTTCACTTCAAAAAATTTAATGTCTAAACATTTACTTGTTTTTATTCACCAGATCTTCTGTGGCAATTTTTGTACTAGGCTCAAATGTGTTACCTTAGTGACTGCCTTAGTGTTGGCTGCCAGAGCTAATGACTAACCTTCTAATCATAACGTTTTCCTAAACACGTTTTTGAAAGAACAATCTGCGTTACAAACCCGTACGCGTTTAGAGGACGAGCGACTTGAATTAGGCACGTGTTTGGGAAGAAGAACCTAGCGTTACAAAACCGTGCAGATTTCCTGGCAACAATGCGCCCTTTTGAACACGCAAACGGAAATACGCGTCCCGGACAAATATTACATTTCCCGTTGCCTCCACCACAAAATATATATTAATGCGGGTGTTTCTACTAAACGGCGCGGCGCCAAGATTTTTTACTCAATACACATCTGTTCAGCAAGAATGAGAAGCAAATCTTTAGCTTGTACGTGACTGGCACTCGCTAGGTAATTTAGTTTAAGATCAATATTAAAACCACTGTCCGTTAAATCAATTGGTAATACCACTCTCCACTTCCTGAAGGTCTACCACCGCATACAAGAAACGCTGAATTGTTAAGCGTTTCTAAACTGTAGCGTATAGTTAGCGCTATCTGTTGGTGGCGACAAAAACTACTTGGTGAACGGTACTAAAGTGATCTTTTTATAATGAATAGTTTAAAAATTTTCTGATGCTTATTACATAACTCTTTGCACTCAAGCAAAAAAAAAAGTGAGTTGTAAAAATAGGCTGGTAAGACATGTAGCACATGACAATGACCGACGTTCTTTTTTGGACGGATTCTTTTGACGTTCTAACCTCGTTTCCCCAAAGTTGAATACTGAATGCGCTAAATACGTCCTCAGTGCTGTTTTTATTAGTTTTTAATTTTAAAAAGATAATTCAACGTGATTTTGTATTATTTTATTTACAATTTTTCGAATAAATGAATGTGTTTGCAGTTATTAAATAAAATATTCATGTAATGTGAAGTATGAGCAGTCATTACAGTTCAATATTCAGTGTGTCATGTGGTACATGTCTTATGATACAACAGACAAAACACCTTTAAATATGGTAGAGTTAATGGGCAAACCACCTTGTCATGTTGTCTTATAAGCGCAAAGGGTAAAGGTAGTTGGTCGATAAAACAATTTTTTCAAAGAAATTTAACGAAACTTCCCTAGGTATTTATTTAATTCAGTACCAATAATGCGAGCCTATTCCGATTAAAATTGACTACCCCAATTTTGAGAAAAACCATTTCAAAGTTTTGTAATTTTAACACGGGCTCTTAGGCGAAAAGTTTTTTTTGAATAGAATGAAAAAGTGTCAAAGGAATCTGATAAAAATTTAATATGTTATAAAATACAAAGTTACAAACCATATTTAATAAGAAATAAAAATTATTCACTACCGCGTTTTTGAAATATAATTTATAAATATCATTTTACATCAATTTATAAACGTTTTTACAATGTTTTTTCAACAATGCTTTTATATTGCTACAACATAAAAGCGCGCGGAAATTAAAAAAAACAAGTGGAATACAAATATAATAACTGAAGAATATTAATACATTATTTAATTTTTGATAAAAGAAAATTTTTTCGCTGAGATATACTTTTGTACCTGACTATCTCACAGCAACTATGTTATTACTGTTTATTTTGGAAATGTTGAAAATAAAATCACTTTTTTCGATTAAAAAAAAAAACATTTTTTATTTAAAAATTAATAAAATTCTTAATACAAAATATGGCACTAAGTGAAAATACATTAAAACAACTATACGATTTTTTGATGCAACAGAAATTTTCCTCTAAGAAAACTCAGTACATAAAAGAAAATCAAGCTAATATAACATCGTAATATATATATGATTTGTTAAATATTAAAACTGCTGTGACTCTAAACATTTTTTAACTGTGTCCTTCCGCAACGAAACCATACTGATAAACTTAACAAATTTGTGAACATTTTCAGACAACTTTCATATGCGCAGCAATTGCCTTAAAAATCTACTGGCAGTAAAGAGAACAAGATTATGCATCCTAGGACACATGATCCACCACAAAAATACACGAACGTGTATCGATAGTATTCGGGACACATCGTACGAGTTTCACATTTCCTACAAAACGGAAAAAATAAAATATTTCGATCCAGAAATTCATCGGCTTTTTTACTCACATCTGTTCAATGATCACAACGACTATACCCGTCAAAAGTTTATCCATAAATGTGACAACACTGTACACGAAACCACCCTGTCCATTATTCGTGCCAATATAGTCGGCCGTGAGACTTAAACTGGTGACCAGTGTGATAGCACTCCCGGCACCTAACAATATCGCGCTCATGTAAACATGAAGATACGGGCTTTCTGGTTGAAGTAAGAACATCCAAACGCAAGCTCCAATTCCAAGTACACATCCAACCAAATAAAGAATCTAAAAAGTGATAACGTTAGTCAGAAATGTCGATTCAATGCTCGTATAGCGCGTGCTCTTTCAGCGAACGCAAACATCGTGCTTTTTCAGCAAACAGCTACATGTTCGGGATAGTATATTTTTTTTTGGTTGGAATCGATGCAGAATAATTTATTTTATATTTCAAACTGAGGCAACAATCTCTGAATTTATAAATGTTCGCTTATCCTTAAAATCGCTGTTTCTCTGGCTTTACCACCTAATATTGAAAATTAGACGTTAAAATCAAATTAAGGTTTACACGGTCCGTATAAAACTTTTAAATATAAGTAAATTATTAGTATTCAGTTAATAAAATAACAAACTAGAATTTTTATTCAAAATTTAAATTTTGTTAACAAATATAAAATCATTTTTGGGACGACACCTACATTAGGCCGGGCGCACATTGAGACGCAGTTAACGCAGGCAGGTCAGCGCAGTTTCTGTGACTCGTGTTGCAGAACGGGACAACGCGAATTGAAACGCAGGCAGAGAAGAGTAGCACTGCGTTGCACGAGACCGATGTGACACTCGTGAATGTGACACAGAAACTGCGCGAAGCTGCGCGACATTGTAACACGTTTTCGAGTTTTAGGCCGGGCGCACATTGAGCTGCGTCGCACAGTAAACGCAGGACAGGGCAGGAAAGCACAAGAAATAAACTATGCGGCCGGGCGCACATTGAGACGCAGTTAACGCAGACAGGGCAGCGCAGTTTCTGTGACTCTTGTTGTAGAACGAGATAGCACGAATTTAAAAGCAGAGCAGAGCAGCACTGTTTTTCTTCAATTTCTCCAGTGCTTTTCATTTCAGTGAAATAAAACCAACTAACACTCGACAACGTGTTACAATGTCGCGCAGTTTCTGTGTCATATTCACGAGTGCCACATCGGTCTCGTGCGACGCAGTGCTGCTCTGCTCTGCTCTGCGTTTCAACTCGCGTTGTCCCATTCTATAATACGAGTCACAGAAACTACGCTGCCCTACCTGCATTAACTGCGTATCAATGTGCGCCCGGCCTTAGTTGGTTTTATTTCGCCGAAATGAAAAGAATTGAAGAAATTAAAGAAAAACAGTGCTGCTCTGCTGTGCTCTACTTTTAAAATGGTGCTATCTCGTTCTACAACAAGGGTCACAGAAACTGTGCTGCCCTGCCTGCGTTAACTGCGTCTCAATGTGCGCCCGTCCACACAGTTTATTTCTCGTGCTTTCTTGCCCTGCTCTGCTCTGCCCTGCCCTGCCCTGCGTTTACTGCGTGACGCAGCTCAATGTGCGCCTGGCCGTATCCTTGGTGTCGTAGGTGCACAAAGCGTGATCTTGATGGAGGGGTGGATGGCACAGGTTTCAATAAACACCTGACCGGTTTACTTTTATTGTTTATGGTTTTGACTTTAGTTGTTTGCTGAAAAAGCACGATATTTACGTTCGCTGAAACAGCATGTGCTGTACGAGCACTACACCGAAATGTTTTGATAATATTCACAAACCTTATTTCCGAATTTTTTAACGAAATATTTTAGTACGATTGACGCACAAAATGAAGCGATATATGAAACCAGTGGAACTCCTGCTATATTTTCCGCAGCCGCTTCCTGACTGGCCGGACTATCTGGTGGCAGATACGCTTGGCGCTCATCCAAAAAGAGGGGCATATAAATTAAATTGATGATTAGAAATAGACGGGCTGCCACATACCTTAAAACACATAATTATCAAATTAACCAAAACAGTCTCGAATCCGCGATCTCAAATACTTCCAAAACTTACAAAAATGATACTTGATAAATGACTGGTGATAGAAATATTTGGAACGTCTTTGAAATCGTGCTGAGTCGTTCGCGGAACTGATTACGTCGTCGATTTTCCACGTTTTCACGATAATTTCTCATTCCAACATAAAAAATTAGGGAACATATCAGACCGGATACGGTAACAATACCAGCGATTTCCTTAAACTTGTTCAAATCACTTGGAGTAATATTTTTTGGATTGTTACTTCCAATATGGATCACAAGCCAAGTAATTGTATAAAACATTATACTAGCAACAACTGATACCATATACCTAAAAAATCGATATTTTCGCAAATAGTTCTTCAAAAATTTCCACCTTCGGTGTACAGTACCTAACTGTTGTCAATTCCGTCCGTTGTAAATCGGGTCCCGGAATGTCTGGAATCATTGACAAATGAGCAATTTGAACCATGGCCCATCCAATCTGGAAAACGGCGATTATCGTGCAAAAATAAAATATCATCCAAGTATAATTTGTCGTACAGAAAGGACAAGTGACGAAAATCAACGGAAAACTTATTAAAATTAGAAAAACGCCTGAAAAATGATCATTTTAGAAACACCAAATTTGACGAACAAAAACAAAAACTAACAAGGAAAGGTTCCCAGGTGTCCGCCTCCGATTTCAATGCCGCTGAAATATGTTATTCTATGTCGAAATCTAAGAGACACGTATTTTTTTTTTATCGGCGGAAAAACAGTCTGAAGGGGTGAAATCGCCCTTCAAAAATTGGGGTAAAAACTTAATTTTACAAATATCTGGAAAACAGTAAGAGATAGAGCAAAAGTTTAAATTGGCGATATTGCTCTTTTTTAAAGAGCTATCTATTGATATGCAATTTGTTCAATTTACATCAACAGGGGTGGTTGGGGGTTAATTTTGCAAAAAGGGGGTGAATATGAAACAATATAAAAATTTTGTTTACAGATTTGAAATCTACGTCAAAAAATCAATTGACCTGTTTTTGCTCAATGTTCTAATATTAAGTCTAGGGGTAGTTAACTAAGGGGTGACTGTGTCGAATAGTCGTACTACTTGGGTAGTTCAAGAAGTTCTTCTTCATGGAAAATAGTTTAAGACAATTAGAATAACGTAGAAATGAAATTTTCGATTTCAAAATTCAGTTTGAGCAACATTGGAGAGGGGGTTAGTCATCCTCTTAAATTACATACTAGTTTACATACACTCATTTTTAATATTAACACACTGATAGTGGGTAATAATGTCACAATAAGTGGTTCTGAAGTTGGATTATCGTGTGTAAAGGTTTTTATTAGGTTTCCATTCATTTTGAAAATATCGTTATTTTCAGTATCGATAATTTTCGATAACGAAAACTATAACATCCATACATACCTTATAAAAACCTTACATACGATAATCCAACTTCAGAACCACTTATTGTGACATTATTACCCACTGTCAGTGTATTAATATTAAAAATGAGTGTATGTAAACTAGTATGTAATTTAAGAGGGTGACTCACCCCCTCTCCAGTGTTGCTCAAACTGAATTTTGAAATCGAAAATTTCATTTCTACGTTATTCTAATTGTCTTAAACTATTTTCCATCAAGAAAAACTTCTTAAACTGCCCAAGTAGTACGACTATTCGACACAGTCACCCCCTAGTTAACTACCCCTAGACTTAATATTTGGACATTGAGCAAAAACAGGTCAATTAGATTTTTTGACATAGATTTCAAATCTGTAAACAAAATTTTTATATTGTTTAATTTTCACCCCCTTTTTGCAAAATTAACCCCCAAATTTTAACCCAGAACCACCCCTGTTGATATAATTTGAACAAATTTAATATCTATAGATAGCTCTTTAAAAAAGAGCAATATCGCCAATTTAAATTTTTGCTCTATCTCTTACTTTTTTCGAGATATTTATAAAATTAAATTTTTACCCCAATTTTTGAAGGGCGATTTCACCCCTTCAGACCGTTTTTCCGCCGATAAAAAAAAAATACGTGTCTCTTAGATTTCGACGTAGAATAACATATTTCAGCGGCATTGAAATCAGAGGCGGACACATGGGAACCTTTCCTCGTAAGGAAATTTCACTGCTTTTACCTATGTAATACCATTTCTTTCGAGATAAATACTTGTCGGTAACAACTCCAAGTATCGGCGTGGAGAGACCATCCACAATTTGCCCTAAAAACGTCCAAAAAAATTGAAATTTCTGATCAAAAATATGACCCGTTTAACACTTACCAAAGAAAATCAGAAATCCAGCTGTTAGCGCTTGTACACCCAAAATAACTTGTAAAAACAACAACAAATACGAGAACCACATTGCTGCGGTTAAATCGTTAATCGCATTTCCCAGCCCGAACGATAATTTTTCGTACCATTTTAGGGATCTTCGATAGTGGAAAGTGCCGTTTGGGATGTAGGGTGGGGAATGTCGTCCATTTGTTCCTTTAATTCCACCATATGTGGTCAGCAACGGGTCCGTTTCATTCCTTAGAAAATTTTCGTTCAAACTATTCGTAACACTGCTCGCATTTTGCATTGTTATATTTTGATCTTCGTCCACTGTCCCGTCAATTTTCATTTTGAATTTTCAAAAATAATTTTTTTTCTTAAAACACCCAAATATTTTCTTGTATAACATTTATGTATTAAAAGAACAAGTTGATCTATGAAGTTTTTTTAATTCCCATGGGACTTGAGCTATGATTTACCATTCGATAAACAACATACAAACTGGTTTTTTTTTTAAAAACGATTGATCCTCATCAAAAAGAATATTTTCGTCATGTTTGGCCGGAATTTTATTGAGAAAAATTTACTTTTTGACCCCACAAAAATTGATTAAAAACCGCCAAGCAACAATTACATCTAGTTTTCACGGTTCGAACGTAAACAATATAACTAATAGAGAAACACGGATTGTATTACCAAATCATTACCTGGTTCGTTTAAAAGACAACACCGTGCGCCGTCAAAAATTTCGCCACCCAAACATGCATTGATTCATGATTAACCCTTTGCGCTTATAAGACATGTACAGCATGACAAGGTGGTTTGTCCATTACATAGAACACTAGAAGCCAACTAACATAAAAAAGTGAAATTCGCTTGGAGTCATTTGTAAGCCAGTCACAGCTTAAGGCATTAGTCCGTCAGTAGTCGTCGTCGAGTCAACACACCATTATATTAACAATATACCCATTGTTAGTTGAACACGTTGAACAGCTCTCTCTGGTAATACGTGTATTGTGGTTGTATGCGTGTATACACATACTACTACAAAAAACCAAACTAATACACTGCAAACAGTGTGTATGTACACAAACAGACTACGTCACAAACTCATTACAAGTGGAACAGAGGCAAAGCCAATCTAGTTTGTCCCCTTGGTCCATTAACTCTACCATATTTAAAGGTGTTTTGTCTGTTGGATCATAAGACATGTACCACATGACACACTGAATGTTGAACTGTAATGACTGTTCATACTTCACATTACATGAATATTTTATTTAATAACTGCAAACACATTCATTTATTAGAAAAATTGTAAATAAAATAATACAAAATCACGTTGAATTACTTTTTTAAAATTAAAAACTAATAAAAACAGCATTGAGGACGTATTTAGCGCATTTAGTATTCAACTTTGGGGAAACAAGGTTAGAACGTCAAAGAATCCGTCAAAAGAAGAACGTCGGTCGTTGTCATGTGCTACATGTCTTACCAGCCTATTTACAACTCACTTTTTTTTTGCTTGAGTGCAAAGAGTTAATAGTATTAGCGTAACTTGGATGTAATTTATATTTCATTTTTACTATCAAATTGCCGGAATTTTTTTCAAAAAATAGAATTTTTTGGCATGACTATTTTACAAATTCCACGTATCAAATTGATACTTATGTATTCAACAGATACATATTCAATATCTGAGCAATAAAATTAGTACATATCTAAAGTCTAAACATCTAATAAAACTGTAACGAGACCGTGTTGAAAATTGTATTGGTTCTGGTACCGTCAAGCGGGATTACTTTAGTCCGCCGGGGTAACTTTGGCCACCCTTCGGTAAAAAGATGTTTCCTTTTATAAATATTAGAAGCAGAAAGTTTTTACATTTATGTATTATTACATATTACACATTATACTTATAGCCAATATACTATACAGATAATTTCATTTTTAAACATTCATAGGTCTGTATCACTAGTTGTTTTAGTTTGATGGTTATGTGTATTCACAATTTTAACTGTGAAACTTTTATCAGTGCAACTGATTGTATTCGCTTTTATAAAAAGGTAAGTACTTTAATAAGATCTATAAAGAGTTGTTAAACATTAACCCTAGAATCATACGTTGGTCTACGAGTCAAGTTAATCATACATCGGCGTCGTTTCGACGAATGGACTTTTTACGGGGAGTCTTAGAGTTTATTTGCAAAAAACATTTTTTTTACATAACAATACTACAAAAGCGAACAAAATATTTAAAAAAATTGGATTTGGAAAAATTTCCTAATATAAATATTTATTAATTTTTTTAATCTTTTTATCAAAGCATATTTTCACTATAAAAATTAAAAAATAGATAAATACATCAATTGTATCATAAAACATGTCTTTCAAATAATTAATTTATGAACTCTTTATGAGTCAGTGGACATGTGTGACTTTACAGAATGTGAAATTTCTCAGTCATAAATATTCCTATAGATATGTAGTTATTTCCCCATTAGGCATATTTGTAAATTTTCTAAAATTTGTTAGTAATTTTTAGAATAAAATCTCAAAAAATAATAAAAATTAAAATATTTTCCGCAAAATAAATTGTTAACCTTTTATTAAGTCACTTGAAACGCATTCTTTAGTTTTCGATTCAATATATTAAAACTTCAGTATTATGTCGTCTCTATAAGTCAAACAGCTGTAATCATCTTTCACATTATCATAATCATTGAATAAATTAATTATAGCATCCATATCTTTAATAAATTTTAGAAAAATTAGGAAATCTTTTATATGTGGAGTACAAAATCTTTAAAAAAAACATAGGTTAATCATACATCGTCGTCCTTTTGACGCACACTATTTCAGTATAAAAAAAACGACAATAGCTATAAACAAAATTTATACGTCTTATGTGTTATAATAACAAATAAGTTAGATAACAGAAGTTTCACAGCAAGCGGGCACCGACAAGTTGTAGTATTGGAGCAGGTAGAGAAGTTCGTTCGTCGTTTTGACGAGTACTATGATTCCAGGGTTAACTAAAGTTTCAAAATGATATATTTCGTTGTTTACCTATATCTTTTTTAAAAAAATGTTGCAAAATAACAAAATTGAGCCTAAATGAGGTAACTTTGGCCAATCTTATAAACTGTGTTTTTTTGTGCTACTATTGTAAAGTAAATTAATAAACTATTCGAATTGTTTACTAATATTATTATTTTACTTTCAAGTTTCAGCTGAGATTCAAATGGCAACGGAATCAAGTAGGTATTCCCAAAAATTACATATGAAAAGTTGGCGAAGAAAAAAAACGCTTAAAATAAGGCTACTATCATTGTCTCTTATAAAAAACAATACTATTTTGGGTTGATTTACAAGATGTCTGATGAAGGTGAAGAAAGGCCAACTGTTGACTGCATGGAAAGAAAAAAATAATTGCTGAATTGGGCCTTAAAAATAGGACAAACTTATTTACAAATGGGAAAATATTGTTTTCAAAATGAATCCACCAAAACTCTTAAATTTCAGAGGACATTTCAAAGTTCCTGAACTGGATATTTCTTGTTTCGTTATAACTAAGTCTATTTAATTTGGTGAAGTATCACAGCACCTTTTAGTTTGATTCAAATTTTCCGACTGATAAATATATATAAAATTTATACGATAGGTTTTAAATATATATTTTATTTCCGTTTGTTAAATAAAATTTTTTTTCTATATGGTTTGGTCTATTAACTGTGCGTTATATCATAACTTATCATAAGGAAAGGTAACTTTCCCTTAAAATACCTTTACTATAGATTTTAAACAATTAAAATAACAAGTGGCTAAAGTAACCCCAACCCCTGGGTAACTTTGGCCAAATTTTTAAAAATATAAAAAAGATATATGCATACTTCCAAAATTAAAAAAAAATGGTAGCCACGGCACCAGAATTATACAAATATTGTTTTAAAATTTTTTTAAATAATATGCTGCCATTTGTATAAAATATATCTCAAGTAAATTTTGAAAATATTATATTTTGAGCCAAAGTAATCCCACTTGACGGCATTGTAGATAGACGGCATATCAAAACAGACTACAGAACACAAAATTACTTTTAGTTTTCTGAAAACAGTCGTGGATAGACAAGCTAATTTTCATAGCGGATTCAGACACTGTTACATGAAAAACGCATCGAAAATTAATAAACTACCTTCACATTCTATTATACCATCCAGTATAAATTATAGCAGTTCACTGTTGCTAAATTTTTGAAAAGGTAGTGTAAATTATATATGCATAATTGTTATTATAAATGTTATGTATTCTTTAACTGTTACATAGGCTAGTAAAACGTATAAAAAAAAAAAAGAATTCCCAATGGATTGTCGCCTATTATTTCTTGCCGGAGTACAGTTTCTATTTTGAAATTGAGCCCCAGGCACTCTTTTACATTTAATTAAACAGAAATCTTATACGTTTATCAATTTTTTTTCCACAACTGAAATCTAATAGTTGGGTTTCGATTCGTAAAAAAAATATGATAATCTTTCTTGATAGAAAAATATTTTTATTTTAAATACGAATTTGATGTGAATCGAACAAAAATTACATACATAGAAATATGAAACCGTGTCAGCTGTAATTGACACCCCTCTCTATAACTGTTACTTTATGGTTTCTTTAGTAAGTAATGATCATAAGTCAATGTCTCCTGTCGAATTGTATCAAAATTTCCTCTTCGAAATGATAAAATTCAATTTTTTAAATTAAATTTAATACTAAAAGTTTAGGGACGCTACACTGGTATGTACACATTAAAAATTTTGGTAGGCGTATATTTTGGTAATAGTTGTGGGACTTTAAACACTGTTAGGAGTGTTAGGTCAAGGTTACAAAAAGTAGCGTCTTAAAACTCTTAACGAGACTACCTTGAACCGAAAACGAGTGGCGGGGGTATTTTTTTATAATTTTTGATAAAATGTATTTTGAAGAATCCTATAAGCTAAAGATGTATGAATGTGCTATACGCGTTGAGAGGTCAGCACATGTACTGAAATAACATAGAATATTCAGATACAAACTTCGTATCTCTATGTATACTAGCTTTCTCAATGTGGACAATAGCTTACGTCAGCAAATGACCTAATTTTCTCCTACTCCAAACGCACAACATGTTACAACATAAATCTCGTATCAATGTATGCGTGATGTACGCGTGTGTTTGTATCATGTCCCTGCCACTTGTTTTCAAGGACGGGCCAATGACTGTCACAGTTTGCTAGGTGGCGCTGATGGTAGGGGAGTATCGGGAGTATACTAAATAGAGTTGAGACATGTGAGCATTTTTCATCAAATGGATCTCAAAATTAATTATCATATAATTGAGTACAAAAGTATCGTTACCAAGTTGTGTTAACGAAAAATTAAAATTTTTTAATTTAATTAATCTTTCTAGGTTGAGTTGAAGTATTTTTGTAAATATTTAATTTATTTCCAATTTATTTTAGATGAATCTGATGAAAAATAGCGAACTATCGAAACTCATGTCCCGACTCTAATTTTAACTCCCTGTACATCAACGCTATCTGGTATATTAGTTACAGCGGGTCAGAAAACAATCCATTTTTTTTATAATGGACTATATGCAGAGTGGCAGGGACATGGTTTGTATCATAGAGTAATAGAGACAACATATCTATCCCTACACTACTGGAACCAGTGTAACATGTAAGAGATAGACAATATGTTGTATACACACACTGGGTTTACTTTGTATTAGTGCGATTTTGTGTATTTGTGTGAGTAACGCAGATAGTAGGGGCGGTCACGTGGCTCAGTTATTGCATACATAGCTATGACAGTACACGCATGTACTAGGGGATGTAACAATACCAACAACAATCAAGTCCATTATCGTGTGGTTGATCTACAATCATCGACTGCTACTGACAAACTGACAACTAAGAAGCCTAATGAGCACAGAAGTACACACTCGTGATTTCAGAAAAGAAATAGTTGCGGGGTCTCTGTCCTCTGTGGTTTGTATCAACGTCACATTCTGTTTGTTGAAAGAGGGGGACTACACTGCATATGTACATCGTGTAATGCTAGTGTTTCGGTACCTGTATATTATTAATATATATGTATTCGCTTATTGTTGAAACTGGTTGATAACAATCGATCTTCACACGACTACAGTTGCTGTGTGACTAATCAGCTTAAGCGGTATCAAGCACACACAGGCACACTGCTATCCACAATTTTTTACACACACGCTTAGGGCTTGTGAAATAATATAAAATTATAAAATCAAGGTGATTCATATTATGTACTTCGTTAAAGAAATTTGTAGATGTCTCTGTGTATGTTAGGAAAAATACCAAAAACGTTTAATACAAAAATAGTTTCGTTTATTGTCAAAATAAATATTATACTTACTATTTACAAATAATTTGGAATGTTTTTTATTTAATACTATATTAAGTGACAGTCTCGACAAATTCACTACCATCCACTAGAATTCCTGCGATACATGCCGTCATAAAACAAACAATTGCGCCCGCAATAAACGCCCTGATCGATAACTCAATAACCGTTTCCCTGGCATTTGGCACCAACGTACTCAATCCACCAATCATGATCCCAATTGATCCAGGATTTGAAAAACCGCACACAGCATAGGTGGCGATCATTTCGCCGCGAGGCTATAAACACAATTTTTTTCATTTTATTTTTAGAGGAAATTTTTTTAAGGTGCTGTAGAAAATGCTTACACTCAACAGATGCGCCGCTTTATATTCGCCGAGTCGTTTGTAGGCCATAAATTCGTTAATGACTGTTTTTAAGGCAATCAAATCTCCCACTAAGTTACATTCGTCTCGGGGAACCCCCATTAGCCAACTGAAAGATGGAGAGTAGGTACAATAAATACTTCCTAAACTCTACACAACTCTGGCTAACTTCAAAAATGCATCACTGCTTGCATGAGGCAGAGTCAAAAGTTCAAAAACGCATCAGACGCATCACAACGAAAAATCAAACGTTCATATTTGCATTTGATTCGTCAAAACAATGCATCAAGAAATTTGGTGATGCGTGTCCAAGATGTATGTCATGTATATAATGCAGAATTATAACTACTTGCCATATTATGTAGGTATTAACACCAACAGGAATAATTCCGAAAAACAAATTGTTGAAAAAGATGAATGTATTTACCTTTCATTAAAATTGTTTAAACTATTTGAATACATCTTGCACTCAAAATAGGTATGTAATATGGTTTATTCAAATAATTTCAATATTTTCTATTTCAAGTAAATTCAAGTTGAAATTCAAAGATAATATACCTATACAAGGACTGTATTGCTATATTATCTATAGTCCATCATGCTACATTATCTGTCTTATCTATAGCGAAATCAGAGGCTAAATGATGCCAATATCCCGTTCAAAAACATTTTCTAATGTGCATCAAATTTCAAGAGAGCATCAGCAGCGCATCATGTAGTATTAGACGCATCAGAAAAGTCATGATGCTGCATCGATGCGGTAAAGTTTACATTTTTGAAGTTACCCTCTATTCGAACTTACCTGACTGGCGTAAAAATTTTAGCGACAAAAAATTCAAAACTGATATAATCGTACCCCACCAAAACACCCAACCAACTGACAATTGCGTTCAGAAACGACACAAACGACACAAATGCAATCACGTTGGCAATAATTCCCATTACAATGGCCATCCCATTATGGGCCCCTTTCGCCGCCGCATCAATCACTGACGTATCATCCCTAAAAACACCCTTTTTTAGCATAAAAATATAGAAAATTTTCTCAAAAAATCAACCTACCCTTTATCGATTTCAATATTATCCAAAGTACTCTTCGACTTTTCCGTCTCCGGATAAAATAATTTACTGTAACATAACGACGCAGGCGCTGACATCACAGACGCGACAATTAGATGATTCGCTTGCGCGCCAAATGAAATATAGGCAGCCAAAACCGTTCCGGCCACCGTTGCAAAACCGGCCGTCATTACTGAGAACATTTCCGATTTGGTTAAATTTTGTAAATATGGTTTCAACAGTAATGGCGATTCAGTCTGAAAAACAAAAAAATTATTTAATTTGTTACAAAACTGATGGTATTAACACTTAATTTACCATTCCCAAAAAAATATTTGCTGCCGCATTTACACTTTCACACACAGTTGTGCTCATAATGGTGCCTAGGAACCATCCCAATTTTGCAACAATCGTTTGCATTATGCCATAATAGTATAGGATATTCACGCAGAAACTTATGAAGAAAATTACTGGTAACGTCTAAATTTAAGAATTAAATAAACAAATATTTTACTTCGCAAAAATACCACTTTTATTTTGAAACTGTGACAATATTGTTTCGAACCGTCACACAGTGGGGCCAAAGTAGGTAAAAGATGGCAAAAATTATTTAGTCTTTTTATTGACTACAGAATATTTATATAACAATATATTTTACTTTTACGAGATATTTATTAATGAAATACTGGGTGTCCCACTATACAGGGTGTCCCATAACGGTTAGTCAAATGATATATCAAAAACCATTCGTCGAATGAATTTGAAATTTGCAGATCTTATTTGACCCTAGGTTGAGACTTTTTTCATACAACTCGATTTCATTTCCGGTTACTGGTTTCTAGCCACGTGGTATCAACTTATAAATTTTAAATAGAATATGGAATTTTTGACAACGAATTTCGATGATACGTTTAATTTTAGCGTTAACTTAACTGGAATATTCGGTACCTACATAAATCTAATAAATTTGAGTGTTTCATTTAATTATTTGATATTTTTATGCACCACTGAGAGCTTATATGAACTTTCTAAGCTTCTTATTGATGATTTTTTTGTCAAACAAAATGAAAATAAAATCGGGAAATTTTGAAAAAAATTGCAATTTGGTGCAAACTCTACAATCATAATACCAAAATAAACTAATTGCTTTATCAAATGCCACAAATATATCCGTTGGATTCGATTGGATACGTAACTAAAATTCTTTGACAAATTAATTTTTACAGACTTTTTCTAGATAATTCAACCATGTTTCATTAAAGCTTGATAATACCAATACGAGTACTGATTTTAACAAACAAGATACAGAAAAAAATAACATACCATGGGGAACATCGCCCATTATAACCGATTTTAATTTATTTTTTTTCTAACTTAAATAACCGTCCCGCAAAACACTACTTTACAATATACAATGATATGGTTTAGAAAGCAATCAATTTATAGAAATAACAAATAATAGTCGATATATTTCAACCCCCCGCGCTATTTTACATAAGTTAATTACAGAGGTCGTTACTAGAATATTTTAGCTATTGAATTAAGGGGTTATATAAATTGTAGCTTATAATTTAATTTTTTGTATTTTTGCCACCTTTAATGGTATTTGGCCCCACTGACGCGTCAGTTCCTTTTCAAACAGAATTCTGTTTGAAAATGAACTGACGGTTCGAAACAATATTTAAACAGTTTCAAAATAAAAGTGGTATTTTTGCGAAGTAAAATATTTGTTTATTATTTACAAATATGGAATACCATAAAGTAACGGTCAAATCTATTAATATTAAATAAACTCTTAAAGTCTCCATTTTTGGTGGTTTCTTATCCGCCAGTCACTTACCCCAAATGCAAACACGGATGGGAAATTTTCGGTGCCTCGTACTAGAATATCCCCGTATATAAACGCTGCCCCATCACTCGTAAAATTTAAAAATGTTGTGGCCTTATCACCCAATACTTTGAACACGGCTCGACCCGTTGACCAACGCATTGTGATTATCCCGAATAAGAATTGTAACAGGAGCCCTGTTAAGACTGGGCGCCATCTTATCTACAAAACAAAAAAAAAGTTCCTTACTGAAATTTTTATTCGAAAACTGCATTACCTTCGATCGATGTTTGGAGAAAACGAATCCAATGATTAAGAATATGGCTAAACCAGCGGTTGATCTTAACCGTTTCACATTGCCCATTGTGTCCACTACGATAAATGCGAAGATTCCAACAATACAGAGTCCAACGATAATATATTTTAGAAATCGATAGAAACTTAAATTCGAAATATTTTCAGTCAACGCGTCAAATTGCTTCGAAACACTTTCTCGACAGTTCTTCAATGATTTGGGCATTATGTAACTCCCGTAACTGTAGAGGACCATAAAATAGCCAAACACATATAGAAGTATTAGAAATCCATAACCATTGGCCCAATCGATTTTTAAATAGTCTAAAATAATTTAATTTCTTTATTGTACTTTTTGAATATTGAATATTGTATTGTAGCTACAATATTCGCCCCCCTGGAGCAATTTTGACTCAAGTAAACCCACCTCACAAGTCACAATTCCCCAAAAGTTAGGTTGACGCCCAAAAAAAAAAGCCCTGCAGCGACTGCCCCCCCTGCTCCATTAAAGTTACGCCTCTGTCATACAGTACATACCTGAATTTAAAATATAGTATCTTGTAGCAAATATAAAATAAACTAAAAATATCACATGTAGTAAAATTTTAAAAAATATCTTAAAAAATTTCTGATGTTTCGCGTAAAAATTTTGAAAATTTCTGCTACTGTGCCCATCATTTTTATGTAGTGTTAAGGAATTCTTCTTATTTACGTTATTTTCCGTCAATGAATCAAGCTTGATCTCCGTAAATGAGTCCTTAAAAAAAAAATTAACGTTATAAAATCAGTTTTCGTGCAACCTCATCCTTTTAGCGAATTTCCAGAAAGAATTCTGGAAATTCAGCTATTACAGTAGGTGTCATGACGCGACTTGAGCCCGGGACTATGGCAGAAATTTGTTTTGAGGTCCCTAGAAACCGAAAATAATATTCACTAAAATTTATATATATATATATATATATATATATATATATATATATATATATATATATATATATATGTATGTATGTATGTATATATGTATCAGCACGATAACTCTCGAACGAAATGTCCTAGGCTTACGAAATTTGGTGACAACGTTGGAAGTCCAAAAATCTTGGATGAGTTCTTCAGCCAGACACGTCGGATGCCAGGAACATGGTTTTTGTTCTTGCAAAAAATTAGTTTTTTGCCAAAATTTCCACTTATTCAAAAATTTTTGCCAATTTTTTTTACATCATTTAAAAGAGGAGAAAAAATTACATAAAAAAGGTCTTTAAACTATTATTCTATGTCAACTAGTTTCCGAGAAAAACTAATTTTTATAAACGGAAATTCGCTATGTTCTGCAGGATGCTGCGACAGGGGTATTTAGTTTTGTAAAAAATGAAAACTGTAATCCCACAAACGAGATATAACTCGCTTCAAATATTAAATTTTCATCATTAAAATTGTCAGTTTTCGAGATTTGCATATTTTTAATACACTTGATGACATCACCAAATTCGAAATTTTCATTATTGCTATCATAATTACAAAATGAATGAAAGTTTTGGGTTTAAATTTTTAGACTTTTTGACTGACTGTGCTTCAAAATCCATACAAGTGCGTCAAATTATCGGGATTACACCGCACAAATCTTATGAAAATTTGGTCCTGGTTATTTTCTTCGAAACTTTGGGAAATAATAGTTCTTGACCTGTAGAATAAAAGTCTCCATAGGCGCAAAACTCAATAATGGACAGATTTTGAGATATAATATACGTATACTGTCAATGTGAAAACGACCACCTATCAAATGGTGTTGGCAATCGATTTTACTTTTCTGCAAGTTTTTTGCCGACACCATTTGAAAGGTTTACATTGAAAGTATACGTATATTTAACTACATATATCTCAAAATCTGTCCATTATTGAGCTTTGCGCCTATGGAGACTTTTGTTGTACAGGTCAAGAACTATTATTTCCCAAAGTATTGAAAAAATTAACCGGGACTAAATTTCCATAAGATTTGTGCGGCGTCCTTTAAAAAAAAAATCATTTACCTGTGAATCGGAGAAACCATTATTTATACGTCCTTCCATTATTGTCAGTTTTTTCCTTTTAAATATTCTCAGAATTTCAATTTTTTCCGAAATTTTTCTACTAAATCATTTTTTCTTTATTTGGTTCCAAAACACTTCCGTGCAGCAATTAAAAGTTGAATCGACTGATTACTTTGTCTTATCGCGAATACAATTACCACAAAATCACTTAAAATCAATTAAAAAACATAAACAGATAAGCGTAAATCCTACTTCAAACGCCTCTGTATCGTCACGAATTTATCAATAAACATAGGTCGATGATGATTTTTTTTTTTAGTCATACTTCATTCATTCTGATTACCCCCAACAAGTCAAATCTAACATTAATTGGTTGGGAATTCCACAAAATTTTTTGAATTTTTACCTCATAGGTGCACTTTTAAAAATTATTTCCTCACACGCTACAAAAAAAACAAAAAACAGTTTCAATAAAGTACACTCAAACTTACGTAACGCGAATTTGTTAAAGTTAAGCCGGTTCTACACGATGCTACGAACACCTTCCAACATTGGACGTTCGATGGTTCATCGCATCGTGTGGCCGTTGTTCGAACCTACGAGTGTCCAATGTCGAGCATCAAACATTCGCATTTGGCCATGTCCCGCTCGATGTCGGTATTCTTGCACCGAGTCAAAGAGATGCTTCGAACGTTTGAAGGTCAATGTTGGTTGCGTTGGTTGGTTCGACTCAGCAGCTGCACGACTCGTTCATGTGAAGAGAGACAACATCAGTGTATAACATTAGAGATCACATAAGACAGATGACATCCTCGTCCACTGAATAAACGTTTGTACCAACACATTATACAAGAGAGACAACATCAGTGTATAACATTAGAGATAACATCAGACAGATAACAGCCTCGTCCACTGAATAAACGTTTGTACCAACACATCATCATTCGTATTAAGCGGGTTCTACACGATGCTACGAACGTTCCTTCCAACGTTCGATCGAACGTTTGAGGCAATTAAGTTCGATAGTTGGTGCGACGAATGTGTCTGCTACACGGTGAATCGAATGTTTGATCCAATACGAATGATGATGTGTTGGTACTCAGTGAACGACGCTGTTATGTCTGATGTTATCTCTAATGTTATACACTGATGTTGTCTCTCTTCACATGAACGAGTCGTGCAGCTGCTGAGTCGAACCAACCATCGCAACCAACATTGACCTTCAAACGTTCGAAGTATCCCTTTGACTCGGTGCAAAAATACCGACATCGAACGGGACACGACCAAATGCGAACGTTTGACGCTCGACATTGGACACTCGTAGGTTCGAACAACGGCTACACGATGCTATGAACCATCCAACGTCGAATGTTGGAAGGTGTTCGTAGCATCGTGTAGCAGCGGCTTTAGATCAAACATTCGATTCACCGTGTAGCAGATACATTCGTCGCACCAACTATCGAACTTAATTGCCTCAAACGTTCGATCGAACGTTGGAAGGAATGTTCGTAGCATCGTGTAGAACCGGCTTTACAAGTTTAGTGAGGAGTCGTTACTGGATCAATTTAACGCAATTCTATTGTATCTGAATTCAGTAATTTCTGTTATTTCCGATTTACTTGTTACGCTTCCTTTAGCCCCTTTTACGTATCACAGTATTATTTCCTTAATTTAGTAATTTAAAAAAAAAAATTTTTTTTTGTTCTATATTTAAACATACGAATTATGCTGATAACTTGAATTTTCCTTGAAAATTATCGTAAAAATTATAAATATTTTTTATTTCGTGTATAAATTTTAGAAAATTGTTGACCAAATGAAAAAAGTTTTCAATATTATCGCGTACAATTAAATTGGAATTTCTGTTTCGATAAACTCACTTTCTTTTTCTATTTTTTGATCATATTATTTACACAAAATTTTTTCACAAAAAATCACAGTTTTCAAACGAAAACAAATCGTTAACGTGTTCCCTCTACATTTATTTGATTTCTGATAAAGAAAAGAAAACTTTTCTTTAAATAATTACTAATCATTTAAATTTAATTAATTAATTAATTGTATACTAGAAAGCATTTTTTTTAAAACGTCAACAAATTGCTACAATATTGTTTTAGAAAGCACATGATTATGACAAGGTACCCCACTGTATTTATACATATACTGTAAATTAATAATTTACCTAAACGAGGTAACAGTACTTAATTAATTATTGTACCGCTTCAAAAATGATACCTCACCAAATCTAATATTTTGTAATAGAGGCATCGCATTGCCCCGGTAATACCTACGTCAGAGCAAAATTTTCGATAAGAGAATTGTAAATTTTTAATTTGATTAGCGGAAATGAATCGTGAGTTTTCAAAATCGTTCTTTTCATTTTTAGCAAAATTAAGCATTTAGAACCACCGTAAAATCTCTTAACTTTACCTATTGAACCTAGCTTTACCATACCACACTTGACTTATAATACCCATGACTTTTTATTCTAACCTTGTAGGCACCATTTCTTTAAATCATTAGCTTTTAGCGAATTTTCGAATCGAAAAATCAACCGCTGTTATAACACGACTTGAACTCGGAACGATGGCAGAAATTTGTTTTGAGGTCCGTAGAAACCGAAAATAATATTCACTAAAATTTATATATATCCGCACGAGAACTCTCAAACGAAATAACGAAATGTCCTACTGTTATAAAATTTGGTGAAAATGTTGGAAGTCCTAAACCGTTGGACAAGTTCGCTAGCCAAACACGTCCGATGCCCGGAACATGGTCTTTGGGGTATTTTTCGTGAAAAAAATTAATTTTTTGCCAAAATTTCCCCTTATTCAAAAATTTTTGTGAATTTTTTTACACCATTGGAAAGAAGAGGAAAAATCACATAAAAAAGTTCTCTAAATTATTATTCTATGTCAACTAGTTTCCAAGAAAAACTAATTTTTATAAACGGAAATTCGCTATGTTATGCAGGATGCTGCGACAGGGGTATTTCAATTTATATCGTACATTCATGTTTTCAAAAAGTGTGCAAACTTTAGTTAATATTTCAAAAGTTATAAATAATTTTCATATTTATTTATTCGCACATTATCGAATAATTCGTTTAACCCTAGAATCATACGTTGGTCTACGAGTCAAGTTAATCATACATCGGCGTCGTTTCGACGAATGGACTTTTTACGGGGAGTTTTAGAGTTTATTTGCAAAAAACATTTTTTTTACATAACAATACTACAAAAGCGAACAAAATATTTAAAAAAATTGGATTTGGAAAAATTTCTTAATATAAATATTTATTAATTTTTTAAATCTTTTTATCAAAGCATATTTTCACTATAAAAATTAAAAAATAGATAAATACATCAGTTGTATCATAAAACATGTCTTTCAAATAATTAATTTATGAACTATTATGAGTCAATAGACATGTGTGACTTTACAGAATGTGAAATTTTTCAGTCATAAATATTCCTATAGATATGTAGTTATTTCCCCATTAGGCACATTTGTAAATTTTCTAAAATTTGTTAGTACTTTTTAGAATAAGATCTCAAAAAATAATAAAAATTAAAATATTTTCCACAAAATAAATTGTTAACCTTTTATTAAGTCACTTGAAACGCATTCTTTAGTTTTCGATTCAATATATTAAAACTTCAGTATTATGTCGTCTCTGTAAGTCAAACAGCTGTAATCATCTCTCATATTATCATAATCATTGAATAAATTAATTATAACATCCATAACTTTAATAAATTTTCGAAAAATTAGGAAAACTTTTATGTGGAGTACAAAATCTTTAAAAAAAAAATATAGGTTAATCATATCGTCGTCCTTTTGACGCACACTATTTCAGTATAAAAAAAAAAACGACAATAGCTATAAACAAAATTTATACGTCTTATGTGTTGTAATAACAAATAAATTAGATAACAGAAGTTTCACAGGAAGCAGGTACCGACAAGTTGTAGTATTGGAGCAGGTAAAGAAGTTCGTTCGTCGTTTTGACGAGTACGTATGATTCTAGGGTTAAGTAATCGTTACTATAGGTTTGGTAAAGTTAGGAATTGTTAAAGGATCCTAACTTTACCGACGGACGCCTAGTACAAACGGTAAAAAAATTTACATTTTAACATTATTATTACAGTAATTGGAATACCTGTTAAAAATTTGAAATCTATTACGTTTCATTGTTAGATATTACTTACGTTTAACAACAAAATGTGAACAATAGTGAAATATTTAACAACTTATTTCATTGAAAAACATAGGCTGGTAAAGTTAGGAATTCGTTGACATCTTATCCTATTACTTTTTTTTTTACTAGGAATTTAAGTTTCTGGAAAATTTATTTATGAGTCAAATCAAACATTTTTATCATTTGATTTCATTAACCCAGTTAAATATAACTAAATTAATTTCGTCTTCATTTTATTCAAATTTGAATCGAAGATTATGGTCAAGTTACATGTCATCGGTATTGAAAAAATGACTTCTACATATTTAATCAGTCATATTTGTAATAGAAATTTCGTCATTTTGATAAGAAAATGAACGGTTTACACCCAAATTACGCTAATTGAACCAGTCACCCTAATTGAAACCACTTCCATAAAGCTTGAATTGAATAAAAAGAACTTTCATTTTGATCAAGTTTACTAAAAAATTTTTAATGCCCTAAAAAACGTAAATAAAACGATAGAATGATGAAACTGGAAGCAAATTATAGGTTTTTGACAATACAAGAAAAATTTCTGTCGAATCCATAGAGCACTAGAGATAAAATACATATCTCTATACTACTGGAACCAGTGTAACCACTTGAGATAGAAAATATGTTGTATACGTGTACGGTGTTTACTTTGTATTTGTGCGGTAAACTCTGTTAGTGTGAGTGATCGGAGGTGGTGATAGCCGTCACGTGACCCTGGTTCGCATACATATGTGTGATACCACAACACTACTTGTGCGGATTGTGCAATGTTAACAACAATCAAATCCATTGTTGTTTGACTGACCTACACTCAGCGACGGGTACTAAGATGCAAATAAATGCCCATAAGTGATTGCAGAAAAGAGATAGTTGTATTCGTTCTATTTGTTCTATGGTCGAATCAGTCATACTTCTAAAGAAAATTGGTCAAAAACCTTAAAAGCCTCGTCCAGCAGTGGAAATTAAATCATGTTTAATAATTTTTATATTTATTTAAGCTAAATGTGGGGCCAAAATTTTTAATCGTGCATTACATTGAATACAATAGCCCATAGGTGTAGCAATATCAAGAAAAAATTTCTCCTTCCTTAGCATCGTTTTCAAGGATAAATTTTGTTTTGTAATAGTCTTTTATTATTTTGATAAAAAAAAAATACATATTGTTAGTTTGTTTAGTAAAAACGTGCTTTTCAACCAAATACTTAATAATCTCACGCTGAAATTATCTGAAAAATTACAGATGATTCAAAAATTTCTTACATTCACGTGTTATCTAGCGATTCAGAGTGATTTCACTCGAGAGTCAAACTTAAAACTTTAGTATTCTAGGACGATGAGGATGATAAGTGATTAAATCTCACAATTCAGTTGGGTATTTCCGATTTTTTCTACTAAAACTTCAAGACGAAAATATTCGCCAATATACCGTTATTATCTTATAGGCATATTTTTTGTGGATTTCAAAGTGATCTATACTGATAAAATGATTAATAATGGCTTTACAGGATAAGATATTCGATTCTAAACGACATGACAGTAAACACTTATTAACAGTGATAATGTTTTTATAACAGATAATGAAATAAATACAATTTGGGGAAGTGCCTGTTAAACACACATTAAGTCAGAATTTCGTAGTTCTGTAGCTAGAATATTTCATAATTCTGGAGATAAAATATTCCTTGCTTTTATTAAATTAATCTTTAATCTATGTATACATATCATAAAACTGTTATGAGACCGTTTCTGTACATGGAATATTTTTTTTAAAATTGTACTGGTACTGTAAATAGTTATCGATGTAGATATCAAAACAGCGATTTTTAAAATTTTTGTCTGTCTGTCTGTTCACGCATCACGCAAAAACTACTGGATGGATTTTAATGAAATTTGGTGTGATGATAACTTATTACCTGGGTCAACATCTAAGATACTTTTTATTCCGGGAAAATGTCTCATTCAAACGGGAAAATGGAAAAACTATTTTGAGCATGTACATTGTACACACATTACGTAAAAACTACTGGACGAATTTTAATGAAATTTGGTGTGATTATAAATTTTTATCTGGATCAACATCTAAGATACTTTTCACTTCGAAAAAATGCCTCATTCCCATGGAAAAATGGAAAAACCATTTTGAGCATGTGCACACATTACGTAAATTTACATATTAATAGATTTGAGCGTTACTTTATGGTATTCCATATTTGTAAATAATAAACAAATATTTTACTTTGCAAAATACCACTTTTATTTTTGAAACTGTGACAATATTGTTTCGAACCGTTAGTTCATTTTCAAACAGAGTTTCAAAAATAAAAGTGGTATTTTGCAAAGTAAAATATTTGTTTATTATTTATAAATTTACATATTTCATAATTTCATAACTATAGTAACAAAATGTAAATAAACTGAATATTGTACTATCGGTTTTGAAAATTTTTCTGAATCTGAAATCAAAGAAAATGTTGCTAATTGTGTACCGAAAAATACAATTATAAATACACAATTGTCAATTTGGAGACAATTTAATGCATTTTGTGTTGCAAGAAACTACAAATTGGAAAAAGAAACTACTCAACGTTTCGCGTGAACAAAGTTACGGGTACGGCTAATTTGTTAATAATTTATGATTATCTAAATCTTTTACCGTTTAAAAAATTTCAACAATAGTTTTAAAAAAAAAAACGACACAGTCTCTGTAGTTGCGTACGTTCCGACACTGTTTATTACAAGGTGGTCAGATGCGGGTAGACGATCCCATACGATGACAGAAATCACGAATTCATAAGGATTTCGTTTTTGGAACTACGAAATCCTAACAAGAGCTGTCACAAGACTGAGTACATACATACATAGTAAAGAAATGTTACAATAGTTCTAGAGTATTATTTAAATACTTTTTTATCGCAAAAAAGTTGAATTTCGTAAGGTGGCATTCTAGTATAAAGGCGTAAATTTTGGGCGTTTCGTTCAGATGAGATAAATTTCAGTTTCAAATTATTTTCAGTTTTTAAATTTTTGAAAATAGTAAAAAAAAATAACACTGTCACAGTATCCTGCATAACGTAGCGAATTTCCGTTTACAAAATTCAGTTTTTCTCAAGAACCCACCGGAAAGAAGTTGGCGCCGAAAGTTAGAAAATCTTTCTATTTTTTATATGGCTAAATTGCTTCGAAATTGCTCGTTTGGAATCAGTAATTGCTCCACCTGGAACTTAATTACTTAATTAGTTATTTACAAACAAAAAAACTTTTTTGTTTGACTAATTCTATTATCAAAATCTTGTCAAATAATGCATTTTTATACAATTACTTTATATCAAAAAATTGCTCCCAATTTGCTCCATCCAATTTAAAAGTTAGTTATTAATTTCTCTGAATAACAATTAAAATATATTAAAATAAAAAATATTATGAATTAGCTTATGTATGATTAAAGCGTATAGGCAATCCATTATACCTTTAAGTCGTTTGCATATATTTAAAGATAATTGAATTTAGACAAGTTAAATAACATTATAAAAAATAAAAAAAATAAAATACATATTTTAATAATTATTCAAAAAAATTAAGATTTAGCTTTTAAATTAAATAGAGCAAACTGGGAGCAATTTATTGACGTAAAGAAATTATATAAAAAAAAAGTATTATTTTGGGAGATTTTGATAACTTAAATAACGGAAAAAAATTTTTTTTCTTTATAAATAACTAATTGAATAATTTAGTTTCAGGTGAAGCAATTACTGATTTCAAAGGAGCAATTTTACCATATAAAAAACAAAACGATTTTTCAACTTTCGGCGCTAACTTCTTTCCGGTCGAGAACCCACATACACAGAACAAAGGTTCAAAAACGTATCTTATGTGATTTTTCCGTTCTTTGTCAACATATTCTTTTGTAGGTTTCTAGCATCGGACGTGTCTGGCTACAAAAGTTTGTAAAAATAAGATATTTCGTTCGAGAGCTATCGCGCGGACACATACATTATATATCTATACATATAATAAAACAGTAACGAGACCATTTCTGTACATAGAATATTTTTTGAAAATTGTACTGGTACTGTAAAATAGTTATCGATGGTAGATATCAAAACAGCGATCTTTAAAATTTTTGTCTGTCTGTCTGTTCACGCATCACGCAAAACTATTGGACGAATTTTAATGCAACCTGGTAGTACCTGGATTAACATTTAAGATACTTTTTACTCCAGGAAAATGTCTCATTGCCACGGGAAAATAGAAAAACTATTTTGAGCATGTGCACACATTACGCAAAAACTATTGAACGGATTTTAATGAAATTTGGTGTGGTGACAGCTTATAATCTGCGTGAACATCTAAGATACTTTTTACTCCGGGAAAATGTCTCATTTCAAAAAATTATTGTTCTATGCAAGTTCTGTATAATTATTACACTTATATACTTCTCATTGAGTTTACAACAATGCGTCACGTGAACGACGTCGCGGGTACAGTTAGTATTCTATACATATATGTATATAAATTTTAGTGAATGCCATTTTCCCCTTCTAGGGACCTTAAAATGAATTTCTATCATTGTCCCACACTCAAGTCTTACCATAACAGTGCCTACGTTAGCTGAGCTTTTGATTCGAAAATTCGTTAAAACGGTCGTTAATTAATTTTTCATAACTTAATTCCATGACCTTATTTTTGCTGATTTTGCTATATTTCCATAAATAATCCAAAAATTATAGCTACATATAAACACATAAAACAATAAACACGTTTTGAAACGAAATACATGCGTTTTTCTCGAAACTACATTTCCCAAAACGGTGGGCAAGATAACTCCAGCAATTTTCATCCAATTGACTTGAAATTTTAGCTGGAGCTGCATAAATAGGTTATCTAGGGTGGTACAGAAAGTTTTTGAAATTGAGTAACAAATATATTTTTTATAGGTAAAGTTGATTTTTTCGTAATTTTTTTTTTTCAAACTGGTGCCATTTAACGACAGTATCTATACATATAATAAAACTGTAACGAGACCATTTCTGTACATGGAATATTTTTTGAAAATTGTACTGGTACTGTAAATAGTTATCGATGTAGATACCAAAACAGCGATTTTTAGAATTTTTGTCTGTCTGTCTGTTCACGCATCACGCAAAAACTATTGGACGGATTTTAATGAAATTCGGTGTGATGATAACTTATTACCTGGGTCAACATCTAGGATACTTTTTACTCCGGGAAAATTTCTCATTCCGACGGGAAAATGGAAAAACCATTTTGAGCATGTGCACACAGGCAAAAACTACTAGACGGATTTTAATAAAATTTGGTGTGGTGATAACTTATTACCTAGGGCAACATTTAAGATAATTTCTACTCCGGGGAAATGCCTCATTCCCACGGGAAAATAGAAAAACCATTTTGTGCATGTGCACGTATTACGCAAAAACTATTGGACGGATTTCTATGAAATTTGGTGTGGTGATAACCTATTACTTGGGTCAACATTTAAGATACTTTTTACTCCGGGAAAATTCCTCATTCCCACGGGAAAATAGAAAAACCATTTTGAGTTTGTGCATATATTACACAAAAATTATTACTCTTTGCAAGTTCTGTATAATTATTACACTTACATACATACTTCTCATTGAGTTTATAACAATGCTTTGCGCGAACGATGTCGCGAGTACGGCAAGTTTTTTAATAATCTTGTGTACCGCTTTAGTAAAACTAATCTAACCCTAGAATCATACATACTCGTCAAAACGACGAACGAACTTCTCTACCTGCTCCAATACTACAACTTGTCGGTACCTGCTTGCTGTGAAACTTCTGTTATCTAATTTATTTGTTATTATAACACATAGACGAATAAATTTTGTTTATAGCTATTGTCGTTTTTTTTTATACTGAAATAGTGTTCGTCAAAAGGAAGACGATGTATGATTAACCGATGTTTTTTTTTAAAAATTTTGCACTCCACATATAAAAGTTTTCCTAATTTTTCTAAAATTTATTAAAGATATGGATGTTATAATTAATTTATTCAATGATTATGATAATGTGAAAGATGATTACAGCTGTTTGACTTATAGAGACGACATAATACTGAAATTTTAATATATTGAATCGAAAACTAAAGAATGCGTTTCAAGTGACTTAATAAAAGGTTAACAATTTATTTTGTGGAAAATATTTTAATTTTTATTATTTTTTGAGATCTTATTCGAAAAATTACAAACAAAATTTAAAAAAAAAACAAATGTGCCTAATGGGGAAATAACTACATATATATCTATAGGAATATTTATGACTGAGAAATTTCGCATTCTGTAAAGTCACACATGTCCACTGACTCATAATAGTTCATAAATTAATTATTTGAAAGACATGTTTTATGATACAACTAATGTATTTATCTATTTTTTAATTTTTATAGTGAAAATATGCTAAGATTAAAAAAATTAATAAATATTTATATTAAGAAATTTTTCCAAATCCAATTTTTTTAAATATTTTGTTCGTTTTTGTAGTATTGTTATGTAAAAAAAATGTTTTTTGCAAATAAACTCTAAAACTCCCCGTAAAAAGTCCATTCGTCGAAACGACGCCGATGTATGATTAACTTGACTCGTAGGCCAACGTATGATTCTAGGGCTAAATGACGAAAAATATTTGTTTTCTGGCTGCTGTTTCAAAGTTGTTATGCCGCTCATCATGAATCTCTTGTGTCCGACTTACGCCCGCGTCACCATTTTTTTTTCCAAATTGGAGGGAAAAATTTTTTTGTGTAGCCCAGATCACCTATAATACACTCTGAAAAGTTTTATGTTAATTGCGTTTATTCGTTGTCGAATAAAATCTTCTTTTCTGACATTTCAAAGTGATGTAACGCCTTAAGGGGGAAACCACATTAGGAGGTTCAAAAAAATCGATTTTTTTAATTGCATAAATCGTTAGCTTAACTATTTAAAAGTACGCTGTCAAGATTTCAAAGCGAAATTCGCACTTGCTTAGAATTTATGAGCATAGAACCGAGCGCTCATCGAGTACAGACTACAGGCTTGAGCGCACAGCAGGTAGGGCGGAGCACTACCTCAGGTAGTCGCTTTTCTTACGAAGCCTATGAGGAAGAAGAAGGATTAACATATGGTGCTGGAATCGCAGTTTAATCGGTGAGCACTTTACATTACAGGCATCCCCCGAAGAACACGGGCCTCAAAGAACACGGGTACCGTTCCCCCAAATTACACGGTTTCAAACAACACGATTTTTAAGTACATATTATATATTTGATATAAAGTTACATCAGTCCTCAATGTACACGAATATGTATATCACATGTGGATTCGATTTACACGAATAAAAATTGTGGTAATTGAATCTGTCAATATAAAAGCAAAATGCTGGAAATAAAAACTACTAAAATTTTTGAGATTTTTATAATAGAAATGATAAAGAATATGTAGAAATTTAGATATTTAAATTTTGAAAATGTTATTTTCGACATCGATAATTTTCGATAACGAAAAGTAGGTTTTGACAGTCTCAATATGTTCGGAATACCCATAACTTGCTTCGCTTAAGCCTTCAAAAATTTCGTTATTTTTTCGCTACGACGCACCGTTTGCGAGATATTTACGATCAAAAGTTTACGTCTAGGTATTCCGAACATATTGAGACTGTCAAACCCTACTTTTCGTTATCGAAAATTATCGATACCACGTAACTTATCATCGATTGGTTATAACTGGTTTCTTTAGGCTCTGTTAGCTCCATTGATTTAGTCACCAATAGCATATTTTCGAAAAAATTAGTTTTCGATATTTTTCGTAACTTTACGAAAAGTATCGAAAACTAATTTTTTCGAAAATATTCTATTGGTAACCAAACAGAGGGACTAATAGAGCTTAAATTAAACAATTATAACCAATTTATGATAAGTAGTCCATTATCGATAATTTTCGATAACGAAAAGTAGGTTTTAACAGTCGCAATATATTTGGAATACCCACAACTTGCAAATTAAACAGAATGTTTTTTTTATATTTTTTTATTTTCACACTTGTAATAAAAAATGCCTATCTTTTGGTGGTCTCGAACTACACGGTTTCAAAGAACACGGAACCAATTAATCGTGTTCTTCGGGGGATTGCTGTATTGTCAACTTTCTTAAATTTCTAGTTTTCGAGAATTTTCTTTTCAAACGCGTTTTTTTTTTTCAAAATGACTATTTTCACATTTGCGGGATGTCTAACTTAAAAAGTAATAAACCGATCATTATAAAAATTAAGGGGGGAGTTCACGTCAGAAACGGCTAATAAACTATTTTTTTTCGAATCTCGTTTTTTGTTTTTATTTCGTTCTGTGGTTCTTTACAATCACGGTGATATATAAAACATGGCCAAAAAAATTTTTTTTTCAAGTAGAAAAATATTTATTTGTGAGCCGCTGCACAGCCAAGTTGCTGCTCCTTTGCAGATAACGCTCGCCTCCCCTCGCAATTTGATCAGTAGTATTTAATTTTGGTGTGTACACGAGTTATAGTATGCACTGAGATATAATGCTCTTTTATTTGTATGCCTTTGTAGACGTTTTAATAAACAGTGAGAAAACCGCTTCTTTTGTTATTATTTTTGTTTTTTACCGTTTCCCGAAACTTGTGTTTTTCCCGATAACGAAAATCATATCTCAAGTTCTAGAAAAGATAGAGACTTAATTTTTTTTTATTTTGTTTATAAACATATTGCGCATAAAGTGGAGTATGCTTTTTCCATTTGAACAATTGTAACTATTTTTAAACATTTTTTTTTTAATAAAAAATTGGGTTTTATAATTTTTAGTACTTTGGGATTACAATTTTATAGTTAATTTTTAAAATTACCTGAAACCCATACTCAGCTTTATGGACAGGTCCTTTAGGAATAATATAATGAAAAAATATTTAAAAAATATTCATTACTTTTTGAGATATGGCGTTCCTTGTAAAGGCTTAAAAACTTGTGAAAAAGGGCCCCCTCCTCCCACAGGAAAGAGTAATGAATGTTTCAAAAACAAAATTTTCTATTTAAAACCATTTCTAATTTGAAAAAAAAATTCAACAAACAAAATAATCATAAATAAAAAAGTTGCTTTTTTATTTGAACTCCTCCCTTAATAGTATTATTCACATATTAGATATTCCAACTACGTATCTCTATACTAGCAAGATCACTGTGACAGAAAAGTGACGTAAAATTTTTCCCCCACTTCAAACGCACAACATGTTACTACATAAATCTCGTATCTATGCATATGTAATATGCGCTTGTGTGTGTGTGTGTGTGTGTGTGTGTCATGCGTCACATTCTATCTGTAGAGAGAGGGGACTACACCGACTACACTGTATGCGTACCGTTCCTGCATATATTATATATTATGTATTCGCTTATATTGTTGCGAAGTGGTTGATAACAATACAAACAATCGATCTTCACACGGCTGCAGTTGCTGTGTGACTAATCAACTTAAGCGGTCTTAACCACACACAGGCACACTGCTATCCACAATTTTTTACACATACGCTTAGGGCTTGGTATTATTCTTTATGAAATCACAAAATATACACAAAATAACCAACTTTTGAGATGATATCATCATTTTAAGGATGTTTTTTGCATAATTAGTGAAAAAAGATGGTCAATATTAAAGTAAATTTTTTCACCGTCAGCAAAATTTTTAATTTTCATTATTTTCACCTGCATTGAGGTTCGTATTCTTAGAAAATAAGTTATTAATGTAAAATGAAAACCTTTTTGAACAGGGCCGGATTAACCCTGAGTGCTTTCCTTGAAAAGAAGCAAATCTTAATTTTTCCTACTTTTTTTAAAACTTTTTCTTAAAAAATAACTGACAAGCAAAAAAAAAAAACGTCAATTACAAATTTTGCCGCCCTATTTTCAAAATCTTTCGTCCCTAAAAACTGGCCGCCCCTAGGCCATGGTCTAGGTTGGCCTATTGGCTAAGCTGGCCCTATTTTTGAAATCAGATAAAAATTAGTATGGCTACACGTCCCGCAATTGCAGAACTCTACTTACGACCTTCAGCGAATATCAGTGCGTAATTTTGTTATTTTTGGCTAAAATTATTCAAAAAAAATTCACAAAAGTTCGAAATAAGAGTAAAATAATGTCAAAATTTGACTGAATTCTAACTAATTCTTCTCACCCAGGAAAAATCGTAAAAAATCAGTGAAAATGAGCGTCCTGACGTGGTTTGCCCCCCTGAAGGTACCATCACAGTGTGATCGGCCGAAAAATAGTCAATTTTCGCGATTTTTTTTCGGATGGATAGGATGGGGGAATGAGGATGAATTTATTTTAACAATACAAAAATATTTTTTTGTTATTCATTTTTATTTATTTATTTTTATAATTATTATAATTTTTTGAAAAAAGTGTCTTTAAAAAAGGGCGAAAATTGGTGCCCACGATTGTGGACATTTGTAAAAATACCCCTGTCGCAGCATCCTGCATAACATAGCGAAGTTCCGTTTATAAAAATTCGTTTTTCTCGGAAACTAGTTGACATAGAAAAAAAGTTTAAAGACCTTTTTTATGTAATTTTTTCTCCTCTTTTAAATGGTGTAAAAAAATTTCGCAAAAGTTTTTGAATAAGTGGAAATTTTGGCAAAAAACTAATTTTTTGCAAGAACAAAAACCATGTTCCTGGCATCCGACGTGTTTGGCTAAAGAACTCATCCAAGATTTTTGGATTTCCAACGTTGTCACCAAATTTCGTAAAGCTAGCAGTTTTTCCTGAAGAGTTATCGTGCTGATACATACATATATATATATATATATATATATATATATATAAATATATATATATATATATATATAAATATATATATATATATATATATATATATATATATATATATATATATATATATATATATATATATATATATATATATAGGCGGGCTCGCGCAACAATTCGTATGAGTGAGAAATAAGCTTTTCCCACGCATTTTACACTATACTTTTTCTACGAGCACATTTTTTTTCGTAAAATTTAACATAAATAATTAAAAAAAAAATTTAAATAAGTAGTAAAAATTTTTTAAATTTATAATGTCAGTTAGGAATGATCGATATTCATCGATGGTAGGAAAACATCGATGTGTAGGGGGAAAACATCGATGTTATATCCTCGATAACATCGACACATCGATGTTACGAGAATAATATCGAAACATCCATATTACTCTAAGCTATCCAGTAGTTAAAAAATCCTGTAGCTGATTTAAAACAAGATCCATAACTTTTATGGCAAGTTCTAGGATCCACTTATCCAAACTTGAAAAATATTGCCATTAAATATTTGTGTTTCACAGCAACTTCAACAGCTTCAGAGAGACTTTTTTCAAAAGCTGGGCAGTATTTGTATCAACAAAGGAACAGATTAAAAGGGAAACTTCTAACAAAGTGACTTTTTTTTGCAAAATGTACCAAATAAATACTGGCAATGTTAATTTTTAATAAATAAAATAATAGATTATAATGGTTGTTTATTTTGCTACATAAACATCGATGTTTTCGAACATCGATGTCTTTCTTTCGATATATATCGCATATCGATACTCTTGAATCGATGTTAACATCGATGTTTTTCTAATATCGATCATCCCTAATGTCAGTGCTAAGATGTTCAAATTTTTGCCAAAGCATACTTTGAAACTATGGAAACAATAATAAATAATCAACATACATGTATGTATTTTTAATTTTTAGTATTATTTCTATATATTATATATTAAACTAACGGAACAGCCTACTTTTTTATTATATTAAGGCGTGTGAAATAATTTCCCACTGTATTTCCGCACAGTGTGGGCAATTGTTAATTTTTACATATAGTTAGCCGTGCACAAAATGTTACTTTTAATAGTAGGAGTAGAAAAAATATTTTTGTATTGTTAAATAGTGGTATTAATCGTAAAAAAAAATAATAAACAAATATTTTACTTCGCAAAAATACCACTTTTATTTTGAAACTGTGACAATATTGTTTCAAACCGTCAGTTTGAAAATGAACTGACGGTTCGAAACAATATTGTCACAGTTTCAAAATAAAAGTGGTATTTTTGCGAAGAAAAAATATTTACAAATATGGAATACCATAAAGTAACGCTCAAATCTATTAATATCGTAAAAAAAAAATTCATCCCCATTCCCCCATCCTATCCATCCGAAAAAAATCGCGAAAATTGACTATTTTTCGGCCGATTACATTGTGATTGTACCTTAAGAATGTGCCACAAAAAAAAACAAAACAATTAATTATTATAAATTTCTAGACTAGAATAATCCACCATCCTTAAGACACTATCGAAAATATTGCCATACAGTTCTTACATTATTACTGTTTAATGTCAAAAATGTAAATCACCGTTTAGTCTCCGTATAAAATTTGCAATTCAATATGGTGATTTATGGACGCTAGACAAACACTGCTTAGAAATTCAGTGACCCGAACATTCTACTGAACCAGACGGGAATCGATATGCATAATTATATTGTATTTGATGTGTATCAAATAATAATGAAAATAGTGACCACTACTCACTGTCCAGTCCAGTGTCCGTCCACTCTGACCAATTCATTCAACCGTCCGAAAAAATTATAATTCAAAACACATTCAACAAGTCTTTAACAAGTTGGCAACTGACATTACACGCCCGTCATATTTATTGCCGAGCTACGTTTTATTATTTAGTCGCTATGTGAAACTGGGTTGGGTATTTGAGGGAGAAAACATCTTCCGGTGTCTTCTATATATTATTCTTGATTGTCAGTTTTAAGGGTTGTTTTTGATCCCTGCAAACATGGAGGTTGAATGACTAACAAATCCGACATTACCACTGTCAGTGATTATTCAGAAAAAAAAAAACACAATTGAAATTTTGTTAAGAAAAATTCAATTTCGTATTTTATTTGTGATTCAGTTGTTTTTTTTTTTAAGAAAAGAAACCATATCGTCTTTGAAATCGGAGTAGTCTAGACGTAAAAATGCTGACACTCGAACAAATAATAAACTCATCAATTTGTTTAAAAAATATTGATTTTTTTCAAAAAAAACGTCTTACAACACTTTTTTTATTATTACTAGTGTACAGAGTAGTATTTAGGAGAATTTATCTTGTGCCATTTCAAAATATTTCCACGACTACGTATAAAAACATTTGACTAAATGACGTAAAAATCACGTTGTGAAAAATTGATATGCATAAAATTTTAGAGTTTATTAATCGTTTTGTTATTCTACGAAATATTTGAAATTGTTTTCAAAGTTTAAATTTTAAAAATAAATTAGATTTTTTTCAAAAATATATACGAGGAGCACCCGTTCAAAACATAATTCAACAAAAATTATAGTTTTATATTTCGCTGAAATTTCGAAAAAGCGCATCGACGAATGAAATGAAATTTTCGATTTCAAAATTTAGTTTGAGCAACATTGGAGAGGGGGTGAGTCACCCTCTTAAATTACATACTAGTTAACATACATTCATTTTTAATATTAACACATTGACAGTGGGTAAAAATGTCACAATAAGTGTTTCTGAAGTTGCACTATCGTATGTAAGGTTTTTATTAGGTTTCCATTCATTTTGAAAATATCGTTATTTTCGGTATCGATAATTTTCGATAACGAAAACTATAACATCCATTAAAAAACAAACCTTATAAAAACCTTACATACGACAGTCCAACTTCAGAACCACTTATTGTGAGATTATTGCCCACTGTCAGTGTGTTAATATTAAAAATGTGTGTATGTTAACTAGTATGTAATTTAAGAAGGTGACTCACCCCCTCTTCAGTGTTGCTCAAACTAAATTTTGAAATCGAAAATTTCATTTCTACGATATTCTAAATGTCTTAAACTATTTTCCATGAAGAAAAACTTCTTGAACTACCCAAGTAGTACGACTATTCGACACAGTCACCCCCTAATTAACTACCCCTAGACTTAATATTAGGACATTGAGCAAAAACAGGTCAATTAGATTTTCTGACGTAGATTTCAAATCTGTAAACAGAATTTTTATATTGTTTAATTTTCATCCCCTTTTTGACACAATTTAAACGAATTGCATACCAATAGATAGCTTTTTAAAAAAGAGCAATATCGCCAATTTAAAATTTTGCTCTATCTCTTACCGTTTTCGAGATATTTAAAAAATTAAATTTTTACCACAATTTTTGGAGAGCGATTTCACCCTTCAAACCGTTTTTCCGCCGATAAAAAAAAATACGTGTCGCTTATTTTTTAGTGTTCTACAACATATCTAAGTTTCATCAAAATCGATAGGTCCGGCCTCGGGCCCTTTACTTGTAAGATTCACAGAATCGTCTTGGTGTATGTTAACATCCACCGGTGTATGTCCGATTTAAAAAATTTATTAAAAAATTTCGGACATACACCATCGAAATTGGTGATTGTCGACATACACCGGTGTATCTTAACATTCACCAGTTTCGAACATTCATAGTAACATATATATAACTCGACAGCTGCTCGATATTTCGTTTTCAAATTTTAACTCTGATGGTTTTTGGAATACAAAGGAACAAAAATATCGTAGAAAAAAATTACGATTTCTTTTTTTTCTACCACCATGAATAACCCGTTAAGATAGTTTAGTCATTTAATCCTAGAATCATACGTTGGTCTACGAGTCAGTTAATCATACATCGGCGTCGTTTCGACGAATGGACTTTTTACGGGGAGTTTTAGAGTTTATTTGCAAAAAACATTTTTTTTTACATAACAATACTACAAAAGCGAACAAAATATTTAAAAAAATTGGATTTGGAAAAATTTCTTAATATAAATATTTATTAATTTTTTTAATCTTTTTATCAAAGCATATTTTCATTATAAAAATTAAAAAATAGATAAATACATCAATTGTATCATAAAACATGTCTTTCAAATAATTAATTTATGGACTATTATGAGTCAGTGGACATGTGTGACTTTACAGAATGTGAAATTTCTCAGTCATAAATATTCCTATAGATATGTAGTTATTTCCCCATTAGGCACATTTGTAAATTTTCTAAAATTTGTTAGTAATTTTTCGAATAAGATCTCAAAAAATAATAAAAATTAAAATATTTTCGACAAAATAAATTGTTAATCTTTTATTAAGTCATTCGAAACGCATTCTTTAGTTTTCGATTCAATATATTAAAATTTCAGTATTATGTCGTCTCTATCAGTCAAACAGTTGTAATCATCTTTCACATTATCATAATCATTGAATAAATTAATTATAACATCCATATCTTTAATAAATTTTAGAAAAATTAGGAAAACTTTTATATGTGGAGTACAAAATCTTTAAAAAAAAATATGGGTTAATCATACATCGTCGTCCTTTTGACGCACACTATTTCAGTATAAAAAAACGACAATAGCTATAAACAAAATTTATACGTCTTATGTGTTATAATAACAAATAAATTAGATAACAGAAGTTTCACAGCAAGCAGGCACCGACAAGTTGTAGTATTGGAGCAGGTAGAGAAATTCGTTCGTCGTTTTGACGAGTACGTATGATTCTACGGTTAAATACGGTTTAAACAATTACTCCTCAAAAATTTTTTTTAAAGACCAACCCTAACAATGAACACGATGATCAAAAATAAAACAAAGAAAAATAGTTTCACAATTTCGAACAAAAAGCAATTAATAAAAATCCCGAAAAATAAGGATAAATTGATACAGTTCCCATACTATTCGAAAACAAACAAAAAAAAAATATTTTGGCACATTACAGTAGTACTGACCACAATTTTTATCGAACGGGCGACATGTTTCATTTAAAAATTACAAATTTACCACACACACTTCATATTCGAACTGAATACGTCTCTGTATCAATATTTTTAATAAAAGAATGATATTTCACTATAAAAAAAATCAATTTTTTGTTTTAAAGTAGAACTATATTTATGGCTAACTGAACAACGTCTTTGGTTACCAAATATTTTTGTCGGCAAAGCAAAAATTTGCAAAAAGACACTCGTATGAATCGTTAGGATTGAAATCCTTCGTATTCGTTTGTTGAACGGACTCTCGCATTGTCCCGATTTATCGTTCGTAAATTTTTAGGAATAATTGCCACATCAACGAAATACTGAATCGAATCTGAAAATAAAAAAAAAAAGTACATTAATATTTAAAATAATTGAAGTATTTATTTAGTCTATCGTTACGAATTTTCATGAATTTATTTTTAAATGTGGAGCGCATTGACTCATAATATTTTTAGACATGTTGTTCACTAATACAAATGCCATTTTTTAAGGGGAAGTGCCTAGTTTTCAAAACTGAAAATTTCAATTTTTGACTTCTACATTTTTTTAAAGTAGATATTTCCTGAAAATTTAACGTTATTACGTTTAAAATTCATCAAGACATAATAGTTTTACGAAAACTTCATGTCGGGAATGGTTTGATTTGTCATCTTCGGGCCTAATTTCAGTCTGAACGGTGTTCCAAGACCTCGAACGGCCCTCCGATACTTTCCAGGGATTTTTTTACCGGAACGTGATGGAACAGTATCCTAGCACCCACCCAGGGTTTTCTTTTTTGATCAGTGTCTTTAGGGGCTGTAGGGGTTGACAGCAGAGGCATACGGCAAGCCCAGACGACCTATTTTTCCTGTTCGTCAGCCCCATTCAGGAGAAACGAAAAGACTACTTTTTTTGTGTTCGTCCGTACGTTTATCCCTAGAATCATACATACTCGTCAAAACGACGAACGAACTTCTCTACCTGCTCCAATACTACAACTTGTCGGTACCTGCTTGCTGTGAAACTTCTGTTATCTAATTTATTTGTTATTATAACACATAAGACGTATAAATTTTGTTTATAGCTATTGTCGTTTTTTTTTATACTGAAATAGTGTGCGTCAAAAGGACGACGATGTATGATTAACCTATATTTTTTTTAAAGATTTTGTACTCCACATATAAAAGTTTTCCTAATTTTTCTAAAATTTATTAAAGATATGGACGTTATAATTAATTTATTCAATGATTATGATAATAATATGAAAGATGATTAAGCTGTTCGACTTATAGAGACGACATAATACTGAAGTTTTAATATATTGAATCGAAAACTAAAGAATGCGTGTCAAGTGACTTAATAAAAGGTTAACAATTTATTTTGTGGAAAATATTTTAATTTTTACTATTTTTGAGATCTTATTCGAAAAATTACTAACAAATTTTAGAAAATTTACAAATGTACCTAATGGGGAAATAACTACATATCTAAAGGAATATTTATGACTGAGAAATTTCACATTCTGTAAACTCACACATGTCCACTGACTCATAATAATTCATAAATTAATTATTTGAAAAACATCTTTTATGATACAACTGATGCATTTATCTATTTTTTAATTTTTATAGTGAAAATATGCTTTGATAAAAAGATTAAAAAAATTAATACATATTTATATTAAGAAATTTTTCCAAATCCAATTTTTTTAAATATTTTGTTCGTTTTTGTAGTATTGTTATGTAAAAAAAATGTTTTTTACAAATAAACTCTAAAACACCCCGTAAAAAGTCCATTCGTCGAAACGACGCCGATGTATGATTAATTTGACTCGTAGACCAACGTATGATTCTAGGGTTATGAAAAATAGTAAGCCCTAAGCCAAGATGACTTTTTTTGGCTCGTCATTTAATTTTTTGGCGAAAATTTATAGTTACTCCGACGTTCCGGCACCTAACATTTTCGAAATTTAGTTAGGCCTGGTCTTCAAAATTTGTATGCCTATTTTTTCCACACTAAAGACTTATTTGGAAAAAAGAGCTATTACAAAAAAATTTTTTTTCTTTAAATGACCTCCATTCATGTATTTCGATGGGATAAAAACCGATAGTCGATTTGTACATATCTTAAGCCGAGTACACACGTGAGCACGAATGCACATGAGGCAAGCCGAGGACGTACACTTGCTCAAGTGCATACGTCTGTTCGGAGCGAGGCAACGGCAAGCCATATCGAGTCGGTACATCAAAGGAATTCGTGCCTCGGTTCTATTCTAGTGTGTACTAGTGATGTCGGGCCGAGAAACAGTTAGTCGATTAATCGACTAAAATTGTTTTTCAGATAAAATTAGTCATTAGTCGAAAATATCGAGCATAGAGTAATCGGCTAATCGACTAAATTATTAGTCGAATTCATGAATAAGGTAACCGAGGTTTTCTTTCAAAAACGAGGTTTTCTTTTGAGTTTAATTATGGATTTTTAATATTTTTCTTTTAAGAAAAAGAAAAATATGAAATATCACAACATATTAATCACATAAAAGCGAATCATCATACAAATAGATAATTTTTTTAGTTTCATTTTTTGAAGTCCAATAAATAATACAGAAAAATTGTTAAATTAGTTGTTTTTAGTCATTTAAACAAAAATTAGTCATTTTAATCATTTAATCGAAGGTAAAATAGTCGACTAAAATATGACTAAATGTAAACAAAATTAGTCGACTAAACCGACTAATCGATTAATCATCCGACATCACTCTAGTGTGTACGTGGTGTACGTTGTCCATTAATATTTAAATTTTTTAAACTTTTGTGTAATTGTTGTCAACGTGTTACGACTTGTATTATATAACTTGTAAAATATTATATAGACTTGTAAAAGAGTCACCAGTGGCTAAATATCGTAAAGTAACAACTAATCTTTGTTCTACAGAAATTGCTTTTTAGAGATGTGCTCGTGAGTACATTTTTACTCACGATCACGCACAGTCACGAATTAGGTTTTGTACTTACGCCCAATCACGAACGAGAAAATTTATTTCTTTTCACACTCACGCACGATCACGAACAAAAAAATTTAATACTTTCACACTCACGCACGCTTACGAATTAAACATAAAAACTTTTAAATATAATCGTTTGAATTTTGAGTAAAAATCACTAGCGTTTTAACAGTCAGTAAAAATTATGTCCTGAGATTAATACTGATGCAAGTTATATGCTATTTATTTTTCTCTGGAAAGTGAGAAAAGTTAAAATTAACCCATATGTTCTTTATATTATTCCTTCATAGACTGATAGATCATACTATTGAAAGCTGTAAAACTGACCCTGTAATATTTTCAAATATACCCATTGACTGAGACCGAATATATGTAGACAGGCCAATTTTAAGAATTTAAGGAATTATTTAAAAACGGAAGAAATAATCAGAACAACATCATAAACACAGTTGGACATTTCTAAATTGTAAATCATTTTATATACACTCCAAGTATCTCGGTAAAAAACTGGAATTTGTTAGTACAAACGGTTATTGGATTTCTACCTACTTGTACTAATAAAAAGTACCTAATATAAAAGAAACGTTTTTTTTTTTTTTGTAGTTAAAAAATCAAATTAGTTTAGTTAATATTCCCTAAAATTGAAAAAAAATTATTTTTAAAATTTTTTTATTCATGGCCTTCAACTTTTCGTTACTCACGAATTATCCACGGCAAGAAATTAAATGTCACGATCACGCCCACTCACGCACGATCATAAAAAATTGTTCACGATCACGATGGGTCACGCGTGACCCGCCGGGTCACGCGTGAATTCACGAGTTTGGCAAATCTCTATTGCTTTTCTCAAATCTGTATCTTTCTTTTTAACTTTTTCTTCAGGAGACATTCGAACAAAATTTTTAAAACGTCCATTTTCTTCATCATAAATTAAGTTATTTAGGATATTTGTAGACAAAGGTCTATTTATATATAATTGAGTAAACCACCAACGCCTTTGTTTTCTTTTTTTAAATTAAATTAGACATTACTATGAAAGCAGCATTTGCCAAAACAATATTGTACTCAATAGTCATCTGCCATTTTTTAAAAGTGCTGAACAAATGAGCATTAACGGCTCGCTTATTTTATTCAGCCATGTTCGTAGGAACTTTAAATAATGGAAATTGAATGCGAGGTATACTCTACGTTCTCGGCTTGCCTCATGTGCATTCGTGCTCACGTGTGTACCCGGCTTTATAATTTTATTTTGAAAAGTGACAAAGCAACGAATTCATATTGTTAATATGGATTTTCACAAACTAAATCTTTCTAGTGTTAATTAATATATTTTTTTGTACTTAACCAAAATTCCTTCTTAATAGAAAGATTTTAAAATATTCCCTAAATAATTATCAAAATTTTGAATCTATTGGATCAATCAATTCTATCAGTTGAGATCTTGAATGATAATTTTCTTTTTGTAAAGTAGGTTTTTTTTTGCAAGTAATCAGAAATGCGAAATTCCAGGAACATAAATTTTTTTTGAATTTTTATTAAAAAATTTTATTTTAGTTGGCTGTTGAGTAATAATTTGTCAGCTAATTTAATTTCATATAATCAGTATACGTGCTCATCCGGTCATAGACGATTGGCTAAATCGCCTAGCCGCGATTATTTGTTTATTATTTGAATTTTTAGAAAAAAATTGTTCAATCTTATTTGCTCAGCAATAATTTTGTTATTATATTTATAAATTACGTCGCACCAATTTCAAAAATGCATAATATAACGCTCCTTTCACATTATACGGTTTCTGCCGTACGGCAAAAAACCGTACAGTCGCATTTTTTTAGTGGAGTGAAGAAGAGCATTGGACCTTTCACATTACACGGTCACGGCAAAATGCCGTTGCCGTGCCGTGTAAAAGCCGTCTCTTGCCACTGCACTTGACAATTGCCGTACGGCGTTTTTAACTCAGTAGTGTATGTAATTAACCCTAGAATCATACGTTGGTCTACAAGAAACGTTAATCATACATCGACGTCGTTTTGACGGATGGACTTTTTACGGAGAGTTTTAGAGTTTATTTGCAAAAAACATTTTTTTTACATAACAATACTACAAAAGCGAACAAAATATTTAAAAAAATTGGATTTGGAAAAATTTCTTAATGTAAATATTTATTAATTTTTTTAATTTTTTTTATCAAAGCATATTTTCATTATAAAAATTAAATAATAGATAAATTCATCAATTGTAATAATTAATTTATGAACTATTATGAGTCAGTGGACATGTGTGACTTTACAGAATGCGAAATTTCTCAGTCATAGATATTCCTATAGATAATATGTAGTTATTTCCCCATTAGGCACATTTGTAAATTTTCTAAAATTTGTTAGTAATTTTTCGAATAAGATCTCAAAAAATAATAAAAATTAAAATATTTTCCACAAAATAAATTGTTAATCTTTTATTAAGTCATTCGAAATGCATTCTTTAGTTTTCGATTCAATATATTAAAACTTCAGTATTATGTCGTCTCTATAAGTCAAACAGCTGTAATCATCTTTCACATTATCATAATCATTGAATAAATTAATTATAACATCCATATCTTTAATAAATTTTAAAAAAAATTAGGAAAACTTATATGTAGTGTACAAAATCTTCAAAAAAAACATACGTTAATCATACATCAACGTCCTTTTGACGGACACTATTTCAATACAAACAAAACGACAATGACTATAAACAAAATAAATATATGTGGTGTGTTATAATAACAAATAAATTAGATAACAGAAATCTCACAACAAACAAGTAACAACAAGTTGAAGTATTGGAGCAGGTAGAGAAGTTCGTACGTCGTTTTGACGTGTACGTATGATTCTAGGGTTAAATGGATGATTTCACATTACACGGTTTTTTAACGTACGGCATTAACAATATTTTGTTGAATTTTATGTTAATTATTAATTTTATTTGTGAAATGGATGAAACTAATGTTGAATGTGATAACCAGTATTTTAATAAATTGTATGTAACTTCGAAATTATGTATTTTGACGTTAAGTTCGGCAAGAAATTAATCAAAGGAGCCTATAAACCTCCGAAAATAGTTGAAAAATTTATTTTCGTCATTTTTCAGGTCTTCAAAGAGTGTGATAATAAATAATCTTACTTTCTATTTCCTCTGATTTATAGAATTAACTTTAATCACACTTGTTACTTGTGTAATGTTGCAAATCAAATGAAGATATTAAGTTTACAACGGCAAAAAACCGTACAATGTAAAAGCAACAATATCACGGCAAAAAGTCGTACGGTTTTTTACCGTACGGCGAAAACCGTACAATGTGAAAGGAGCGTAAATGCATCAAACGTTTTATTATTAAAGTCGGTGTATGCAGCCGAAGAAGAATTGGCTTAAAACTGAAGTCCGAATGAAGTCCTTCACGTCCTTAAGAATCTGTAGGGAATTGCATAAAGAATTTCAATTATTTTGAAGGATCTAATTTTGGAAAATATTTTTTTTTACAGAGGGGAAGGGGGTTAGTTACTTTATCACTTTTCACTAAACTAAATTGTTCAATTAAGAGCTAGCTTTCGAGTAGTTAATTCATTATCAGGTAAAAAAGAATTGAAGAGTTCCTTTCCGGATTACAATCTTTAAATATCATACAAAAATTTTACCCGATGATGAGTTAATCACTCGAAAGCTAGCTCGTAATCGAACAGTTTAATTTAATGAAAAGTGATAAATTATTTTCATGCGTTGTAATATGAATTTTCACAAAGTAAATCTTTCAAATGTTAATCTCTACAACAGTTATCTGGCGTCAGTAAATTTTCATTACTGTTATAGAAATGTTAACTAATCAACAAAATAGCTGTAAACACGGAAAATATGATCAAAGCAGTCTGTACGGTACATTCCGGGACATATATATAATAAGTACAGTGGAGTTCAAAATAAACAACATACTCTGTTTATACTTTAACCGGTAAGGTGATGTCTGTGAGTCGTATACAAATATATTCTTTCAGTTTTCTTCTCCCTTTCTTCTTCCTCCCTGCTTGTTTTTGTTAAGGGGGGTAAGGTTTTAAAAGCGAAAAAAAGGTATATTTTCATGATTTTTTTTTTTTGGAGATATGAATAATGTTGGCTTATTTATTTCATATACACGTTATAGTATAACATCTGAAGTATCTTTGAAAAATTTATCAATTACAAATATCGATAAATAAGTCCGTGACAGCGAATTTCCGGAGACGCCTCGAAAAAAAGTTGTTTTGCGGTGAACATCATAACTTGGTACCGGATCATCCGAGACAAAAAAATCGAAATGCGTTTAAAAGGCGATATGTTTCTCTAGGGAGTCAGGAAGAGTTTTTTGTATTTTTTCGATTTTTTTATTTTTGGCAGCATTTTGAAGTGAAAAACGCAATTTTTGCTAAAAATTTCGGTTAATTTGTTATTATAAACTGGGAAAAAATAGCAAAAAAAAAAAAATTCGACCTGATTACCTGTTGATTTATGTGTAGAAACAGTGCACAAAATTTCAACAAAATTGGTGAAGTAGATTTTGAGTTATGATGTTCACGAACTTCAAAAATGTTGTTTGCGAGAAAATGGATTTAAAGTTTTTTATACTCAAGAATCCAAAACTAAGCATCAATAAAATGATACAATTTTTTATATTTACGCGGGTAATTATAGTAAGTATTTGTTTTGTATAAGATTTGTAAGCATAAAATTAAAGTAAATTTTATACTTACCAGGTAGGCGCGTCGCGCAGCTACCAGGCAGGTATAAAAACCGAGTATGATGAGGGTCGGTCGCTTGAAACGCTGTATCTTCATTAGTTTTGCTCAGATTTACTTGAAATTTTGACACAACACGCTCGACATGTTAAAAAAAATGCAAAGAAAAAGTTTAAAAACCTTACCCCCCCCCCCCTTAACTGAACGTTTGTGTATTCTTTTATGGTTTAGAGCAAATTTTACCCTGCTGGCGTAAGGGGAGTGTTTGATACGTGCATATACGTGTGGTCTTCAGTTTTGTCTATCTACTCGTATGTTACCAGCCCGCGGTATGTTAATTTGTTGATGTCTCTCAAACATCACTTTACCGGGACTATTATAAAAATTCACCTTACCGGTTAAGGGTTATATATGTATTAAAAATACAAAGAATAACCCGAAAAAAACCTACAAATAGCTTGTTATTTCCTATCTCTATTCCTTCAACGAATCACGAATAGTTAATAACATATTTAGAAGTTCGACACATTCTGCACTCTCCAGTTTTGTCGAAAATGAAAAGAACAACCGCAGAAAACAATTCAGACGAACAGTGTCAAACACAGAACATTATAGAAGCAGTGTGCATATAAAAATCTGTCGTTCGTAAGGTGCAATGTTGTGTCAATTTACACCGCTTCTGATTTAGTCTGTTACTGTTCGTCATAAGGGTAACATCGATCTTGGATTCATCGTTTTTTCGATCAACTTGTGAAATTTAAACAGAAAAAAATACGAAGTGTATCGTTTTTAAGTATAAAAATTCTATTGAACAAAATAAATTCTCAAAATAAAGAGATATCTTTTTTAAAATAAATAAATTTATTTTTAATTGTCGGTTGTTAGTCACATAGGTCGGCCGTGACAGTATATACTACATATACTGTGTGAGTTTTTCGAGAGTTGCCATTTTTATTACAGGCAAACCGTTGATTTAATCGAAAAATTGTTCAAATAAGAGTTGTAGATATCGACGGGGGCAATCGATTGCTATAGTCAGGAGCTTTATAGCTCTTATGGTTTTCGATCTATGATACAAACTTATAGCTTTTTAAATGGGACTATATATTAATTTTTCGATAAAACTGATCTAATGCATTAATTAACAACATAAATGAGCAAAAAAATTTTTTTACCCAAGTTTAATTTTTTAATTTTTCTTTAATTTATCAGTTAGGCGGTAAAAATATGCATATGTACTTGAGGCTACTTCAACCGATAGTGTTTTTCTTGGTTACATTTCCATTACATCCTAGAAAAGAACCTTTTCCAGTATCATTTCTATCATAAAAATTTGGTTGTAATAGAAATGGCAACTCTCAAAAAACTCACATGGTATATATGCAACGTGCCCAGTCATACATGCAGCATATTGCACAAACACATTCGCATGTTGGTGTAGATACAAATAATGTGTTGTTTTATGTATCATAACCGTTTGGTAGGGGTAGCGGTGTCCACGTCATTTGCCGGCGATAGTTACAAAGATAATTTACAAAGAAAAATACTGCTGAAAAACGGCAATATACAGGGTGTAAAAAAATAACTCTCGTCCTTTTGAGAGGTGACATATTGTACCCTGTAAACACTAAAACCACAGGAATTTTTTCACAATTAGCAGTTTGAGGAAATCGCAAATTAACTGGGTACATGATGTTTCAAAATTTTTCTAAGTACGGCCCTGTCTAAATTAGGCATAAATACCTTCTTAATATCAAAGATAAATAATATTTTTTTTTTGCCTAATTTTCAATAAAATTTTGTAAACATGTTTGGGTCGTAAAAGTGTGTCCCAGATGTTTTTTTTTAAAAACAGAAAATTTATCTTACAAAAATGAGATGGTCAGAGCCGGATTAAAAAAAAAATTTTAAGAGCCCCTTTTTTGACCCATATTTTGTATCAAATTTTTTCTGTTAAAAAAGTGTTGGTTCAAATTTTTTGGTAAATGTTAATTACATAGGTGAGATCTACCCACAGTTTTCGTAACGAGATTTATATATTTTACACCCTGTATACTTAAAAATGCGTGTGATAACTTACCAAAAATACAAAAAAGATTTCTTATTTGCTTTCTGTTCCCACAACCCTAGCTTCTCACTGAGAGTTTTTTCGGTGATTAATGTAAAGTGGCGAGTAGAGAGAAATCGATCCTCCATAAATTTAATCGAAAATGAATTATTTATTTATTTAAATCTAAACTTAGATTGTAAAATTAACTATGAAACGTTCATAAATAACAAAAATTGTTAGCATGTGTTAAAAACACAAAAAAATATATTTAAGGCAATAAAAACTTATATCTGGAAAATACTTTTTTTTCTGACAAATACTTTATTTTATCGTATTTAAAAGATTAGATACTTTATTTTTCTCAAAAAAAAATTGACAATTCTAGGCACGGTAGTTATGAAATAGGAAATTTTGATCTTGTATAGGGTAGGTTCGCTAGTTTTCGTCCAATTAGTGGAGTTGATAGCTTTCCGACATACGAGGGTGAATCAAAAAGTTCTTAGAATCGCATATTCATATAATATTTTTGGAGGTAATTTGATATTAATTTTGAAGAGCGTCCTTGCCGTAATATTTATGCAAAGTTTCAATCGATTTAATCGTATTATTTTAAAGTTATGAATTATTTTGTGTAAATACGTAGTTATCAAAAACGCTCCTGCTCATCGGTCAAAAGTTGTGTTTCAAACAATTCGCAGCGCTGGATTCGAAATACTGGACCACCCACTATATTCTCTGGACTTACTTACTTACTTATTCCCGAAATTAAAGGAACATATCCGGGAGAGGAAAGTTGACGATGATGGTTTTGCAGTTATGGTTGCCGTAGAAGAGTTTTTTGAGAGTAAAGGAAATGATTTTTTTTAAAGAAGGAAGATATTCTAAATATATAGAATTCTAAATATATAGAATTGGAAGGAAATTAGGTAAAAAAATAAAATATTTTTGATTGAATATATTTTTATAGTGATTCCAAGAACTTTTTGATTCGCCCTCGTAAAAAGAATATGTTCAACTGATCTAATGCTAATAGATTCTATTGCTATTTATTGCTTACATAGTCTATTTTAAGTTGACATAAAATGATAACTAATTACGTTCACTTTTTTTTTTTTTATAAAAAATAATAATGATAAATATACAAATTTCGCTAGTTTTCGTCCAAAAAAGTTAATTTTCGTCCACATGTAGGCTAGTTTTCGACCGCCATTTAGGTTAAAAATTGTTTTAAAAAAATTAATTTTAATAGAAAGCAAATGCTTATATGTATTCAGAACCTTTTATCTTCTTTCTTAAACCTTTTTGTTTTATTTTATTTTATAATTTTTTTGATTCTAAGGAGGTTATCTAAAAGTTTGAAAATGTAATTCACATACAGAAAAATATATGGACGAAAACTGAAAAGTACAATTTAATGCAGTTTTCAGTTTTCGTTCATGTAATTTAAACTTTTGTAATTCATTCTACGCAAATAATTGAGTGAGCGAAAATTAAATCTCTAATCAAGCAGCCAATGATAATTGTCCAAAATAAAGCTTTTTACTATTTCACAATATTTAGCTCGATTGAGGAATAAAATAAATTTCATTTGATTGTTTCAGTTTTCGTCCAAGTGGTCGAAAACTGAAGTTTTTAAGGAATTGATTACTTAATATCCGTCCATCAAATTTTTACAACTTAATTTAAATTTTTAAAAAATTTTCACTTCTAATTACGTTCAATGTCTCTTAAATATTAGTATAAAAACAAAAAATAAAACTTAATCACGCCATAACAGTATTAAGGATGTTTGGGGGGTACAATCGGAGTTAAAAGTACATGAAATTAGAAATTCGTGAATAATTGCGTTGTATAACAAACTATGAGGTAAATAAATAGTTATCTTTGTTAAATAATAGCTATCACTACAACTGATTGTACAATACATCAAACTATAGCTCTCAGCTGACTACAAGAGCTGAGTACATTCTGAGGATTTTTCGGAGAATTTCAAAATGCCACGACCCGAATGAAAATTTAGTAGAATGTTCCTCATTAAATACTAAGGCCCCTGTGAAAATTTCAAACCGATTCACTAAGCCGTTAAAAAGTTATTATAACAAAAAACAAAAAAAAAAACAAAAAAAAAAAACAAATTTTACACGTACTCTTATGGAAATTCGAAAACAGAACAGATTAAATAACTTTTTAACGGCTTAGTGAATTGGTGGGCCTTAGTATTTAATGAGGAACATTCTACTAAATTTTCAATCGTCTCGTAGCATTTTGAAATTTCTCCGAAAAATCCTCAGAATGTACTCAGCTCTTGTAGTCAGCTGAGAGCTATAGTTTGATGTATTGTACAATCATTTGTAGTGATAGCTATTATTTAACAAAGATAACTATTTATTTACCTCATAGTTTGTTATACAACGCAATTATTCATGAATTTCTAATTTCATGTACTTTTATCTCCGATTGTACCTCCCAAACATCCTTAAAACTAACCGTGAAATGTCATCATGTCACTAGTTTTTTTGTTAATTTACACACTGTCTGTCCAACATGAAAACAACTGGCTAATTAATAATTTTTTTTAAATACGTCTATCTCTATCAAGTAAATATTTTTTTATCTGTGTTGTCACTGTTTATGAGTCTGGAATGTAACAAAATCAAACTTGCTCGGTTATCTGTTTTTATAATTCTATTATATGCTGTTGTACAGTAAAATAGACGAAAACTGGCTCTGGACGGACAACTAGTGAAGCTACCCTATCTTATGTAGTTTTCGAAGTAGACGTTTCGAACAGTGTTCGTTAATTTTTGTCCACGACTGTAAATATGCAAATTAATTACGAGTGTACGCGACAATTTAAACTAAACACAAGCAAAATGAAAAAAACAACGCAATTTCAAGTAAGTGGTGACACGCAGAAAAGAATTTATTTATTTACTTCAGTTTTTTTAATATGAAAAATTTGTCATTGATATTGTAATACATATTCCTTAACTGAAACGCGTACGTTTACACTACGTCATCAAAAATATGCCACACAATATATCACAAACATCTGTCACACACTTAATGGGAACGCTGGGGACGCGCTTAAGTCGAAACTTTTATAGTATGTCCAGAGGATTACGACTATAATGATGGTGGAGGCACTGGTAAATTTTAAACTTGTATATTTATAACTCACACGATCAATACAGGCGGCTGAGGTCTGATGAAAAAGGGAAGTAATATAATATGTAAACACTATACGTTCTCTCTCAGCCGTCTGTATTGATTGTTTGAGTTATACATATTTTAACCCTAGAATCATACGTACTCGTCAAAACGACGAACGAACTTCTCTACCTGCTCCAATACTGTGACTTGTCGGTACCTGCTCGCTGTGGAACTTCTGTTATCTAATTTATTTGTTATTATAACACATAAGACATATCAATTTTGTTTATAGCTATTGTCGTTTTTTTTATACTGAAATAGTGTGCGTCAAAAGGACGACGATGTATGATTATCTATTTTTTAATTTTTATAATGAAAATATGCTTTGATAAAAAGATTAAAAAAGTTAATAAATATTTATATTAAGAAATTTTTCCAAATCCAAGTTTTTTTAAATATTTTGTTCGCTTTTGTAGTATTGTTATGTAAAAAAAATATTTTTTGCAAATAAACTCTAAAACTCCCCGTAAAAAGTCCATTCGTCGAAACGACGCCGATGTATGATTAACTTGACTCGTAGACCAACGTATGATTCTAGAGTTAAATGTAGTAATACGGTAAGACAATTTAATAAATAAAATAAATTATTATAATTCATATTATTAATTAATACATTGTTACCATGGTTCTGAAATTAGTTAAATTTACCAATACAAATTTTTGTTTCGTTTTTATCGTGTTTAACTACAATGAAATAACCAATAAAATGTTTCGTACCATTTTTTTCACTGTAAAAATCTATCCTAACTTTTTTTCCGTGGTAAAAGTGAAAAAATTACAATATTCTTATGGGACTTGATATACATGAGTTAAATTTCCAAATATAATGATATATAATGTAAAAAAAAAAAAACATCAGAAGATTGCATTTACGGATCGGTATGTGTTACATATTTGTAAACGTACACAAAATGTAAGAAAGACCAACCAGTAATACCCCTGTCGCAGCATCCTGCATAACATAGCGAATTTCCGTTTATAAAAATTAGTTTTTCTCGGAAACTAGTTGATATACAACAATAGTTTTTAAAGACCTTTTTTACGTATTTTTTTCTCCTCTTTTAAATGGTGTAAAAAAATTTCGCAAAAATTGTTGATTAAATGGAAATTTTGGCAAAAAACTAATTTTTTGCAAGAACAAAAACCATGTTCCTGGCATCTGACGTGTCTGGCTAACGAACTTGTCCAACGGTTTGGCATTTCCAACATTTTCACCAAATTTCGTAAACCTAGGACATTTCGTTCGAGAGTTATCGTGCGGACACACACACATATATATATATATATATATATATATATATATATATATATATATATATATATATATATATATATAAATTTTAGTGAATATTAAAATGTGAATAATAAAATTTTCCCCTTAAGGACCCACAAAAAATAAAAAATATAAAAATTCGCTAGACCGGTTTATTATTATTATTATTATTATTAGTAATAGTAAAAATTATTATTATTATTATTATTATTGTTTTTATTTTTACATTTAGGGTAAAAGCCCCGATTGTGGAACACTATTTTTAGGTATTTCATCAAACTTGCTTACAAAAATTAATAAATGAATTAAACACCCATTTTTTTTTCTTAATAAGCATGAAACCAAGTTTTTTTAATCCAATGAATATGTTTTTAAGAAAATATAACCCAAAAATTTTGATTTATTAATGTTTTGTTTTATAATTTGTTGACATCTATAAAAAAACGGACAGAAAATATTAACACCCTTTAAAAAATCAGCACATTGACACCTAAAAAAGAACACGTATGTACGAACATGAGATACATCAGACACATCTTTTGCCATCTTTTCACTCTATGACATAGAGTGACATCTAGTAGTAAATAGAATGTCAAATTAAAAAATATAGAATGGTTTAAATATTCGATAAAATAAACGACCAAAATCACAGAATATACCAAAATACCACAGAAAAATACTATATTTTGTTTCGCCATCTATGTATTTTGGTAAAGTTCTAATCAATTCTAAACCTTCTAAACTAACTTATCAAAATGGCGACAATTTTTCATTATTAATAAAATTTTGCAACTTTAAATCAATATTTTTTTATTTATCAATTGACGATACGCTCCGAAATAAAAAAAATATTAAAAATTTTACGATTTTAAAGCAGTAAGTAAATATTTTAGACTCAAAAAGAAATTAAAACTATTTATAATATAAATTTTTAGTTATTTTACGTACATGATTTTAGTTAAATACACAGGTTATATGTGTACTCAAAGAAATACACATATATATAAATTACATTTAAACCGAATAAAAAGATGATTTAGCTCTTATAATCTCTTAACTGGACTAATAAAAATTATTTGTATAGTTTTATTGCGCTAACTTCGAAAATTAACTGGAAAATGTTGAAATTTATAAGGCATGTGTTTCTATAAATAAGCATTGATCAAACGCAAAAGAGACACATTTAGCAAAAACTGTTTAATTTATATATGTATTTCTTTAATTAAGTAAAGAAACATTAAATGTGAGATGAATTTAAATTGAAAAACAATCATTCTATTAATAATAATTTTTGTTATCAGACGTTTCTTTCAGAAATAACTTCATTAAGATATAAATGTCAAAACTGTTTTTCTATTGGATCGCGTTCCACAAACGGGGCTTTTACCCTACATACTTTTATTATTATATTTATTTTCATTCTTATTGTTGTTTTTTATTTTTATATATTTCTACTTTTGTTTCATTTTAATTTCATTTTATTTTTATTATTGTCTTTCATATATATTTTATTTCTATTTTATTGCGGTTTTTAATTTTTTCATATTTATATATTTCTACTTCTATTTTATTTTTTTATATTTATTGGTCATTTATTATTATTATTTTTATATTTATTTAGGTATTTTTAACGAAGGAAAATATTTTTCCTAATCCTTTATTTTTTTATTATATTTATATTTCTGATATTTCTGATTTCCTATATTTATATTTTCTAGTTTTATGATATTTCTGATTTTTTATATTTATGGTTATTTATTGTTTATGCTATTGAAGAGGACTACAAAAGTAGTCGAAACCGGTCTAGCAAATTTTTATATTTTTTATTTTTTGTGGGTCCTTAGGGGGAAAATTTTATTATTATGTAGCCGCATACACACAATTTTTAGTTGAACAACTGTTTAGTTGTATGTGAAAAGACTATGGGAACTTATGGAGGTGCACATACTATCAACACGATAGTAGCTCGATAAAAAAATCATAAAACCATATCGATCGTTTTTTGACTAAAAAGTCGGACAACTTAAACAACTATCGATCGACAGGTATATGTACATTACCAGTGTTGTGCTTATCTAGATAACGTTATCTGAAATTTTATCTAGATAACATTTTCGTTATCTATTATCTTTTATCTAGATATTTTTAAAAGAAGTTATCTTTTATCTTATCTTTTTATTAAGCGAAGGAAAAAGATAAGATAATAAGAATACATCTTTATTTTTCCTGAAAAATAGAAAATTGAAGCTAAATTCACCATTTACCTATTATTCACTTGGCCGACCATATAATTCAGATAAATTTTGACACTTTATTAAGAAATAAATAATTTTTAAAAGCAATAATTATTCGACCACTTTGTCGATCATATAATTCAGATAAATACCGACACTTTTTAAGCACTTTTTTGAAGTAAAAAATGTTGTATTCTACTGTGCTAGACGTGTGCTATCATGTGCTATCAAATAAAGAAACTAAATTCCAAAACATGCAATTTTGTCACCAAAAACCTTTCTTGAGCATTTTTGTAATTTATAATAATAAACACATCTTTCTGGGGACCGGTGAGCTACTTTCGTAGCCCGACACCAGTCCACGGATGGGCGGTTGAGAAACACTGACCTAGTGCATTATTTCTGTAAATATTATCTTATCTGTTATCTAAAATTTTATCTACATAACGGTTTAATTATCTGTTATCTTTATCTAGATGTTTTAAATTATGTTATTTATTATCTGTTATATCTAGATAATAAAATTCGATATCTTGCCCAACACTGTACATTACTATGTATTGAAATGCGCATACTAAATAGTCGATTTGTAACCGAAAGATAATATCTCTATGGTAAATTCTGGTCTCAGCGATGATTCTGTTTATAATACACCCTGATCAGATAGAAATGTAATTATATTTCTATCTCTTTTTAAATACAAATTCAGAATATACAGGTTGATAACTATGACTTGCGATTTCGATGTGTATAGAATTCAAATGTATATGATAATTGTTTGCAATACATTTTAGTGCAAAATATTTAATAATCAGTTAAAAACTTATACTTTTATAAAAAATAAATGTATTTCGTATTAAAAAAGCATTTCATATTTAATACATGAAACATCCTGTATACAAATTATATATTCGTAGTACATGTTTAAATGAATAAAAAATATATTTCTTTCTTTCTTAAAAAGATTAGGAAATATGTTTCTTTCTTTCTCGCACGTGTATTATAAAAAGAATACCTGCTGTATATGGGATGTACGGAATATCTCCTTTTCCTTTACTTTGCCGTACGTTCTATATAAAGCAAAGCACTGACAAGTCCTTTTCTCTTAACCGTTTTTAAATTCGATGATTAATAAAATCGTTAAAAAATTAAAAGCACAAAACATTCAACAAGTTTTGAAAATCATAGATATAATAGACATGACAGGTATAGAAACTATTATTTATGATTGGTTGAAAAAAAAGAGGATTATGCACGAATAGGAATAAATAAGGGTGCGAATAATTTTAAAATCGCTGAACAACTGATTGATAGTATGCGCATCCTACAACTAAACAGTTTAGTTGCGTTGAAATCATGAGGCTCATCGATTTCGACTAAACAGTTTAGTCGAGATACTTAAATGACTGTATGCGTCAGGCCTTATACTCGAAATTATAACAGTCAAACAATACTCGTTAAAGCCGGTCCAGACGCAACCTCTTATCTGAATGACTTGTCGATTCAAACAAGTCGTTCAGATAAAACGTAGCGTGTGGACCGCAAAACGTACGTCTTGCATGACGGAAATGAGGTTGTACGATAAGTCGAAAGTTTGAACTGCGAGGCATCATTTTATGAAAATTGGTTCAACAAGTTGGTGCGTCTGGACAGACTTTCGTTTTATCGAAACGATTTGTAATATTTTTATACATAATATCGTAGTATTCTATTGCTTCATGTCCGTTAATTTAGAAACTTAAAATTTTACAAAATAAAATTTTATACATTTTTTGTATAAATTTTGTTTTTTATTTTATAATTTTCATTTTATTTTATAATGTCTGATCTTCGTCAATACTCCCGTCAATTTTTGTGTGAATTTATTGACCTTTATAGGAGTTTTACTTGCTTGTGGCAAGTTAAAAGCCCAGAGTACGGTGACCGGAATAAAAATTCACAAGCATACGAAGCCCTTATTGAAAAATACAGAGCCATTGACGAAACGGATAACAAGGAGACAGTAAAAAAGAATTAATTCTTTACGAATCGTTTACAAAAAAGAACAGGATAAAATATTTAAATCTACTAAAAGAGTTTAATAAATGGCTGTAAGTTTCAGTGTCCATCCTTAGGTAATTACGCCAATCAAATGCTTCATTATGAGACTCATGTAATAGTCTGACATAAGAAAATTCATGTCTTTTTAAGAGCCATTCGCTAGACCATCTTAATTTTCTATTTTTTCTTTTATTTTTTATTAAAATGCTAACACCATAGAGTGCCCAAAGAAGTGTTTCCTCCATGACAAACGTCGTGAAACTGAAATTTGAACGATAAGTTGGAGACGTGTGGACACAATAATTTTTGTACGTTTTGTCGAACGACTTGCATGAACGTTTTATCGTTCAGATAAGACGTTGCGTCTGGACCGGCCTTTACGTTAGTGAATATTTTTATTACGGTAGTGTACGTATCACATTACGATTTGTATAGATATTTATTTTATAATGATATGGATTGATATTATGACGTCAAATGAATGTAAATTCATTAGACCGCGTATGTATGTATGTCCCTCATCTGTAATCAAATGTCTGGTGGCTGAGTCGCGACCAATTTTGCTCATCACACTGAATCTGTTTTACATATAATTAATGTCCTAAACAAAAATATCGTATTAAATAAATATATACGTTTCTGCCGGAATTAAATTTTGTCGTAAAAACAAAATAATTTTTTTTCCGAATTGAAAATTTTTATTTGTTTTACAATTTTTGGAAAGTTATTTGTACATCGCGTACATGAATGTGATTCGCTACTGACCCGACCAGTGGGATGGAAGCGCCGGGAAGTTTCTCTGTTTTGGTTTTCAACGTGAAATTAACTGTTAGGGCAAGGGTTTCCAAATTTTGCGCCGTGGCACCCAGGGACGCCGTCAAGCATTACAAAGGAAACCGCGGCTGTCTTGCTAAAAAGGGAAAATAAAATTAATAGTTTCAGACCCGGTGAAAGTAAAAACACCCCTGTCGCAGCATCCTGCATAACATAGCGAATTTCCTTTTACAAAAATTAGTTTTTCTCGGAAACTAGTTGACATAGGATAATAGCTTAAAGACCTTCTTTATGTGATTTTCTCCTCTTTTCAATGGTGTAAAAAAATTTCGCAAAAATTTTTTGAATAAGTGGAAATTTTGGCAAAAAACTAATTTTCTTCACGAAAAATGTTCCAAAAACCATATTCCGGGCATCGGACGTGTCTAGCTAACGAACTTGTCTAACGGTTTGGGACTTACAATATTTTCACTTTTCACCAAATTTGGTAAAAATAGGACATTTCGTTCGAGAGTTTTGAGTTTCGAAAATTTTAGTGAATATTATTTTCGGTTTCTAGGGACCTCAAAAATGGTGGCCACATTACTGAAAAACCTGGAAAACCTGAAAATGTCAGGGAGTTTTTACTTTCTGGGAAAGTCAGGAAATTTTACCAGAAGACGGGAAAAAATCGATTTTTATATTTAGGGATAAAACTTGAATCAATTGTTCACTTGTTTTGAGATTACATTTAAAAATTAGCGCATATTTCTTGTTTTTTTTCTCGTCATTTACTTTTTTACGTCAGAATTTTTTTTTAGCTTTTTTGGAATAAAGTTGGGGTGGCATTTTTCACAAAATAGTCAGGGAATTTTTTAATAAAATTTCTAGAAAATCTGGAAAAGTCAGCGAATTTGATCTTCAAAAATCTGTGGCCGCCATGTCAAAACAAATTTTTGTCATAGTTCCGAATTCAAGTCGCGTCATGACAGTGGCTGTAATAGCTGATTTTTCGATTCGAAAATTCGCTAAAAGTGCCTATTATTTATACTTTTTAGGGAAACATGAAGAAATACGAATTGAGGAAAAATGACCCAAGTAAAATTTTTTTTTGCTCGTCACTTATATTTTGGCGATAAATTTTTGAGAAATCTAGTTTTCGGGGCCAAAAGGCGCCGCCAGAAGTGATATATACATAAAGGGAGCCGCGGGTCTAAAAAGTTTGGGAATCCCGGCTTTAGGGGGTAGCGAAAACCTCAACCCAATCTCAGCTTTTTCTTCTACCTTTAAAAAATCGCATGAAATTTTTGGCATTCTCTGTGCTGGGACTGGGTGAACTTTGACCGGAATGGCCCACTCTAGAGTTAAGGAGTACCGTTATTCGAAATTCTCAAATAAATTATAGAATTTTGTCTAAGACAATGGTAAATTCTATGCAAATTTTTTGATAGGAAAATGGAGCTATTAATCTACAGATTGGAAATTTTCAGAATAAACTGTTTATTAAATTATTTACAGGAAAATATAGAAATTTTTCTTGCTGACTATTAAAATTTTGAAATTATAATTCATTACCTATATAAAAATATCATTTTTCCCCATCTGTCACAAATATTTCTACTGACGATTGAGCAGAATTGAAATAAGTAGTACTTTAATTGCCTAAGCAATGAAGGTGTTTTAACTGTCGTCGGAGAACTTAAAAATATTTGTGGGCTTGGTTTTTATGGAAAAAAAAAAAAAAAAACACCAATTTGTTAAAATTTTAAAATTAATTTGAATATAAGGAAAATCAAAAATAATTCTGACAAAATGCTAGAACTAATGCTTTTTTTGTTAGTTAGGAAAAAATTCATATATAGTAGAACTTCGATTAATCGTTACTTGATTATTCGTCAGTGTCTAATAAAAAAAAATACAGTCTTTAACACTAAGGTATACAAACCTAGTTTCAAACGCAAATATAATCCCATAGAAAAACAAATATTTTAAATAAAGAATATGATTACAAAGAATATGAAATTATTTTATATTAGTAATGGTTTGTGGGGGTTTTACCCTTTTGTAACCTAAAGCTTTTTCTTATTGTAACCTTAAAGTATGAATAACTTTATGTAAACACAGTGACCATCCAATGGTACGTACTCCGATTTTACATAGTGACGTCAGCGATTTAGTGGGGTTCTCCTCTCACAGATATGTTGTTGTTTGTCTGTGTTGGTGAAAATTTATGTACCAAGCCAGAATCAGGGACGTGGGTAATATTGTATGAGGGTCTCGTAGTCTAAAATTTTTTCAATTTTATTGCATACATATATGCACATATTTTGTATATGTAACATGCAAAATGCAAATGCAAAATGAGTAACGTAAAATTCTAGAATATTCTAATCGTCAACTAGCAGAGATATTAAAAAACGGACTTCACCGTTGAATTGGTCATTAAAAATGAGATTAAGCAGTGTAGTTTGACAAAAATTTTAGAATGGTCTATTTGTCAACTAGCAAAGATATTCAAAAATCAATTGTACCATTTAATTGTCCATTGAAAAAGAGGTCAAATTACACATTTTGACAAATGTTCTGGGATATTCTATTCGTCAGCTAGCAAAGATATTCAAAAACAGACGTCGCCATTGAATTGGCTACCAAAAAAGACACCAAATAACACATTTTGAGAAATGTTCTAGAATATCCTATTTGTCAACTAACAAAGATATTGGGAAATCTATTGCACCACTTAATTGTCCAACCGAAATTAAACTAATCTAAACCAAATGTCCGATTTTGACAAACAATTTTTGCAATTTGACCAATAGAATATTTTAGAACATTTATCAAAATGTGCTATTCTATCTTTTATTGGATGACCAATTAAATGGTGCAATCGATTTTTCGATATCTTTGTTAGTTGACGAATAGAATATTCTAGAATTTTTGTCAAAATGCGCTGCTTAATCTAATTTTTAGTAATCAATTCAATAGTGAAGTTTGTTTTTTGGTATCTTTGCTAGTTCACGAGTAAAATATTCTAGAATTTTTGTCAGCTTCCGTTATTTGGCGTCTTTTACATTGATGAATGCGATAGTGAAGTTGATTTTTCGAAAGTTTTCTAAAAGTCGTCACTCATATTCATTAGTATAACATTCGATTTCCTTTGTCTACACAACCAAATTTTAGGTGTAAATTTTCTCTTAAGATAATATTGTTTTAAAAAAATTCAGATAATAATATTTACCAACCCCCGAAACAAAAGTTTACCGACGCTCCTGATCTTCCGATTTTTCGTACTTCCCCTTAAATTTGCACCGACCACTATGTAAAATTGGATTTGTGGTGCATTTTCATTTTCGTCCCAAAGCTAGTATGGTTCATTTCAGTTAACCAACCATGCTTCGTCACTTTGAATTTAAATAATTTCCGTTTTCTTAGCTTTATCTTTTTCATTATTGCATTTACGTAAATTTTAAAATTGCAGTTTGTTTTTAGAAAAGAATAGAAGATTTATTTGTTTCGAATATAAGAATTATTTAAGTTTTTAACGAAAACTCATGATCAATTGTATTTGAAATGAGGTATAGTAAAATCATTTTATTAAGAAATTTCCGTTATCCGAGTAATTCGATTAACCGTCACAATCCCGGTCTCAACGATGACGGTTAATCGAAATTCTATTGTATTGAACATGGTAGAAAAGCAGTTTTACTGTCTTGGTTGATTTCATTGTCTCGGCTGTACGTCTCGACAGTAAAACCGTTTCTTCTCTGCTTTGTTGAATGAAATACTGTTTTTACTTTCAAAAAATTGTCTAAACCATTGCCTAGAACAATATTGATGTTGCATCTTGAAGAAGGGCCTTCGTGTCATATATCCATTTCTTACGACCTAAACTTTTTTTCTGGCCTTTATTTTTCATAATGCAAAATAAATTCAACAGATATGGATAATTTGAAAATTTTACAGGCGCGTGCGACTAAAATCTAAATCATATTTCCATACTTATACCATCAATCATTGCGTTTTCTCAACAATCCGTTAATATTAGTACATGAATTATGAATTTGAATTTCCGTTGCAACAAAAAGTGCATACTTATCCAAAGATCCTTGAGCGACGCAGCTTTCATTTACATATGTTAAGAGAACTGGCGATGTCAAAGTAATTTATAAATCCGTACAGAATTTATTTTCACAGCGCTTCCAACATCGCCTGTGATTGTTTCAGACTAGAGATGAGCTAAACGGTTATTTTCTAATAACTGTTATTGCAACAACAGTTACTGAAAAGTAACTGTTATTTATAACAGTTATTATAATAACTGGTATGGTATTTGGATATTTTAACATATTGTAAGATATTCGATATGCGTATAAACGGTTCTGTTAGTGAAATATGCACAGATCTATAATACTGACGGATACTAAATAATCTGCAATATCTGTTCAAATACTTGTCTATACAAGGATTTAGGCTTTATATAAACAATTTTATGGATACAAAATTACAAATACAAATAGATAACTGTACAATAGACAATAGTTCATTTTTAAGGGTTTTTAAAATGTGCTACAATAGAAAATGTGTAACTTGCCTGGGGCGTTATTATTTTGAAATTCTCCGTAGGTGGTTAAAATAAATTACTGTGATCCTTGCTTTCGAATATATTGATATTGCCCTATGTTATCGATATTTCCAAAGGAGTTATTTAAGTAACTAGTTACTGGGTATTCCAGTTATTGACGATAACTGTTATCTTTCTATACTAGTTACAAAATAACAGTTATTGATATATCGATCATCTCTATTTCAGACGTTCTTAGCAGCTCATAATACACTACGCCGAGCTGGTCCCACCAATATCGAGCATTCTTAAAGCGTTGAAACCACTCAAGACACGTTCTTTTACTAACAGCGGTCTCGCCATAAGTATTTGAGTGCATTCGATGAGCCACAACCGCAGATTTCTTCATAGAAAACCTCCCACAAATGACGAAAATTTCGCTCGTAAACTGACATTTTCAATCAGGAAAAACTTGACGATGTGGGCACAAATCGACTAATGTTTCGATGGCATTACATATTTCTGTCACTACATGCCGCTAAAGCCCAATTTTATTGAAAAACGACCGAAGCAAAATTGTACACCTAATATTTACAGCAAAACTAAGTAAACTGTTGCCGAATTTTGTCATTTTGATAGCAAAAATGAAAAATTCATACCCAAACTACCCTAATCCAAATCATTTCCATTAAACATGAAAAGGCTTGACCAGCCCCGGATCTACGATTTTTTAGAACCGGGGTAGAAACTTGAAAATGGCGCCCCCCCCCAACGTTTGACATAAATTGTCAAAAAAACTCATAAGTATAGTCCTTTACAAAACTCCAATTTTTCCCGTTGCGGCAATGATGAAAATTGAGGGTTTTGTAAAAGATCCATATAGGTACAAGTTGATTTTTTATTTTAATAAATCTACTCTGAAAGCACTACAAGTTTTGCAAATTTCAAATTTTTGTCACCATCCCCATCAGAGATACAGAGGCGAAAAATTCCAAAATTTGGAAAAAAGTCAGTTTTCAGAAGTTTGTAAAAATTAAAGGATACAAGTTTCACAATTGAAATAGTGTGTATTTGTTTCATAATGGGTAGTTGTACCCGTATAGCTATTCTCATAAAAAATACTAAACGAGGTTTAAAACATCCCTTCTATAAGAAGAAAAATGTTCAAAAAGTGAATTTTGCTAAATTTTGATATATAACTTTAGGTAAAGTTTTCTTATGGAAGGGACGAAAATAGGTTAAATATGGACATCACTTAAAATAAACAGACATTTATTACCTTTAAAATGGTTTCTATTTCAACCTTTTAGGATGAACGGTTTATGAAATACGTGCATTGGCATAAATGGCTACAAACACAAAAATCAGCGCAAATTGGAAAACAAAAATGGCTACCACGCTTAAACGGTTCAAGACAATTTTTTTTTAAGAATTGTTCTCAATACTTCAAATATAATATAGAAAAAACTGGAAGAATATGTATTTTTTCTAAAATGGTCGAGCAACCAACTTTTTTTTGGACCATTTGATATAGACCGACCTAGTATGATTTTGGCGCCCCCTGAAACTGACGCCCGGGGCAGAAGCCTCGGTTTGCCCTCCCTTAGATCCGGGCCTCGGCTTGACTAACAACAATGACAATATTTAAGAATTTATTGACCGCAAGAACAAAATAGTGCCAGCCAGACTATCTGCACCAATAAGATTCCAAATTTCGTACAAACTGTAATACGTAATATTATAGCTGTAAGCAGTGCTGGATTTACACTAGGGGCTGGTGCTCAGGGCGGTAAAATTTACCATAGCTATCGTTAAGGAGGGAGTTCACGCCAGAAATGGCTAATAAACTAATTTTTTTCGAATCTCGTTTTTTGTTTTTATTTTGTTCTATAGCTCTTTACAAACACGGTGATATATAAAACATGGCCAAAAAAAATTTTTTTCAAGTAGAAAAATATTTATTTGTGAGCCGCCGCACAGCCAAGTTGCTGCTCCTTTGCAGATAACGCTCCCCCATCCCCGCGAGTTGATCAGTAATATTTAGTTTTGGTGTGTTCACGAGTTATAGTATGCACTGAGATAATGTTCTTTTATTTGTATGCCTTTGTAGACGTTTTAATAAACAGTGAGTAAACCGCTACTTTTGTTATTATTTTTGTTTTTTACCGTTTCCCAAAAGTTGCGTTTTTACCGACAAGGAAAATCATATCTCAAGTTCTAGAAAAGATAGAGACTTAATTTTTTTTAAATTTTGTTCATAAACATATTGCGCATAAAGTGGAGTATGCTTTTTCCATTTGAACAATTGTAACTATATTTAAACATTTTTTTTAAATAAAAAATTGGGTTTTATAATTTTTAGAAGTTTGGAATTACAATTTTATAGTTAATTTTTAAAATTACTTGAAACCCATACTCAGCTTTATGGACAGGTCCTTTAGGAATAAAATGATGAAAAAATATTTAGAAAATATTCATTACTTTTTGAGATATGGCGATCCTTGTAAACGTTTAAAAACTTGTGAAAAAGGACCCCCGCCCCCCACAGGGAAGAGTAATGAATGTTTCAAAAACAAAATTTTCTATTTGAAACCCTCCCTAATTTGAAAAAAAATTTCAAAAAACAAAATAATCATAAATAAAAAAGTTGCTTTTTTATTTGAACTCCCTCTTTAAGAGGCCCGAAAAAGTTTTTAAAAAATATGATTGTTTCCCAAAGAATCGCCATTTCTCTCGGCCCACGCTTTAGGTCAGGTAAACATTTTTCACGAATTAGGCGGTATTTTTCACGGCGCCGCAGCGCAACACTTAGGGTAAATCCGGCCCTGACTGTAAGTATTAGTTATGTAAGAGAGCGTTTATACATACGATTTTGATTGTATGAAAATCGAAATAAAAATCGGTTAATGATACTTGCAAGTTTATACACATACGATTTCTTATTTCGATGTCAAGTGCGTGTTTTTGACATGCACTAAGTAATGTCACTTCAGTGAAAGTGTTAATTTATGATTTTTTGGCTCGTTTTTTAAGTACAGTGAGAATACAGCCCTCTTGCGTTTATTCAATATATGCATGTACAACTCTATAATTATTATATTATATATTATTATTGTTATTAATTTTTCTCCCACTATAATCACACAACGAGATTAATATGTCATCCTTCGGTGACATCAAAAGAAAATGGCGCTTACATAGAATTAGCTTATATAAGTATTCACATAACCTCTTTGATTTTATATGTACATATAAAGCATTATACCTAAATGGCAATTATAAAATATACATAATTATATGAAATATTATAAAATGTCAACCATGCAATTGCATTTTTCTTTATTTTTTAATCTAATATTAAAAATTGAACAAATTGAAGTGTCAAAAGTCAATGAAAAAATACATTTATCTTTAAAATAATAATAATATGCACATGATCTTTTTCTTAATATTTTCAGTTTGCGCCATTTTGATTTTCAAAAAATCGAACTAAAATAGATATAAAATAGGATTACAATCTATTTTTATAAAAATCGTTTTGAAATCGAAGACAATACGATCATAACTGGAATACCGGTTTACACATCCAATTGTTGTACGATTTTCGTTCGATTCGATTAATATTCGATCAAAATCGTATGTCTAAACGTAGGGTTAAACAGATAATTTATAGAAGCAGAAACATTGGTAACTTACAGGAAGTCAAACCCTAAATCAGTTTGTGTATTCCGTGACCGTTTCCTTTATCGTAACCGCGTCATTTACAAAGGTCAATTTTCAAAAACTTACTGACATTTACGTAAATTTTGATCGACCTATACAATGATACGTATATCATTGGTGGGTCCCATATGACTAAGGTGACCAGATTTGTAAAGAGTCAAAACGGGACAGCCGTCCTTACCGGGGCGTTTGAGGGGTACAGAATACCCCCCATGAGTAAAGGGGGTCCCAGAAAATTTTTGAAAATTTAAATCAATAATGATGTTTTTAAAGTCATTTAGGGTGCTAATTTTTCTTTCTACTAGTGATGAGCAAAATTAGTCTTGGTCTTGCAGTCTTGTCTTGGTCTTGCATTTTTTACAAGACCAAGACCAAGACTATGTATACCAAGAGCAAGACCAAGACCAAGACTATAAGTATGGCTGCAAGACCAATACCAAGACTCAAGTGAGCAAGACCAAGACAAAAGCAAGAAATACTCCTGTCGCAGCATCCTGCATAACATAGCGAATTTCCATTTACAAAAGTACGTTTATCTCGGAAACTTGTTGATATAGAGTAATTGTAAATAAAAAAACCTTCTTTATGTGATTTTTCCGCCTCATTCCGCCAAATTTTTTTCGTGAAAAGAAAAATAAATATTGAAGCATCAACACAAAAAGTACTTGGCTCCATTTTTACAGATATCTCCATAAAATAATAAATTGACTTTTTTTTCTTATTTTCTCAAAAACTAGCTAACCTAGAATAATAGTTCAAAAACATTTTTTATGTGATTTTTTTTCGTCTTTGCAATGGTGTAAAAAAATGTGGCAAAAACTTTTAAATTATAGCAAATTTTGGCAAAAAACTAATTTTTTGCAAGAACAAAAACCATGTTCCTGGCATCCGACGTGTCTGGCTGAAGAACTCATCCAAGATTTTTGGACTTCCAACGTTCTCACCAAATTTTGTAAAGCTAGGACATTTCGTTCGAGAGTGATCGTGCTGATACATAAATACATACATACATATGTATATATATATATATATATATATATATATATATATATATATATATATATATATATATATATATATATATATATATATATATATACATATAAATTTTAGTGAATATTATTTTCGGTTTCTAGGGACCTCAAACCAAATTTCTGCCATAGTGCCGGGCTCAAGTCGCGTCATGAGACCTACTATAATAGCTGAATTTCCATTCTGGAAATTCGCTAAAAAGCAAGACTCTTGCTAAACTATTTAAATAGTTTGAAAGTATAATTAATATCGTAAACAGAGGAAATTCTGATCTTAGAAGGAAAAAATTCGCTAATAAAAAAATGCAAGATAGAGCGAGATTTTTTAGCAATACCGAGACCAAGACAGACTGCTCTAGCAAGACCAAGACCAAGATTCTTAATGCAAGAACAAGACCAAGACCAAGACTGCCAAGTCTTGGTCTTGGTCTTGCATTTGCTCATCACTACTTTCTACCATAAAATTAATTTGATGGCGGATGATTCTATCATCATTGTAGCAGGAGACCCTTGATAATGAAACGATAATTTGGATAGAATAATTTTGTAGGAGTAGAAAGATAGAAAAACAAAAGAATATAGGGTAAAACCCCCCTTTGTAGAACGGTATCTAATTATGAACATTTACATATTAATGAAGTTATTTCTGAAAGAGACGTCTGATAACAAAAATTATTATTAATAGAATGATTGTTTTTCGATTTAAATTCACCTCTCATTTAATGTTCCCTTACTTAATTAAAGAAATAAATATGTAAATGTCAAAACTGTTCCAGTATTAGATACCGTTCCACAAAGGGGGCTTTTACCCTAGCAACAGATAACAAAAGCAGTTAAAAATTATTTCAAATAATGAATAAAACTTTACATAAAATAGCGTATAAATTCACATATTGCCAAAACGGGACAAATGGGCGTCCCGAGAAGTTTGGTCGGGACACCGGGACATGTCTCCGAAAAACGGGACGTCTGGTCACCTTACGTATGACCCATTTCGAACACAATTCTTTGTGAGCTTGATTTCATACATCCTACTTTGAATTGAAAACAAATAATAACAAATCACCAAAATGACCAAAATTTATTTCCGTAAGTTTCCAAAAAATAGTCATCATTCATCAATAATTTATAACAGATTTTTTGACTGTTGATTATTTCGTTTTGGTCCATATAAATAAAAACACCTTAATCACTAATAATTCAGTCGACGCTTATCATGCGGAAACGTTCAGTTTGTTCAACAAGTTGAGTGAAAATTTTTGTTTCTATATATGTATTTTGTGTTTTAAAAAATTGCTGCAAGGTAAATTTTCGAATTTTCTTTTTGAATATTTAATTTATGAAATGAGTAGAATGAAAATTTTTTTGGGAGTGCGGGATGGTGGTAAAATTTGGAATTAAAATTAGTTTTTCCAAAAAGATTTTCCAGTGCCTCTACCACCCACCATTGTACATCATTTTGATTAAAAATGTTATAAAAATGATTTTCCTTCAACGAATTCGTACAACTTCAAATTTCATTTAACAGTTTTAGGATTTTCGATCAATAACGTTATTGAGTAATTTTTTTTTCAATTTTTTTTTTTCAAATTAAACACTAGCAAAGTGAACTAGAGATGTCGATTCTTCAAAAGAAAAGATCGATTTTTGGATCGATTTAAATCGAAATTAAAAAAATCGATTCAAAAAAAAATCGGCTAAAAAAAATCGATTCTGTGAGATCGATCTAAAAAATCGAAATTTTGAAAAGTTTAATAAAATTAGCTGATAATTTTTGTTTAACGGACTTACTTGATAGTACATAGGTAATATCGGTAATATCGTGTAAAAACGCCTTACATTAGATTTGTAAAGGCGATGAATGAGTTAACTTTTCAATTATAATTATAAAAAATAAGGCAATTGAATATGTAGGACGAATACCACGAATTGAACCAAGTTTATTCAAAAATTTCAAATTGACAAAAAAATGTTTTCTAGATAAGTCGCTTTTGTGGGAAAGGGATCGTCGTTTGCACAGATAGGTGGTCTCTTCCTTCCTTTTGTATTAATAGTCTGACTTATATAGAGCCATAGGAGGGATTCGTTGATATAACAAGTAAAAAGTGACAATTAACAATAGAGTTTTTGGTGTTTCATTTTAACACATGTTTCTTTGTAGAATTACTATTAAAATGAAGTTATTTTTACAAAAAATCGGTTATCGATCTCTTACTTTTAATAATCGATTCACGAATCGATTCAAATGAAAAAAATCGAAAAAAGAATCGATTTTTTAAGCTTCGATTAATCGATTTAAAATCGACATCTCTAAAGTGAACACACTTCATTTCTAAGAGTTAATTTTATACAGCAATACCTCATCTATCACGGATATTTCAACAACGGTTTCAATTTCATATTCAAATCGCTAAAGATTTAATCATACAACAGTGGCATCTCGTCCTTTGAGGCTTCCGGGGCTTAATTTCGAAAGAAAAATTAACTGGCCTCAAATGCATAAATATCATAATTTTAAAGCTAACAATGTAGTAGGGTATTGTTCAATTGTTGTTATTTCTAGGAACTAATGTCACAATTCAAATCTCTCCATTGGGCTGGTCGCCTGAATAGGCGTGGCTTATATTAGTAGCGTTGTTTGTATTCATACAGACACTGACATCTGTGAACTCGTTTTATTTTAGCGTAAAAGTGAAAATCAACAGAAATAAAATTTCAAAATATTGATAAATCGATCGATTTAAATACGATAATTTTTATGGTCCTCGTACGATAAATATTTGAAGTTCAGCACTTCGATTTGTTGCTACATCTTATCCGGGCCGTGGAGAGAAAAAGCGAGCCCTGAGAATAAGTATAAAACACATTTTTTTGTTTTAAATTTTTCCCCCCTCAAAAAAGTAACGAGTAAAAAAAAGCTCTTTTTAGTTTCTTCGGGCTCCTTCCAACAACTACGGGACCGCTTTTCCAACCTATGCCCGGGGGCTAGAACCGCCGCTACCTCACCCTCGGGCCTGCGTCTTACAGGTCACGGTCGTTACTGTGTGCGTACTTTAACTTTTTACATATTTTGCAATTTTATAAATTTGAAAATAGATTAACTACTCAATTTTTTACCCTTTTTTTTTTTGTTATAAAAATCTGTGAAAAATATATTAGTCTCAGTCAATTTTAGGTCACGAGATGCTACTGTTATAATACCATGTGAGTTTTTTGAGAGTTGCCATTTCTATTACAACCAAATTTTTATGATAGAAATGGTACTGGAAAGGGTTCTTTTCTCGGATGTAATGGAAGAGTAACCAAGAAAAACACTATCGGTTGAAGTAGCCTCAAGTACATATACATATTTTTACCGCCTAACTGATAAATTAAAGAAAAATTAAAAAATAAAACTTGGGTAAAAAAAATTTCTTTGCTCATTTATGTTGTTAATTAATGCATTAGATCAGTTTTATCGAAAAATTAATATATAGTCCCATTTAAAAATCTATAAATTTGTATCATAGATCGAAAACCATAAGAGCTATAAAGCTCCTGACTATAGCAATCGGTTGCCCCCGTCGATATCTACAATTCTTATTTGAACAATTTTTCGATTAAATAAACGGTTTGGCTGTAATTAAAATGGCAACTCTCGAAAAACTCACACAGTATAATTTAATTTTTCTGTTTGATAGATTTGAGCGTTACTTTATGGTATTCCATTTTAAAATTATGGTTTTATTTTATTTATTTTATTTTGTTTACAATTCTGAGTCACATATTTTCGTTTCTGTTTTGTTTTTGTTTTTGTTTTGTTTTGTTCGCTCTGATTCGACAACAACAGTTTTTATTATTCACTATAGGTAAAATGTAACCAAAAAGTAGTATATAAACAAGTAGCTTGTTAAATATAATTTACTGTTCGTTAATGGCCATATGGATCCGAAACATGTCATAGATATTTAAAAACTTTAAATAAAGTGGTATTAGCCAAGTAAAAAAATTGTCTTCTAATTTTAATTTTTCTACATCACCATCCGCGATTTCCGCGATCCGTGATAAGTGAGGCACTATTGTACTTAATTACGTTATCAAATTCAAAATTTTTTGGATGGAAACTTATAAAATTGCTGCCACAAAAATCGTAGTACAAAATTATACTCTCTTATCTTGAATACAAGTTTATAGTAATTTTTTTTTTTTTTTTGATAAGTGTCTTTTAAAAGACTTAATTTTTATTTCAGAATATTAATTAGTGGCCAGATGCATACTTAATTAACTGGACAATTGAGAGATTTAAAAAAAATCAAAACAAGCAAAATCGAAAATCAACTTTTTAAAAAAAATACTCACAAATTTAATAAGTTCATTAGTTTACATTACAAATTCAATTTTTCAAAACACCTGTGTCAATTAGTTGAATAGAGATAGTAGATAAATGAGCGCATTAAAATCTAAACAGAACAGAGAGAGACGACACGATTAAAGAGTACATACAGCATATACACATATTACTATAATATTCTTGTACAGATATTAACACATATCTTTTAGACAAGATATATATTAGACAAATACAAAATACAGTAGGCATTTGTAGACACATAGTCTACAACAGACTTTACCAGCGAAAAGACGTGCATGACAGTAATTGTTAGACCGGCCACTGAAAATCGCGAACTTGTGTTTTTATCAAAATTTTGTGTGAAAATTTTTGTTTTTCGTTATAAAAAAAGAAATGTAAAACATTCGCCAAAAAAATTAATAAATTAAAAAACCAAAAACAATCCAAATTTATAAAAATTTAAAAAATTTGTGAGTTTTAATTTTGGTTCATCCACCAACCAAAAATGCATCCACAAATCGATGCAATCGTCATCATATTCCTCGTCGTCACAAACGTATCCACATTACCCAGTTACATCCACAATTCGCAAACAACCACCGCCGAACCGGCCAATTCAAGTACCGAACCACAAATCGACGATTACGATCTGCCCAGCGACGACACAAACAAATCCCTTAATTCAGCCGATACACTAAAATTTTTGGAAAAATTTGTCCAAACATATATTGATGAATATTTCGAAAAGAAATTGGCTAATCAAAATCGAGCTAAATTATCAGCGGTGGCAAAATCGTATGTGAAAACACCCTCCCCGTTCCCTGCGGACGCCATGGATGATTTGGCTGATTACCCGAATGACGATAGCGGCGTGGACACAGTAAATAACAATACTACCCAAAATCAAACCATGGACGCTCTTAATATGACCGGACTGATTACCAGTGGCATATTGAAGCAACAAGATGATCGACGACATCGGTAAGTGATCTAAAATGATACATCGATCAGATAAATCGTGATAAAAAAGAAATTTTCCATAATTTTATACGGGGGTAAAAGTGGTTGAAATCAAAACAGATTCCGTGGTGTTTTTCAGTTTCGAAAAGACTTAAGTTCCAAATTTATTTGAGGAATCGGTTCTTTTTTTTTGTATTTTTACTTTACAATATTTTATGCAAGTTTTATAGTGAAATTCCAAGTCTTTTAGAGAATGGCAAACAAAAACTTTAAACACATTTCTCTCGAAACTACATTTTTTTCAAGTGGCCGTTATGAAAACTGTTGTAATTTTTATTCGATTTTAATTGTTGTAATTTCTTCCTTGTTAAAGGTAATACACAAAAAAGTTGACATTTTTCAAATCATTTGAATTAATAATTGTAACTAAGGCCAAAATTACGCTAATAAGGAAGAAAATCAAATTTAAATTCTCATGATGGTCGCTTCAAAAAATGTCATAATAGTTTCGGTGAAAAACGTGTTGATTAATATTTCAAAATTAACTTATTTTAAATCTACACTAAACTATTAATACTCTTAAGAATATTTGAAAATTATTATTAAAAATTTTTTAACTGATTTTAAAAAAAAAAGTAGTTATGAAAAGTAAATTGAAAATTGTTTAAATGAAAATTAGATGTTCAATTGTGGAAAATTTCTCCGATTTTAAAAATAATTGTTCTTACGAAATTACAAGTATGCTATTATAAATTTTATCGAAACCCACTCATAAATATTATTACTTATAACTTCATTGCGCACTAATTTTAGAAAAAAAAAATATATAATTCCACACCGAATTCATGCAACGAAATATTTTTCATTTAAACATAATATATAGCGATATGTACAGTGGCGGTAATACAAAAAGTAATTCAGTGGCAGATTACAAAAAAAAAAAAAATTTCATTTAATAGTGTGGCATTGTCAAAATTTGTGCAACCATGATTCATTTTGCACTAACGCACATTTCAAAATGTGTACACCCCTGATAAAATAAACATTAGTATTAAAAATATTCTTCGAACGATTCAGCAACATTCAGATTTTCTTGGAAGGCTTTTAAATAAATATTATCGATAAAGTTTGACCCTAAATTTGCAACACTAATTTAGTTAACCATGTACACAGATTAAGTCCCAAAACGATACAAAAAAAAAAATTAATGGATTCTTAGAATTTTCGTCGGCTGCCGCAAATTAGGGAGGCTTTATTGACGCCATATATTCGAACTGACTAATCAAAACACTTCCTGGTTCACATCGCGTAATCTTTCAAATTTCAAAATTTGCAAGAATTAAAATAACATTACGCAATGTTTCCGATATTATCTAACACAAACAAAACAACGATCGTATTTAATACAGTAAATGGCAAAAGTTTGAGTACTATTTGATCAAAATTACTCAAGGAATTGAATATTTTTTTTTAAATACCGTAGACCCATATAACTTTACCATAATTTTCGTTTCAAATTTGAATAAAATGAAGACAAAATCAATTCAGTTACACATATTTAACTGGTTTAATGAAATCAACTGATAAAAATCAGTGATTTGACTCATAAATAAATTTTTCAGAAACTTAAATTACTAGTCAAATATTAAAAAGAACAGTATTAGGTTAAGATGTCAACGAAATCCTAACTTTCCCAGCCCATGTTTTTCAGTGACATATGAAAGATACTCTGAAATTGTTAAATATTCCACTATTGTTGACACTTTGTTGTTAATTCCAAGTAATATCTAACAATGAAACGTAATAGATTTCAAATTTTTGACAGGTGTTCCAATTAATATATATTAATATTAAAATGCAACCGTTTTAGCGAATTTCCAGAATGGAATTCAGCTATTACAGCCACTGTCATGGCGCGACTTGAGCCCGGGACTATGGCAGAAATTTGTTTTGAGGTCCCTAGAAATCGAAAATAATATTCACTAAAATTTATATATATATATATACCCCCGTCAGAAATTTTAAGACCCCTTCAATTTTTTTTTCTTAAAATGGTTTTATCTACGCAACGAAAACTTTAATCCATGCACTTGTTTAGATTATTTAGGCATTTCTTTGACGATCACGTCACATCAAAGTGTGAAAGTGAATATTCTCGATTTTTTTTTAAAATTGAAATATAATTTTTTTAATAGATAAAAATTGTTTTCTCTTAATTAACGTTTCTATCATATTAAATAACATATTTTTAGCTTTGTAACGACCACCGAAAAATTTCCGTACGATGATTAGTTACGAAGTTATGAACAGTCAAAGTTTAGTGTGTGCTCTACTCTTTGAATTACTATAACTCGGTTAAAATTGTCGTACAGCGATGAAAAAAAAAAAAACGAAATTAAAGGAAAGAAAGTGATCTTTTTGAATATAATATTAAAATTAATTGGAAAAAAAAAAATAAAAAAATTTTAAGGAAAGATTCTGAAAGTAGAAATTCTAAGCTTTCATTCTGTTTTAAAAAAACCTCTCATTTTTTTGCCGAATTTGCAGGGATTTAAAGATAAAACACTATTTTTATAAAGACATGTAAAATCACCAAAAAGTTTAGGGCCATATTTAATAGTACTACATATATTTTTTGGTCCTAAACTTTTTAGCGATTTTACATGTCTTTATAAAAATAGTGTTTTATCTTTAAGTCCCTGCAAATTCGGCAAAAAAATGAGAGAGCGTTGATTTTAATACAGAATTAAAGCTTAGAATTTATACTTACAGAATATTTTCTTAAAATTTTTTTGTTTTACTGTTTTTGATTTGTGGTTAAAAAAAAAAAAAAAAAAAAAAAAAAAAAAAACGATAAGTATAAGAATTTAAAATGGAATGTTTACGTTCAAAGCTCACTATTAGTTCGAAGAATATTTTTTTAATTAATTTTAATATTATATTCAAAATAATCACTTTTTTTCCTTTAATTTCGTTTTTCTTTTTCATCGCTGTACGACAGTTTTTAACCGAGTTATAGTGATTCAAAGAGTAGAGCACACACTAAACTTTGACTGTTCATAACTTCGTAACTAATCATCGTACGGAAATTTTTCGGCGGTCGTTAGAAAGCTAAAAATGTGTTATTTAATATGATAGAAACGTTAATTAAGAGAAAACAATTTTTATCTATTAAAAAAATTATATTTCAATTTTAAGAAAAATCGGGAATATTCACTTTCACACTTTGATGTGACGTGATCGTCAAAAAAATACCTAAATAATCGAAACAAGTGATATGGATTTGAAGCCAAATGTGTAGTTAAATCTTATACACAACCTTGTTTAAATTAAAGTTTTCATTGCATAGATAAAACCATTTTAAGAAAAAAAATTGAAGTGGTCTTAAATTTTCTGACGGGGGTGTAGTATATATGTCCGCACGATAACTCTCGAACGAAATATCCAACTTTTACCAAATTTGGTGAAAAGTGAAAATGTTGTAAGTCCCAAACCTTTGGACAAGTTCGTTAGCCAGACACGTCCGATGCCCGGAACATGGCTTTTGGGGCATTTTTCGTGAAAAAAATTAATTTTTTGCCAAAATTTCCCCTTATTCCAAAAATTTTTGCAACATTTTTTTACACCATTGAAACGGGGAGAAAAAATCACACAAAAAGGGTCTTTATTATTCTGTGTCAACTAGTTTCCAAGAAAAACTAATTTTTATAAACGGAAATTCACTATGTTATGCAGGATACTGCGACAGGGGTATTCACCGTTTCTACTAGGCGTCCGTTGGTGTTGTTGAGAATTGTTAAAGGATCCTAACTTTAGCAAACCTATATTAACCATTACTTAAACGAATTATTGTATAATGCACGAATAAATAAATGTGAAAATTATTTCTGAATACTCATAAAATTATGTAATTTTTTATATGATAAAATTACTTACCTAACAAGGAAAGGGCAAGAAGTCGAAAATTCAAAAAAATCTGAAACTTTGTCAGTATATAGAGGATGGCTATCTAATAACATAAAAAATATCAGTTGCTGCTAAAAAAACGTTTTTAAGAGCTCTATATAGTATATATAAACAAAATATCATCAATTTATAAATTTTTAAGTACACACATGAAGGGGTGGTTTCAACCCCTAAAGATTTGTAGATGCAAAAAATAATGTTATACTTATTGCTAGAGCTCTATGTAGTATATATAAACAAAATATAATCAATTTTTAAATTTTTAAGTACACAGTTGAGGGGTGGTTTCAACCCTTAAAAATGTGTAAATGCAAAAAATAAGGTTATATTTGTTACTAGAACTTTTCAAGGTACGTATCAACAAAATTTCATCGATTTTTAAATTTTTGAATTCCAAATTTGAGAGGATGTTTCACCCCTTAAAAACGTTTTTTAGCAACAACTGATATTTTTTATGTTATTAGGTAGCCACTTTCTACATATTGACAAAGTTTCAGATTTTTTTGAATTTTCGACTTCTTGCCCTTTCCTTGTAAGTTTTATAGCTTTAATTGAAATATCAACTAAGGTTTGCACACTTTTGGAAGCATGAATGCACCATATAAACTGTAAAAAGCTAATGATTTATGGAAATGGCAGCTGGCAATGTCGGAACAATTTATAGAACACTAGTTAGAAGTAGCTGTGTCTGCTTTAGTCAAAATGCTATAGGTAATATAAGCCATCAAATTTTAATTTTTTTTAACACAAAGTGTGGTTGATATAGTAAAGTTTGGCCCAATCGGTAAAGTTAGAGGGTTTTACGGTACTGTACATTCAGATTATAATCTGCATCAATTAAACTGGACTGCTAAATACACCGACTTTTTCGTAAAATTTAACTCTTTGCACTCAAGCAAAAAAAAAGTGAGTTGTAAATAGACTGGTAAGATATGTAGCACATGACAACGACCGACGTTCTTTTTTTGGCGGATTCTTTTGACGTTCTAACCTTGTTTCCCCAAAGTTGAATACTAAATGCGCTAAATACGTCCTCAATGCTGCTTTTATTAGTTGTTAATTTTAAAAAGATAATTCAACGTGATTTTGTATTATTTTATTTACAATTTTTCTAATAAATGAATGTGTTTGCAGTTATTAAATAAAATATTCATGAAATGTGAAGTATGAGCAGTCATTACGGTTCAACATTTAGTGTGTCATGTAGTACACGTCTTATGATCCAACAGACAAAACACCTTTAAATATGGTAGAGTTAATGGACAAACCACCTTGTCATGCTGTACATGTCTTATAAGCGCAAAGGGTTAATACTTGTCATAATTTCATTTTCCATCAATTTAAGTAAATAGCGCTGGTGGACGCGCCGGTAAAAGTATTTTAAGTGGATTTTTTGATAATTTTAGAATTTGTTTCCGTCAAATAAACTTATTTCAATGAAAATGCAGATACCACGTGATATTTCAACAGAGTTGCCAATGAAGTATTTTTAAAAATAGCAACAAGTTTATTTAAAATAATATTTTAAAATTGTTTATTTTGATTTGTTTTCAATTAAAATTTCCGCTAAAACTGCCACTGAATTAATTTGAACAAATCATCAATTTATGCAAAACAATTGATTTAATTGCTAATTACTGTTAATTATTAATTGATTTTATAAATTTTTCTTTGACAGAATGCTTGAAGAACAGTACATCATAAGGTAAAAAAAATTTCTGCACAAATAAATGTTTGTTTTTTGTTTTTGTTTTGTCGAAATTTGTCAAAAAAAAAAAAAAAAAAAAAAAATAGAAAACGTACAAAAATGTACAAACTGTTTTTTGAAAGTGTGCCGTATGTGCCGTCAATTTAATGCAACAACAAATGCATGAAAATGGCATTGCAATTTTGAATTTTTATGCAATTTTTTTTTATTTAATCACGCATGTGCTCTGCATTATAACATATTATTTTTTTCGAATTTTTCCATGTTTTTGTTAACTCATATTTGTTTGTTGTGTATCACGAATTTTTTGTCCACATCTGTAACAAAATAAAAGTGGGAGCATCATTTTTTTATCAATGAAAAACTAACGGATTGCAAGATGATCGTACAGGATTTCTCAAAAGTAAGTCCATACGTTCTCGGGAAAAAAAAACTTGAATTCATATCTCACACACGTGACCTCCAGAAATGCGGCTGCCGATATTAACCCTAGAATCATACGTTGGTCTACGAGAAACGTTATTCATACATCGGCGTCATTTTGACGAATGGACTTTTTACGGAGAGTTTTAGAGTTTATTTGCAAAAAACATTTTTTTTACATAACAATACTACAAAAGCGAACAAAATATTTACAAAAATTGGATTTGGAAAAATTTTTTCATGTAAATATTTATTAATTTTTTAATTTTTTTTTTTATCAAAGTATATTTTCATTATAAAAATTAAAAAATAGATAAATACATCAATTGTATCATAAGAGATGTCTTTCAAATAATTAATTTATGAACCGTTATGAGCCGGTGGACATGTGTGACTTTACGGAATGTGAAATTTCTCGGTCATAAATATTCCCGTAAATATGTAGTTATTTCCTGATTAGGCACATTTGTAAATTTTCTAAAATTTGTTAATCACTTTTCGAATAATATCTCAAAAAATAATAAAATTAAATTATTTTCCACAAAATAAATTGTTAATCTTTTATTAAGTCACTTGAAACGCATTCTTTGGTTTTCGATTCAATATATTAAAACTTCAGTATTATGTCGTCTCTATAAAGTCAAACAGCTGTAATCACCTTTCATATTATCATTATCATAACATCTATATCTGTAATAAATTTTAGAAAAATTAGGAAAACTTTTATATGTAAAGTACAAACTCTCTAAAAAAACATCGGTTAATCATACATCGTCGTCCTTTTGACGTACACTATTTCAATACAAACAAAACAACAGCAACTATAAACAAAATTTATACATTTGCTGTGCTATAATAACAAATAAATTAGATAACAGAAGTTTCACAGCAAGCAGGCAACGACTAGTTGTAGTATTGGAGCAGGTAGAGAAGTTCGTTCGTCATTTTGACGAGTACGTATGATTCTAGGGTTAATTAAAATATTTCACTGAGCTGCACTATTTTTAGTGAATATATAGTAACTATAATTATATCAAAAATAAATGCTAAAAATGATTTGATTATATTTGAATATTTGGACACGTGCGACCTTGAAACATAAGTATGTCTGGATTCTTTGTATTGTGCTTTATGCTATTTGCAGATACATTTTGAAGTAATTACAATTGTACATTACATACGCTGTTTAGTAGCCAAGCAGGGGGTTTAAATCACTAGCCACTCGATTATACACTACTTTGTAAAAAGTTTGGAAAGCCCACCTAATTTTTTTTTCTTACATCGTGTGAAATGTTTCGAATATGTCTATCGATTTCTCTCCCCTCAAAATACATCACCTTCGTCACTTCTAGTGGTAGTATCTTAGTACTTCCAAATTGATTTTCTGGTTGAGGTGAAGACGGTGTGAACCAATAAATATTCTCCCAAAACTGTCAATGCCGTAAGGATTGAAAAATTAAGGACGTTGGGTTTGCACAGTCTGTGAAAATATTTCCACAATCATTAGAATTTTCTTTTTGTACTGATTTTGGATAAATAATTCATTTAAAATGGTTATCATTTTTAAAATTTGTATAGGTACATGTTTAAACAGATTGATCTGTTCGCGATGCAAAATTTTGAATTGCAATATAACAAAAATTTCCGATTTTCGATGAGAGTATGTATAATTATAATGCATTTTTCTCAACAATAAACTTCCTATTCAACATAAAACTATAACGGAATTTGTTTTATTCGATTTTCATCATTTTCTTCGGTTAAGTGGACGATTCGTTAAAAATTCCTTCTAGTTAGACAATCTTGTAATACCTGACAATAAATATTGGATTTTGAATGTTACCAAACTTTTTACTGACAGTGTACGCGTCATATTTAAAAGTCTTTATTAATTTCAAATAATAAAAACATGAAAATGCCCTTGCCGAATGTCACCGAATGTAATGTCATGTGAACGTTATAATTTGTGCATGCATTTGTCAATTTCTAGTTGTGATTTAATTGCGATGTCCGCAATCGTTTCTGTTTTTATCCGATGCGAAACAAAATTGCTCTGACATTTAATGCATAATGCAACAATGATCAATTAATATTGTATATAAAAATATTTCAAGTCCATTTATAGGGTTTAATAATGTTTAATTACAGTAGAAGTCTTATTTTGTTCGTCTAAACAACTGTGTCACTGTTTTAGTTTAAATGGACGCTACTGTAATTAAGTTTTAAGCATGAATATTTGTTTGATGCATGAAATTTTTTTTTATTTCCGAGTGTTTTCTATGGTACGGGGGGTGCAATGATATTCGAAACTTCGTAAACGTTACAAAACAAAACAAAATTAAGGGGGGCCACTAGTGTGACCGCCTGAAAAAAAGGTGATTTTTGGGAATTTTTTTAAAGAAAACTACTGTATGGAATGTTTTAATATTTTAAGGATATATTCGTTGATATATAATAAATTCATGATAAAATTTTTAGACCAAAAAATTGAAAATTCAGTGAGTTATTTGCGATGTCCCAAGGCTCCAAAAAAAAAGTCCCCCCACTGCTGCAGTGATAACAACCTTCACACTGCCTGAAATAAAACAAAAAACAAAAAGCCTATTAAACTAGAAGGTATTACCCGTGCGATGAACCTCAATCGAAAAAAAAAAGTTGAAATTTAACAAAATGGCGGAGTTTTTAAAAATAAGTTTCAAATTTTGCGCGAAAATATGATGATTTTTGGCCTGCAAAAATTACATTTTTTATTCGATCGGAAAACTGGAGGTTTATGGCACGAAGAAACATATATAAAAGAAGCTGCAATAAGAATCAAATCGATCGGATGATTTGTCTTCGAGTTATAACTGCAGCAAATTTGAAAAATGTAGTTTTTCTTTACTTTACCTTTTAGTTTTAATCACTGAGAATTTTTACTAAAATTAGTTACGATGTACTCACTATAACGGTCATAGTAAAACTAGATGAGTCGTTTAAATGTGCCAGGGTTTAACTGCTCCACAACATGTGACTGGCAGCCACGTCCAGAAACTCCCGAACTATCAACCTTCATACATTTCTCAATACCCCAAAGTTAACAATGAAAATCAGAATCTGGTCTTCAGATGGCTGTAACTCAAAAACTATTTGAGATATGCACTTGAAATTTTAGTACCGTAGAGCGCGATGAATCGGGACAGGACGAAACGAAAAATGTTATTCATGAACTTAATATGAAAATGCTAAATGTAAATGCGAACATATATTTTACTTAAATTATAATATAATCATTATTCTTTCGGGTAACAATAGTGACTAAGCTTGAATTTGAATAAAAAATATTAAAATTTGAGTTTAGATTGACGTCTTCAAACATTTTTTCTTCCTTAAAACTTTATCTAAAAATTATTTATTTCGGTGTTCTTACGAATAAATTGTTGTTTAATCGAAAATTTAATTATTTTGGAACGCAGGCCAGGCGCACATTGAACTGCGTCACGCAGTAAACGGAGGGCAGAGCAGAGCAGAGCAGGGCAGGGCAGAGCAGAGCAGGAAAGCACGTGTGGTTGGGCGCACATTGAGACGCAGTTAACGCAGGCAGAACGGCGTAGTTTCTGTGACTCGTGTTGTAGAACGAGATAGCACGAATTTAAAAGCAGAGCAGAGCAGAGAAGCACTATTTTTCTTCAATTTCTTCATTTGTTTTCATTTCGACGAAATAAGACCAACTAAAACTCGAGAACGTGTTACAATGTCGCGCAGCATCGCGCAGTTTCTGTGTCACATTCATGAGTGCCACGTCGGTCTCGTGCAACGCAGTGCTGCTCTGCTTTGCTCTGCGTTTAAATTCGCGCTATCCCGTTCTACAACACGAGTCACAGAAACGGCGCTGCCCTGCCTGCGTTAACTGCGTCTCAATGTGCGTCCGGCCTTAAGGTTATCAAGTCATTCGATATTTCTATAAACACATTCAACGTAACATTTCTATATTTTATAAACTTTATTTTAGATTCTACGTTTATTTCTACAGAAAATCATCAAGTATTATTTCTTTTTTGAATGTATAAATACAAAAAATTCGAAATTATTTTATATTAGAATTTCAATTTTGGTCGACCCTACGGGTTGTCCCCATTCACCCTTTTATCGTCTCTTTTGACCCCAATTTTTCATAGAGAAGAAATTATACGATTTTTGTTATTTTTTCAAAAACCACCGATATCTTTAAAATTTTTTGGATACTGTGATAGAGTGACCATCCTCGCGTAAATTTTTAATATACACACACCGGCATAATTAGCGGAACATAAAAAAAATATAAAAACCTATTTATTAAACAAAGTTGGCGGTTTTTTTTTTTCATTTTTACTGAAAATAATATTGAAGTACCGAATCAATTGACTTTCTATAGAATTGTTTTTATTTATTATTGATGCAATTCTTTTTATATAAGAGGTCTGTCACTTTCGGATTCAAATGCCGTTTCTTCTCAATGTGGTCGAGCTTCAAACTGCCGTAATTGAAGAATGGCAAAGATTGTCCCAGGAAACTATAGATAACATCATGCTGAGCATAGAAAAACGAATGGAAGCTTTGATAAGAGCATGGGAGGAACCAGGCGGGATTAAAACCCTGTGTTTCATTTTCTGTTTGTTAAATAATCTTTAACTTAAATTATTCTTAGACGACATAAGATTCTAAAAATTTGCCATTTTATATGGTTAGTTGTTTTGCTACCTAAAATAAAGATATATCGACTTGTGAACATGTAATTTTAAATGAATACTTAAATAAGATTAGTATTTTCTATTATAAGATTAGTATTAAATGGTTTGTTTGATTTTTACAAATATTTTGTATGTTCCGCTAATTCTGCCGGTGTGTGTATTAAAGATTAGGTACTTATAAAATAAATAGAAAAAAATACGGTGTGAAGTCTGAATTCGTCCCCATTCACCCCAGTCTACGGTATGTTATTTTTAAAGGTATAGACTATCGAGACATGCAAAAAAAAAATTTTCCAACTTTTTCAAAATGTCACACTAGTGGTCCCCCTTAAGCGTAACGGGTGATACAGAGACAGTTATTACTTAAGTCACATAGAGGTAGTTGTTATCTTTTTAATTATTACGTGTAATTAAATCGATTTATAACTTGTTTTTGAACAGCCTTGACCAATTAAATGACCAGTTTTTTTTTAATAGTCGCTTACAGACGCCATGTCTGTCGATCTGTCTAGTATTTATTGACAATGAGAGGGGGGTGGTCATATAATTAGCAATTTTTTACAGTAGGATACAAACTATGAGGACTTCTAATCAACATTGTAAAATTAAAAACTCAAGAACAAAACAAAAAAAAAATTCCAAAAAGAGACGCTCTAATTGTCTAATTGAATAAATTACTTATTGAGGAATTTTATGTTGATTTAAAATAAATATAAAAAAAATATCCCAAAAAAATGACCCGTAAGGTCGCTGGTTAAATTAGTTTGGGAGTGGCCATTTTTTTTTCAGTGTTTGTCGCTTTTAAATTGTTACCACTCGTATGAAACGCAAGTTGAACGAGTTTTAATTCGCGTACAACTACAGTCGACTCTCGTTAATTCAAACCTACGATAATTCGAATCTCTCTATAATTCAAAGTTATCACGAGTTCCCTACAAAATCTCTTTATATTTCGAACTAAAGCGGCCCCTACACGCACAATAATATTGTACAATCAACTTGTGCAATTTATTGAACGTTCCTCCGGACAGTTCAATAATTTTGTTAAAGAAATTTGTGCAATAAACTGAGTGCAGGAATTGTACTAGTGCAGGTTTGAAATTAAAATTGTAACTGTTTCTCGAATCAGAGAGAGTACTAATACACATAGGTGATTGAATGGGTGTCCGGCTCGGACGCTTGCCGAGCATAGGATCGTTGGTGTAGAGGTTAGCACGCCTGGCTAGTTACCAGGAGATCCTGGGTTCGATTCCCGGCCGATCCGGATAATTTTTTCAATCACTTTGTGATTTTTAATTTACATTTACTGTTGTTTAATTTTAAATATTAAGTGATAAAGATGTTGCAAAGCAATAAATAATTATTCTTGCAAATTAATAATTCATACTGGTGCAAATAATAGCCATCAAATATGACTACAGAATAACAAACAAATAAAGTAGTATTGCGCAATAATATCTACACAGCCTACAGACGTTACAATATTCATTCATTGCACAATATATTTCAAACTATTTTTGATCAGCACAATATATTGTACAATCCTTCAATATAACCTACAGACGATCAAGAATATTGTACAATCTTAGATTTTGTGCAATATTATTGAGCGTGTAGGGGCCGCTTTAATCAATACATTTTTATGCACTTGGTAATTCGAACGAAAAAATCATTGCTACGTAACAAAACGACGCGTTAATTCGAACTGATCGGCGTCAAACACTCGACAATTCAAAGTTGCAGAGAGAAAAAGACAGAAAGATTATAAGTACATTTTGAGACAAGTTCAAGTTCATTCATCGCAAATGCTTAAACAATTAAAATTGTTCACTGCGATAATTCGAACCTCTCTATAATTCGTAATATTTTAAGAGTCGCTCGAGTTTCGAATTAACGAGAGTCGGCTGTACTTTGTTATTTGTTTGTAAGGAAATAAATATATACACTACCGTTACAAAAGTAGTACCTATATCTATTTGTTTACTATTCAAGAAAATTAATGCTCTACTAAGTAATTTCGTTGATGGTGCACAAATAAAATCGAATTAAGGTACATAAAATATTCTGTAAGATTTGATAAGCGTGCTTTTTAAGGGGAGATTCGCCAAAAGAACATCAAAAATTGACCTTTTTATTATTTTTTTTATACAAATAAATATTAAAAAAAAAAAAATATACAACATTAATTCTACATGTCTTGAGATTACAAAATAATTTTTTTTTAAGAAATTCAAAAATGAGCTGAGTATAAATAGCTTTGAAGTCGACACTGCGACATTTTTCCACCTTGATGGTTCCTCGCGTTCTGAACTCCCTAGTGAACTAAAATCAAAAAATTTTCTAACTAGGATCTAATAAAAAAAATAAAAAACCAGCGAGAAATCGCATTTTGAAAATAAATTTTCAAAAATCACCGTTTTTTTCGAGTATAAACAGCCGCCGTTTTGAAAATACATTACGGAACCAAAAGATCCTAGTTCCAGCTAAATTGATGGTATCGAGGAGTAATATGCAGTTTGATTTATGTCGATACCTCAAATACTTTTTGAGATACACAAGAAACAATGTCAAAAAACGTACTTTGGAGAAAAAAGCATTAAAGTTTGTTTTTTTTTTAATTGAATTATAATAAAGTGCGTGCACTAAAATGTCCATAACTTCTTGATTTTTCATTTAGGGTAAAAGCCCCCTTTGTGGAACGGTATCTAATTATGAACATTTACATATTAATGAAGTTATTTCTGAAAGAAACGTCTGATAACAAAAATTATTAATAGAATGATTGTTTTTCAATTTAAATTCACCTCGCATTTCAAATTTCCTTACTTAATTAAAGAAATAAATATGTAAATGTCAAAACTGTTCCAGTATTAGATACCGTTCCACAAAGGGGGCTTTTACCCTATTTAAAATAAAATTTTAGGAGAGTATTGCTAACACCTTAAAAACATAATTATGAAGAAAAAATAAGTCTATTTCTTTTTTTTTAACGAATTTCCCCTTAATTGTTTTTAATTTTAAGTGTCCACATAATGCTTAAACGGGAGTATATTTAATTAAAATTGTATTGTTAATAATATTTTTGGGTAGACAATTTTGAATATTAATTAGTATTTTGATTGGTGCCAGACTCACTTAAAATAACTTCCTAATTCCTATGGCGTTTATTTTTTGTTTGATCTACTTTTTTACCAATTAGGCAATGTCACTTTTTTTGCCCAAATTAATCATTTATTTTTAAATTATTATAAATAGTTTGGTGTTTCTTTGAGTTCGGTTTTGCCTGGCGGGCGTAAATTTTTAATCGGTAATCATAAGATTACTAATTGCGTAACAACTGATCGCAATTTAAATAAAAAATTAAACCTTCAAATCAGAAAAAAATTGGTCATTTTTTGCTTTTGGCGTCTTGTCGAATTATTTTTCGTCTATTTTTAGATGACGGCAAAAAAATTGTTTTTCAAAATCATACAATTTTCAGGCTAACTTTGGCACTCATTTAAGGCGGTTGATGCATTAGGGATTAAGTAATTGCTAAATGCAAAAAAAGTCAACCAGTTATTGTCACAAATTAAAACTGATTAAGTATGAAATTTTCTTCTAAACCTTTTTCGTTTGCCCTACATTTTTTTATTGAAATGACTTAAGGTAGTTGGTCGATAAAACGATTTTTTCAAAGGATTTTAACGAAACTTCTCTAGATATTTATTTAATTCAATACCAATAATACGAGCCTATTCGAATTAAAATTGACTACCCCAATTTTGAGAAAAACTATTTTAAAGTTTTGTAATTTTAACACGGTCCCATAAGAGCCCGCTAAGAACTCTATTTTTTTTTTTTATAAAATGAAAACGTGTCAAAAGAATTTAATAAAAATTTAATATGTTATAAAATACAAAGTTACAAACCATATTTATTAAGAAATAAAAATTATTCACCACGCCGTTTTTGAAATATAATTTATAAACACCATTTTACAACGTTTTTACCACGCTTTTTCAACAATGTTTTCATATTGCTACAACATAAGCGCACGGAAATTCAAAAAGACAAGTGGTATACAAATATAATAACTGAAAAATATTAATTCATTATTTAATTTTTGATAAAATAAATTTTTTTCGCTGAGATATACTTTTGTACCTGACTATCTCAGAGCAACTATGTACATTAAGAAGGCTTGTGGACGTTCAACTAATATTAAATTACTAAAATACTGTACTCTAAAACTCTAATTTTTGTCATTTAATCTAGGTATTTATACCCCATTTTTATCTAAAAATAAGTCAAGATTTCGTAGGTCAATAGCTAGAATTTTTCACAGTTTTCGAGATAAAATATTCTTGCTTTTATTTAATATTAAAATTAGCCTTCAATTGGTTAATAATATAATCATTTAAACCTTTTACTTTCTATATAAAGGACAATGGGCAAAACTATATGGGGAGCTGCCCCCTAGCGCCCAAGGTTGAGACCGGTGCCGATCGATAGCCCTGGTCAAGTAGTCCAACTTTGTCAATAGGCACGTTCATGGAGAACCTAGCCTTCAAAAGTTATAGGGCGTCAAATGTACAAAAAGTCTGCACGTGGCCATAGCCAAACGGGATATTCTGTATAGATACAAATGGGTTATGAGACATCTCGTGGGCCGGCCTATCACTGTGTAAAACCACTTTCCTGGCAAGTGGCCTAACCTCGTTTTTTCACGTGGTCTATGGCAGAAGACGTACCGAGCGGCTTCAAACTTGTAGATTGGGATCCGAAGAGAAGTTTGGGAGTCCTACCGGTGGCGATTTCTGGCAGACCCCTTGGTAGATTGCCGAAATAAGGTAGTCCGAAGTGCACCCTCCCGAAGGGAACTTTAATGCCCGCTGCAGGTCAACACACATCGTTTCCTTAAGAAATGGCCACGTGGAGAATGCAGAACCTACTGCACATCAGAACTTTTGATGGCCAAATTTTCCATACCTAAGGTGGGTATATTTGTGACCTACTAGGAAGGGGCTTTCAGAAAATACATATTTCATCAGTGGGCACTGGAGGGTCAATTTTGCCCATTGTCCTTTAAAAAATTTCAACAATAGTTCTTAAAAAATGCACTGTCCTGATCACCTCTGCGATGACAGAAATCACGAATTCCTAAGGATTTCGTTGTTACAACTACGAAATCCACATGCACAATCGGTATATAGAAAATATACACAATACGGTGTAAATTAATACGAACGAGTGTATTGGAAAAGGATCGATTCAAATAATGAATTTGTTTTTGTTTTTTTTTTTTTTTTTTTAAACGAAAATTCACATTCAATTACGTGCTAGTTTTTGACGTGATTTAGGGATTCCCCTATTTGCAGCGTGTTAGGAAAGTAATTTTTTAATAACTTCGCATTGGACATTATTGTATTGGGTCCGATTTTACGAGTCGCTAATTTGGACATATCTTCACGTTTCAAGGTCACTAGAATCCGAATCCATCGTTTTTAGCGTGATGTCTGTGTGTGCGTTCGTTAGTTCGTTTGTGAATTTTTTTTCGTCTCACATATCTCGAGAACAAATGATGATATCAACTCCGGACTAATTTCATTAGATGCGTAATTAAAAAATTAAGACCGGATAAAGTTTTCAGCAAATTCGGATTAGCAGTTTGTTTTTTATAATAAAAAAACAAAATTAAAAATTTTTTGTGAAATATTTATCGTCTCGCATGTCTCAAGAATAAAAAATGATATCATTTCTTTAATGAGGGGTGGAGTCCCCCTCGAAATACAGGGCGCGAAGCCCCTCAGTGGGGCGCAAGAGGCAAAGTCCCTATCGGGGGTTCGCGGGGAGGAGCCCCCTGAAATGAAAAAATAATTATTTATGTACAGTAGTCTCTAGTCTTTAAGGACACCCAATGGGAAGTTGACAGTGTGGGTAGACCTGTCCCCCCAAATTTTTAATTTTTATCTCACAAACTATACATCACAATTGGTTCCAGAAACTGTTGCTTAATCGAATGCAGTGTTTTTCAACCTTTCTCATGACGCGACCCCTCTAGTACAGAAAAATATTTCGCGACCCTCCTAATATAGAAAAATATTTTGCAACCCCCACCTTCGGATATTTCTAACTTTTATTTTTTTATTTTATGTTATAAATATCGAATCCGTTCATCATTATTGATTATTTTCAGTTAGGTGTCAATTAAATACGTAAAAAAGGACTTTAAACAGACATATTTTTGTATCAACATTGAAGTTGATGACTTATAGTAGCTTCTGAATGCGCGCGTGACTTGTGCAAGCGAGACATAGCGCGACGTGAAGAGCGCTATGTGGAGCATCAGGCAAATAAAGGATGACACTTTTGAATTCTTTGAGTTGTGAATTAACTTTGAATTGTGTTTAAATTTACTGAATTGACTTGTTTGTTTAGTAGTTGCTCACTGTCTTTTATTGTCTAATATCCAAAATTCTATGCTCATTGTAATTATTGAAAATGGATGAGTTTCTGAAAAGACATGCACAATCGTTAACTTCAAGTTCCAGAACATTAATGTAACCTTTAATTAACGTTTTCTTTATTAAATATTATATATTAAACTAGAGTTAATTTATTGTTAAAGTAACTGCGACCCCCTTAAAAGGGCTTCGTGACCCCCTGGGGGGTCGCGACCCACAGGTTTAAAAACACTGATCTAATGCATCAACTATCTTAAAATTGCTCAGTATAAATTGCTCAAAATTGGAATCAATCTCACCAAAAACTAGAACAGATAATTGATGTCATTTACTGATCAATAACGATTTTTATGGCAACTCAAACAATTTCTAATCAAACCAATCACAAAAATGTGCCGCGTGATTTGAATCGAGTAAAAATACTTATTATGTAAATTGTATAATTTAGAATGAGAAAAAGCATCATAGAATATTACACTCCGTAACAAAATCATAAATCATTATTCGATCACTAACTCTATCATTCACACACAAATGTGATTGTATTCAAATGAATAATTTTTACCGGGTCCATTTGTCACAGTCCGTGAATCATTCATTCATTGATCATAATATGACATACATACATAATATATACCAGAGAACAAAGAGAACGAACATTACTATGTCTATACTATGGAAACGAGCGTAACCACAAAGGATAGAAAATAAATCCCCACCATGTTATCTATGTGCACGCGGAGTTGTGTGTGTTAGTCCGTTGGATGTTGTGTGTATGGGTGTCTTGCATACATATATAAATAATATGTACGTGGTGGTGGTACGTATAATGTACATATACCACGTACATATACCGTGTTAATACGAGAGGTAACAATATGACAACAATTGAAACATACCCATTGAGTGCTGGCGAATGAATGAGAACTAAGTAGCCTAAGATGCACATAAATGCCCATAAGTGATTGCAGAAAAGAGATAGATGTATTCGTTCTATTTGTTCTGTGATATATACAGCAGAAACTGTTTTTATGTGGTCTTTTTTCAGCAATCAAAGCGCATAATTAGAAAAGAAAGTAAGAAAAAATATGAAATTTGAACGTTAATTTGCGATAAAGTCACTTATTGATTGTTTTTAAACGTTTAATCAGTATGCATAAGAATATAAGTTATTACATCATTAAGTTTCTTTACATATGTATTTTTCGCAGTTTTTGTAATGATCATAAAAATGAAATAAAATGTTCTCATATGTAAATTAATGCTTTATTTTATTTAGAAAAGCAACTTCCAAGCAAATGGTGAGATTTTGAATGTTTTGAGTTATGTATTTTTTATGAAACTTTATTTATGCGGTCCCAAACCACCGCATAAAAAAAGTTTATACAATCTGAAGCGAACTGTACCTTAGCTGAGGCATGTGCAACTTAGGAGTTTGCGGAAGAGACTTTTAGACTTTTAGAGAAATCTTACTAAACTTAGCATTTTTGTATATCTATTTTCTGGAAACCGATTATACTTTATTTTTTATTTATCATTTTAATTAGGTACAAATATAGATATTTTTTGAAAGCTGAAGTCTTTTAATAACTGTACAACAATTCTTCTTCAAAATGTTTAAACATTTTTAACACTTTGACAGTCGTTGACGTCATAAAATGTTAAGTGGAATCTGGAAAACTCTCAAATCACGTCGTACGACGTCAACAATTCCATATAAAGTGTATTAGCTGTCAAAATAATGTACCAGTTGGTAATTTCGCCACAATTCTTCATGACCATCATCGTGCTAATATCGTTTCCTTGAAATAAAACTATTCGTTTCTCTTTACACTGTCCCTTAGAATTATTAACCCGGCCCATGATTGGTAGTGATATTTGTTTTTTGGCCCAGGATCTTGATTAAGTTGCACGTACACCTGCTTTAGCTATTTATGAAGTTTTTTAGTATTTTTAGTATATTTTTTTTTGTGATCCCTCTCCACCGCATAAAAAAGAATATGCTGTAAGGTAAAAGCCCCTATACCGGAACGCGATCATATGTCCGAACAGTTTTGACATGTTTATATATTAATGAAGTTATTTTTGAAAGAAACCTCTGATAACAAAAATTATTATTAATAAAACAATTGTTTTTAAAATTAAATTCACCTCGCATTTAATGTTTCCTTACTTAATTAAAGATATATATATATATATATATATATATATATATATATATATATATATATATATATTAAACAATTTTTGTTGAATGCGTCTATTTTTATTTCGATCGATGGTCATTATTAAAAACACATGAGTTATAAATTTTAACACTTCCCAATTAAATTTTCAAGTTAGCATAATAAGAATATACAAATAATTTTTATTAGTCCAGTTAAGAGATTATAACAGCTAAATCACCTTTTTATATTGTTTAAATATTATTTACATAGGTGTATTACTATTCGGTACAAATATAACCTTATGTATGTAATGTATGTAACGTATGTTACATAAAACAACTAAATATTTATATTATAAATATTTTTAATTTCTTTTTGGGTCTAAAATATTTACTTACTGCTTTAAAATCGTAAAATTTTTAATATTCTTTTTATTTCGGAGCGTATAATCAATTGATAAATAAAAAAATATTGATTTGAAATTGCAAAATTTTACTATGAATGAAAAATGGTGACCATTTTGACATATTAGTTTTAATAATTGAACTAAAATAAATTCCACTGTCGTTTTTTACAAAATCACTAGATGACGAAACCTTATTTGTAGAAAATACAGTATTTTGATCGTTTATTTACGTCTTATACTTAAACCATTCAATGTTTCCTACTTTGACGTCTACATGTCACTCTATGTGTCATATTACACGTGTGTTTGCTTATCGGTTCCGAACTTCTAGTGTTAATAATTTTCTTCCGTTCCGATATGAGTGTACTTACAGTTTGTAAAGGAAAAACATTAATATAAATTTTCGCGTTGTATTTTTTTAAAAACATATTCATTGGATTAAAAAAACTTTCTTTCATGCTTATTAACCTGTTAACTGGGTATGACGAAATATTTCGTCATACATAAAAGCCTACTGCAATGGGCATGACGACATTTTTCGTCATGGAAAAACCTGTTAACTGGGTATGACGAAATATTTCGTCATACATAAAAGCCTACTGCAATGGGCATGACGACATTTTTCGTCATGGAAATTAACACTTTCAGTCCCATGGATTCTGGTGTCCTGACTGCTGTGTTGCCTTGTGTATGCCACACTGTTTCAAGCAATATCATACTGCGAAATAATTATTATAATTTGTTCAATTAATTCCTTGTACATTGAATACATTTGAATTATATTTTAAATATAAAATATTTTATCAAAATAAATAAAAACCATAAGTTAAAAACGATATTCTTTTATTATTTGAGGTGTGATATTACTTATCGCTGCGAACAAAAAGTCCCCATTCTGAAACGAGTTGAGCAATAGCTAATTCCCCGGTTAACAGGTTAAGAAAAAAAAATTGATGTTTAATTTATTTGTCAATTTTTATAAGCCAGCTTAATTACACACCTAAAAATAGCGTTCCGGTATAGGGGCTTTTACGTTATACATACATAAAACATTCATTTGAAAACATTTCAGTCGATCATTTGAACATTTTGTCACGGAGTGTACTTGAAGAAAAAAAAAAAACAGAATAATATTACTTAACATCTGTGTAAGATTTAATTAATATTTGATCTAATTGTCTCATATTCATGTCTTGCTTGTCTCATACAGTGTATGTTTTTAGATTAGAGGTTAGCGAAGTTGAAAAGTCGTCATCAAATAATAACACAGTGGCCTGGCCATGTGTAGACAATTACATATTATGAAATAATTTATGTTACAATTATTCGTCTAGTTTGATCATTAGACGGCAAATTATATTCTACAATACCTTCTAAACAATGATTCTAAACAGTTTTCAAAGTTGTCGACCAGTGACAAATTTCACTGTCGTTTCCGCTAACAAGTAAACGTCCCGAGGCCCGGACCTATCGATTTTGATGAAACTTAGATATGTTGTAGAACACTAAAAAATAAGCGACACGTATTTTTTTTATTGGCGTAAAAACGGTTTAAAGGGGTGAAATCGCCCTCCAAAAATTGGGGTAAAAATTTAATTTTTTAAATATCTCGAAAACGGTAAGAGATAGAGCAAAAGTTTAAATTGGCGATATTGCTCTTTTTTAAAGAGCTATCTATTGGTATGCAATTTGTTCAAATTGTGTCAACCGGGGTGGCTGGGGGTTAAAATTTGGGGGTTAATTTTGCAAAAAGGCGGTGAAAATTAAACAATATAAAAATTTTGTTTACAGATTTGAAATCTACGTCAAAAAATCTAATTGATCTGTTTGTGCTCAATGTACTAATATTAAGTCTAGGGGTAGTTAACTAGGGGGTGACTGTCGAATAGTCGTACTACTTGGGTAGTTTAAGAAGTTTTTCTTCATGGAAAATAGTTTAAGACATTTAGAATAACGTAGAAATGAAATTTTCGATTTCACAATTCAGTTTGAGCAACACTGACGAGGGGATGAGTCACCCTCTTAAATTACATACTAGTTTACAATTTTACATACCCTCATTTTTAATATTAACACACTGACAGTGGGTAATAATGTCACAATAAGTGGTTCTGAAGTTGGACTATCGTATGTAAGGTTTCATGGCGGAACTCGCGGTGTTTCAGTCCAAAAATTTTGTTTATGCAAATGTTTTTGATATAGGACCCAGTTAGGGCTAGTTACACCACCGGCAAAACTATGAAAAGAAATTGTAGAAAAATCGGCAAAATGGTCCGAATTTAAAATTCTTGTACACATGGGCCCGGACAAATTTTGCGTCCTAACTTATTTAGAGATTTTTAATATGAGGTGCTGTACACGATGTTTCGAACAGATAGTACATACCTCGAAAATGGTTTGATGTATAAATTTGATTTTCGGTACTTCCAAATTTTTAACGAAACGTGATATTTCTTCCAATGAATATCGATTTTAAGTTTTATTTCGACAATTTTCGCAATTTCCTCAGAATGTTCTAAATCCTAAATCTGAAGAAATATACACATGGTGGCCACATTACTGGAAAACCTGGAAATGTCAGGGAATTCCACCAGAAGACTGGAAAAAATTGATTTTTATAATTTTGTTTATTTAGGGATAAAACTTCAATCAATTTTTCACTTGTTTTGAGATTAGATTTAAAAATTGGCGCGTTTTTCTTTTTTTTTTTGCTCGTCATTTACTTTTTGAGATAAAACAGGGGCGGCATTTTTCATAAAAAAGTCAGGGAATTTTTTAATAAAATTTCTGGAAAACTTGAAAAAGTCAGGGAATTTGATCTTTAAAAATCGGTGGCCACCATATAATACATACTTAAGTCGAAATTATATTTACAATTGATATTCGCTATTGGATCATCCGATTCTAAGCCCCTTTCCGAGATATTACCTAGTAAAAACAGGCTCGACGAGAGGGTAGGGGAGCCGGGATTGTAGCCTCGCGCGCCCGGGCTGGAAGAGGCGGTCTGTAGCGGTCGGTAGGGGCCTGGGAAATAGTAAACGGAGCTTTTTTTTCGCTGGACACTTATTTTTTTTTAAGAAATGTGCTTTTTTCTTGAGACCCGCAATTTCTCTCCACGGCGCTGGGTAAAAACACCGCGAGATGATAAATAAAGGACGAGATTATTTTTCCACGACCGTCGTTTTGGACCCGGTACCATAAAGCCCATGCTTAAATTTAGAAAAACACTTGTTTAAGGGGAGAAATACCTTTAGGCAGCCGGAAATATGTAAACATTTCCGGAAATTTTTTTTTAACAAGAAAAAAAATTGATCTATATTTTTGAGATTTGGCATTTTCTTTAGTTATGACCTTAAGGTGTTACATTTTTTTTTTTGTTTCAATAGAATATAAAAGTGGGGGCTACACTAGTCTTCTACTAGAGCGTGTCATTCCACAAGTTCCCAAATGGCGGGCACTCAAGCCGCCGTAATTATCATCTGAAAAGTTTAAAAATATTTTTCCATATTTGTTAAAATTTCGAAAAAGTAAAATATTGATTGAACAATTTGTACGGATATTTTCATATAAGTTTGGGTTCATATAGAAAGCAATAATACAACGTATATTTAGTATACAAATTTCAAAAAATCAGTCGAGTAGTTTTTGTCATTTGTACTAATGTCGTTTCGAGAAAAACGTGTTTAAAATTTTGGTATGTAATAATAAGAACGATACTATTTTGGCACATCATGGAATATACCTATACATATGACGCAGTATATGAATAAGCCACAGATGACATTTCACGTTCCGAAAATTTGGTGGTATATTCTTAACGTAGTTGCTCTGAGATAGTCAGGTACAAAAGTATATCTCACCGAAAAAATTTTCTTTTATCAAAATTAAATAATATATTAATATTCTTCAGTTATTATATTTGTGTACCACTTGTTTTCTTTTTTAATTTCCGTGCGCTTATGCTGTAGCAATATAAAAGCATTGTTGAAAAAGCGTTGTAAAAACGTTGTAAAATGATGTTTATAAATTATATTTCAACCACGACGTAGTGAATAATTTTTATTTCTTATTAAATATGGTTTGTAACTTTCTATTTTATAACATATTAAATTTTTATCAAATTCCTTTGACAGGTTTTCATTTTATTCAAAAAATAGTTTTAAAATAGACAGGTTTTCCCGTAAGAGCCTGTGTTAAAATTACAAAACTTTGAAATGGTTTTTCTCAAAATTGGGGTAGTCAATTTTAATCGAAATAGGCTCGTATTATTGGTATTGAATTAAATAAATATCTAGAGAAGTTTCATGAAAATCCTTTGAAAAAATCGTTTTATTAATCGACTTCAAAAACGAGGAGGTTCTCAATTCAACCCGTGTTTTTTCTTTTTTTTATGTACACCGATTTCTCCCACATTTCTGGGCCAATTTACGCCATTCTTTTTTTGGTTAGTAGATAAAGCTCTCCAGGTGGCTCTTATGGTAATTTTAAAATTTGTCTACCATCAGTAACTACCTAGTTTAAAAAAAATTCTTTAATGACTTGAAAAATTGGTTGATTTTCATCGATTTTTTATTTTCCTAGTAGGTAATTACTATTTTAAACACTAGGTATGTTCCAAATTTCAAAGCAAATTCAGTGCGTGCCGAAAATTATAATTTTGGGACACTGTTATTTTGGAAGCTATTCCACCTAAACGTATAGAATTTGGAATTTAAGAAAAAAATTTAAAACCAAATAAAATATTGCAATAGGGTGGGTTGATAAGCATTGTCACTAAAACGTATGAAATAAAACTTTTTTTAAAAAATTCGTTAAGTGTGTGTTTTTGACACGCACTAAGTAATGTCACCTAAGTGAAAGTGTTAATTTATGATTTTTTGTTAACTCTATAGTTGTTAACTCTACAGCCCTCTTGCGTTTATTCAGTATGGATGTACAACTTTATAATTATTCAATATGGATATACAACTCTATAATAATGTTTCCCCCACTATGATCACACAACGATATTAATATGTCATCCTTCGATGACATAAAAACCGACTTCAAAAAGTAGTAAATAATTAATAGCACGTATTTTGAAGTCAGGCGTAAAAGCGTAGTATAAAATTGTAGATTCACAAGAATTCATTAATTTTGCAAGCACATCCGATCGCATCTTTTTAAACCACGCCACGGCTGACTTCAAAATACCCGCTATTAATTACACAGCCACACAAAAAAAAAAAATTTCTGACCTGGAGGTCTCACTATATGTACTATATGTTTTTGGGGTCGCTGAATCCGAATTTGCGGTCAGTTTCATTCCAGTACATCTGGGTTCGGCCATAACCTCAAAAACACCCTCAAAATTGCTATATTTGTTAATTTTGAGGGTGTTTTTTGAGGTTATGGCCGAACCCAGATGTACTGGAATGAAACTGACCCCAAATTCGGATTCAGCGACCCCAAAAACATATAGTACATATAGTGAGACGTCCAGGTCAGAAATTTTTTTTTTTGTGTGTGGCTGTGTTATTTATTACTTTTTGAAGTCGGTTTTTAAAAAAAGTTTTATTTTATTAACATTTTATGAAAAAAAAAATTTCCAAATATTTTTTTCGTTCCAAAAGTATTTCTCCCCTTAATAAATTTTAACTTGAAAACATTAGATTAATCGTCCGAAAACTACCGTGACTTAACACATCAAAACTACTTAAAAGAGTGAAATTTTTCAATGGATTCAGTTAGTAAACGGTGTGTATTAGATGATTGTAGTGACCACGGTGACCACTATTGAAGGGTCACTGTAATGTCTGCGTGACAGTCTCATTCGCTGTGTTCAACCGGGCAACAAAATATACCACATCATCGTATGTGCTGTGTTATGACGATTATTACTGGCTAGACACTGGCTGACTGTACGGCGTATTGTCGTCTACACTACTGTAAATTACCTACAATGTGTCACAAAATTTGACAAACAATGTGTGAACAAAATCACAGACGGATGGTCGTAAAAACGTTTCAAATAATGCCCCTGCTACTTTCATCAATTAAAATTAACACATGGGGGTTGGATTTTTATTTTTATTTTTTTTTTTTTTTTTTTTTGGAAAATCTTGATCTAATACTAAGGCGGCCAACCGTCCCGGATTCTGCGGGACAGTCCCGGAATTGGCAGCTCCTGTACCGCATTGAAATTTTTGTTAAAACAATCCCGGAATGGGTCTGTTTATTTTTTATTTTTTGTTTTTTTTTGTGCTTGTTAGGTGACAATTGAAGAGGTGGATTCCAAAAGGCGCTAAGTTATTTTTTATCTAATGTGAGATTTTAGTTGATGCAGAATGGTGCCACCCTTCAAAATGAGATTAGTCTACTGTAAAATGAACGATGAAAAATGGAATGTTTTCCAAAAAAGCGCTAAGTCAGTGACAGTTTTATTTCAAAACGCTCTAAGTCAAATTTACTCGTAAACCATTGCATTTTTTTTCCAATAAAATAGCTGGTATTTTTTTCGAAATTTGCTTGTAGACAGATTTTCTGTTATATCAAACACATGAAATAGCTAATAATGCACTGTTTAAAATGTTTCTTGAATAAAATATATCTGTATTTAAACAAACTAGGTTTATTTTAATCAACTCAACCCAACTTTTTAAAGGTTTTTTTTTTTTTTTTTTTTTTTTTTTTTTAATATAATCTATTGAAAATTATATGTATAAATAAGAACAAATAAATAACATCAATAATAATTATTATCTAAGAATTTGAAAATAATTTAAACAGATTACTACATTTGCCTACCTAGATAGCTTTTTACATTTCCTGAAAAATTGCAAAAAGTGACTTAGCGTCTTTTGGAATCCACCTCTTCAATTGTATTTTTGAAAAAAAACTTTTTAGAGTTGAAAATTTTTGGAAAAGATAAAAATAAAGTGCAAGATTATTATATTGTCTCGCGTTGACTAGTCAAAAATTTGGCATACGAATTACGGCAAAAGCCTTCGTTCAAAAATTGTTCCCTGTTATTAAAATATTCAAACACTTTTAGGAAATACGGTATTTTCAGTGTATATTCTTCTTACACAAACATGTATACATTAAGTCCATGCTATTATTTTATTTTTAAATATAATAATAAATTCATAATTAGCGGACCAAAAACCGAGATCTCAAGGATATTTTCTAGCCCTACTTGACTGCAAAATTTCGAAGATTTTAATAACGAAGTTCGAAGGGAGTAACTTTTAAATTTTTTTCTATGATACTTTTTAAAAATTTCTTATAAACTTTTGATCAAAAATATTTCCTAATTAAACAAATTTTGATTTTCCGAAAAAGGAAAATAACGTGTTTGGGGGCTGGAATTTTTAAAAACTCTAAATAACGTAAAAGCCCCTATACCGGAACACTATTTTTAGATGTGTAATTAAACTGGTTTATAAAAATTGAAAAATAAATTAAACACCCATTTTTTTTTTCTTAACCCTTAACCGGTAAGGTGAATTTTTATAATACTCACGGTAAAGTGATGTCTGAGGGACATCAACAAATTAACATACCGCGGGCTGGTAACAGACAGCCAAAACTGGAGACCACACGTATATGCATGTAGCAAACACTCCCCTTACGCTAGCAGGGTAAAATTTGCCCTAAACCACAAAAGAATACACAAACGTTCAGTTAACAAAAACAAGCAGGGAGGAAGAAAACTGAAAGAATATATTTGTATACGACTCACAGACATCACCTTACCGGTTAAAGGTTAATAAGCATGAAAGAAAGTTTTTCTTAATCCAATGAATATGTTTTTAAAAAAAATACAACCCAAAAATTTTTATTTATTAATGTTTTTCTTTTACAAAATGTCGACATCTATATCCAAATAAAGAAATATTAATGACACTAGGAGTTGGGAACCGATATACAAACAGACGTGTAATATGAGTAATATGACACATAGAGTGACATCTAGACGTCAATGTAGGAAACATAGAATGGTTTAAGTATCAGACGTAAATAAAGGATTAAAATACTGTATTCAACAAAAATTGTTTAATGTATGTATATGTGTACATATTTCTTTAATTAAGTAAGGAAACATTAAATGCGAAGTGTATTTATCAAAAATAACTTCAACTCCGAACAAACTGTTCGGACATATGATCGCGTTCCGGTATAGGGGCTTTTACGTTATTATTATTATAACTACAACAAAATTTGATTAACCCTAGAATCATACGTTGGTCTACGAGTCAAGTTAATCATACATTGGCGTCGTTTCGACGAATGGACTTTTTACGGGGAGTTTGAGAGTTTATTTGCAAAAAACATTTTTTTTACATAACAATACTACAAAAGCGAACAAAATATTTAAAAAAATTGGATTTGGAAAAATTTCTTAATATAAATATTTATTAATTTTTTTAATCTTTTTATCAAAGCATATTTTCACTATAAAAATTAAAAAATAGATAAATACATCAGTTGTATCATAAAACATGTCTTTCAAATAATTAATTTATGAACTATTATGAGTCAGTGGACATGTGTGACTTTACAGACTGTGAAATTTCTCAGTCATAAATATTCCTATAGATATGTAATTATTTCCCCATCAGGCACATTTGTAAATTTTCTAAAATTTGTTAGTAATTTTTCGAATAAGATCTCAAAAAATAATAAAAAGTAAAATATTTTCCACAAAACAAATTGTTAATCTTTTATTAACTCACTTGAAACGCATTCTTTGGTTTGCGATTCAATATATTAAAACTTCAGTATTATGTCGTCTCTGTAAGTCAAACAGCTGTAATCATCTTTCACATTATCATAATCATTGAATAAATTAATTATAATATCCATATCTTTAATAAATTTTAGAAAAATTAGGAAAACTTTTATATGTGGAGTACAAAATCTTTAAAAAAAAATATCGGTTGATCATACATCGTCGTCCTTTTGACGCACACTATTTCAGTATAAAAAAAACGTCAATAGCTATAAACAAAATTTATACGTCTTATGTGTTATAATAACAAATAAATTAGATAACAGAAGTTTCACAGCAAGCAGGCACCGACAAGTTGTAGTATTGGAGCAGGTAGAGAAGTTCGTTCGTCGTTTTGACGAGTACGTATGATTCTAGGGTTAAGCAGAGCCGTAACCACGATGGAGAGCAAGTGAAGCAATATTGCTTCATGGCGTAGGACAAAAAGGGGCGCATAAAGTACAAATATGGGCGACGTAAAATTTGTAATTACACTTCTGACAGCCAATTTATAATTAAATCTTGGAGTTTCGTGAGTTTCATACTTTTTAAAGGAAGGGCGAACACTCGAATTCAATATATTTCAGAAGCTCAAAGCTCAATGTAAATTTGACTTAAGGAGAGATTCGCTAAAAAAAAAGAAATCGATTTTTTTTCTTCATAATTATGTTCCTTAAGGTGTCAGAAATATTCTCCTAAAATTTTATTTTAAAAAATGAAAAATCAAAAAGTTACCACTTTAGTATAACGTAAAAGCCCCCATTATGGAACGATATCTAATACTGCAACAGTTTTGACATTTACATATTTATTTCTTTAATTAAGTAAGGAAACATTAAATGCGAGGTGAATTTAAATTGGAAAAATAATCATTCTATTAATAATAATTTTTGTTATCAGACGTTTCTTTCAGAAATAACTTCATTAATATGTAAATGTCAAAACTGTTCCAGTATTAGATACCGTTCCATAATGGGGGCTTTTACGTTAATTCAATTTAGAAAAAAAAAAAAAAAACTTGAAATGCTATTTTCTCGAATATACGTTTTTTGACATGGTTGCTGATGTATCTCAAAAAGTATTTAAGATATCGACATAAATCAAAGTGCATATTATTTCTCGATACCGTCATTTTGGCAGAAGCTAGGATCTTTTGGTTCCGTAATATATTTTCAAAATGGCGGCTGTTTATAGTCGAGAAAAAGCGGTGATTTTTGAAAATTTATTTTCAGAATGCGATTTTTCACTGGTTTTTTATTGTTTTCTTAGATCCTAGTTAGTACCATAGCTGTCTGTGTATGTATATTTTCATTAAATTCTTGATTTTTTGATTTTGATTCACTGGGGATTTCAGAACGCGAGTAATCATTAAGGTGGAAAAATCTCGCAGTGTCAACTTCAAAACCATTTATATTCACCTCATTTTTGAATTTTGAATTTTTTTTTTTTTTTTTTTAATCTCAAGACATGTAGAAACAATATTGTATATTTAGCTTTTTAATAAAATATTTATTTGTAGTTATAAAAAAAAAAATAATGTTAATAATAAAAAAGGTCGATTTTTAATGTTTCTTTGGCGAATCTCCCCTTAAATCTTGGAGTTTTTTTTAAGTTTTACACTTTTTGAAAGATGGGCGAACACTCGAATCCAATATATTTCAAAAGCCTCGACGTAAATTTGGGTTAAATTTCAAGAATCTGAAAGTGTTTATTTGAACCCTTCTTTTTTCTAAACGCCGGAAACATGAAATTGTTACTGAACTCGATATAAACATAAAAACGACCAATAAATAATAATGAAATGAGAAACATTTGATAAAAACGAGTAGCCAGCCATAAACTTAACGAGTTACGTCTGACGCACGTAATTGATGAACGCAATGGGCTGTTTTTTTTTTTTTATCAAACTTGTAACCATAGGTGTATGTTTATCTGTATACGCTGTAAACCGTAAATCGAAATGAATAGGCACAAATTCAGACTTCATACTAGAGATGTCGATTTTAAATCGATTAATCGAAGCTTAAAAAATCGATTCTTTTTTCGATTTTTTCCATTTGAATCGATTCATGAATCGATTATTAAAAATAAGAGATCGATAACCGATTTTTTCCAAAAATAACTTCATTTTAATAGTAATTCTACAAAAAAATGTAGAAAGAAATCTACATATGTTAAAATGAAACACTAAAAACTCTGTTGTTAATTGTCACTTTTTACTCGTTATATCAAACGAATCCCTCCTATGGCTCTATATAAGTCAGACTATGAATTCAAAAGGAAGGAAGGGACCACCTATCTGTGCAAACGACGATCACTTTCCCACAAAAGCGATTTATTTAGAAAACATTTTTTTGTCAATTTGTTTGAAATTTTTGAATAAACTTGGTTCAACTCGTGGTATTCGTCCTACATATTCAATTGCCTTATTTTTTATCATTATAACTGAAAAGTTAACTCATTCATCGCATTTACAAATATAATGTAAGGCGTTTTTAGTTTTTACACGATATTACCGATACTCTATCGACATCTCTACTTCATACTACTGATGTCGGATGATTAATCGATTAATCGATTTAGTCGACTAGTTTTGTTTACATTTAGTCATTTTTTAGTCGAGTATTTTACCTCCGACTAAATGGCTAAAATGATTAATTTTTTGTTTTTTACTTGGCTAAAAACGAATAATTTATTAATTTTTCTGTATTATTTATTAGTCTTCAAAAAATGAAAACTAAAAAATTATCTATTTGTATGATTTTTCACTTTTATGTGATTAACACAGTGTGATACGTCATATTTTTCTTTTTCTTAAAAAATAATATATTAAAAGTCAATAATTAAATTCAAAAGAAAACATAATTTTTGAAAGAGTCACATAGATTACCCTATTCATAAATTCGACTAAAAATTTAGTCGATTAGTCGACTATTGTTGTATGCTCGATATTTTCGATTAATGACTAATTTTGCCTGAAAAACGATTTTAGTCGATTAATCGACTAACTGTTCCGCAGCTCGACATCAGTACTTCATATTAGCGATGTCGGATAATTAATCGATTAATCGATTTAGTCGACTAATTTTGCTAACATTTAATCATTTTTTAATCGACTATTTTACCTTCGACTAAATGACTAAGAACGACTAATTTAATAATTTTTCTGTATTATTTATTGGATTTCAAAAAATGAAAAATAAAAAAAAAACCTATTTGTATGATTTTTCACTTTTATGTGATTAAGAGATTGTGATTATGTCATATCTTTCTTTTTCTTAAAGAAAAACTAAAAGTTAATAATTAATTTCAAAAGAAAATATTATAGTTGCATAGGTTACTCTATTCATGAATTCGACTAAAAATTTAGTCGATTAATCGACTATTCTATGCTCGGTATTTTCGACTAATGACTCATTTTGTCGGAAAAACAACTTTAGTCGACTAATCGACTAACTGCAGTTCGACTCGACATCACTACTTCATACACCGTATTTTTTTTATATTTCTTTTACGAGTACTTATTCTTTAATATATTAAAAATTTTCGCGAGGATGGTCACTTTATCATAGTAATCGACAATTTTTTAAATATCCCTGATTTCTGAAAAATAACAAAAATCACGTACATAGTTTCTACTCTATAGTAAATTGGATTGAATAGAGACGATAAAAGGGTAAATGAGGACGAACCGTAGGACCGACCAAAACTGAAACTGGAATGTAATTTCGATTTTTTTGTATTTATACATCCAGAAAAGGAATAGTACTTCATGATTTTATGTAGCAATAAACGTTAAATCTAAAGTTTTGTAAAGTATAGAAATGTCATGCTAAATATGTTGGTAACCTTGAAAGTGCTCTATTTTATGTTCCAACACATCCTTCATCCGTCCCTAATTCCCGTCCCACATTTATCCTTTTATACTTGATATAGTGTCCCTATTAACCCATATATTGTTTTGATTCACCCCTTTTCCGTCCCTGTTAATCTCCAACTTAATCCAAATGTCAAATCGTCATTATAGTCTCTTAAAAAAAAAAAAGAAAAAAAGAAAAAAAAAACAAGAACTAAAAGTTTGCAGTTTTTCCTCAATTTTGATTAAACAACATTTTATTCATAAAAACTCCAAAATAAATAGTTTTTAAATAAAGTTTTGAGAAACAAAAATAACACTGTTTGAAGACGTCAGTCTAAATTGATTTTTTAATATTTTTCATCTATACCTCACTTCAGATACAATTGATCATGAGTTTTCGTTAAAAAATTAAATAAAAAATTTGGGGGACAGGTCTACCCACACTGTCAACTTCCCATCGGGTGTCCTTAAAGACTAGAGACTACTGTACATAAATAATTCTTTTTTCATTTCAGGCGACTCCTCCCCTGGGCCCCCGATAGAGGCTTTGCCCCTTGCACCATACCGGGGGCTTCGCCTTCTGTACCTAAGGGTGGGGTCTCCACCCTTATCAAACAAATGATAACATCATTTGTTCTCAAGATATGCGAGACAAAATATATTTTGGCAAAAAACTAATTTTTTCAAGTTTCTTATTTCTTTTTTAATTTTGTAATAAAATACTGGCGTTTTTGACATCAAGGAAGGTTCTTAGGCCATTATATAATAATGTTATGGTAAAAAATTAATATATTCTATGTTATGTTCATAAAGTTAATTCCGTTTTTTTACCACAAAAAACAAACCCCTAATCCGAATTTGCTGAAAACTTTATCCGGTCTTCATTTTTTGATTACGCATCTAATGAAATTAGTCCGGAGTTGATATCATCATTTGTTCTCGAGATATGCGAGACGAATAAAAATTCACGAACTAACGAACGCACACACAGACATCACGCTAAAAACGATCGATTCGGATTCTAGTGACCTTGAAACGTGGATATATGTCAAAATTAGCGATTCGTAAAATCGGACCCATTACAATAACTTCCTATGGGAAGTTAATAATTCTTATATTCGAAACAAATCAATCTTCTATTCTTTTCTACAAACAAACTGCAAATTTAAAATTTACGTAAATGCAATAATGAAAGAGATAAAGCCAAGAAAATGGAAATTATTTAAATTCAAAGTGACGAAGCAAACTGAAATGAACCATAACTTCAAGCTTAATCTCTATTGCTACCCGAAAGAATAATTAAATTGGTCAGTTAAAAAAGGTATATATTCCATAAAAATGACAAATTGAGTTGAGATAGCCATTTTGTATTTTAGACTAGCCTCCATCTTTTGGGTGTAAAAAAAAGACCATATTCTATTCACATAAAGGACCAATAGTCCAAATTAGACTGTTTGGTAAACGATATAACGTAGTTAGACCTTACATAGTCTTAATATCCTTTTTGAAATAGCAAAAAAGTAAAATAATTCTATGTCCAAAAAGCTATCTCTCAAGTAAATGTCCAGAGGGATCAAAGTCCAACAAAAAGGAAAGATATATTTTTAATAAGAGATATACCTATTTTGTTACATTAAGAAGATAAAATACTTTTGCAATAAGGATGGATATAAAGTAATTATATCTAAACTCCCGCTATTAGTTTTTATATCTCTCACTCAGGTAATATTGCACTGTATATACAATGTATAAAAATACACTACGTTGTAAAAAAAGTAATAGATCTTGAAATAATTTGCTTATTTATATAGTAATACAATGATATACCTACTTAAATAAGTAATTTTAAATTAAATAAGTAATATTAAGAAATTCATAATAATAACAACATTACAAAAGTAGATTTTATGATTGCATCAGGTAGTTCAATAAAATTGAATACATTTCATTTAGGTCTTTATAAATACGATTTTTTTAACCCTAGAATCATACGTACTCGTCAAAACGACGAACGAACTTCTCTACCTGCTCCAATACTACAACTTGTCGGTGCCCGCTTGCTGTGAAACTTCTGTTATCTAATTTATTTGTTATTATAACACATAAGACGTATAAATTTTGTTTATAGCTATTGTCGTTTTTTTATACTGAAATAGTGTGCGTCAAAAGGACGACGATGTATGATTAACCTATATTTTTTTAAAAGATTTTGTACTCCACATATAAAAGTTTTCCTAATTTTTCTAAATTTTATTAAAGATATGGATGTTATAATTAATTTATTCAATGATTATGATAATGTGAAAGATGATTACAGCTGTTTGACTTACAGAAACGACATAATACTGAAGTTTTAATATATTGAATCGAAAACTAAAGAATGCGTTTCAAGTGACTTAATAAAAGGTTAACAATTTATTTTGTGGAAAATATTTTAATTTTTATTATTTTTTGAGATCTTATTCTAAAAATTACTAACAAATTTTAGAAAATTTACAAATGTGCCTAATGGGGAAACAGCTACATATCCATAGGAATATTTATGACTGAGAAATTTCACATTCTGTAAAGTCACACATGTCCACTGACTCATAATAGTTCATAAATTAATTATTTGAAAGACATGTTTTATGATACAATTGATGTATTTTATCTATTTTTTAATTTTTATAGTGAAAATATGCTTTGATAAAAAGATTAAAAAAAAATTAATAAATATTTATATTAAGAAATTTTTCCAAATCCAATTTTTTTAAATATTTTGTTCGCTTTTGTAGTATTGTTATGTAAAAAAAATGTTTTTTGCAAATAAACTCTAAAACTCCCCGTAAAAAGTCCATTCGTCGAAACGACGCCGATGTATGATTAACTTGACTCGTAGACCAACGTATGATTCTAGGGTTAATGGTGTAGACCCTTACTCTCATTTATTTAACGGAGTACTGTAAAGTGGACTTTGATTGCTCAGAAACTTTGCGTTTAGTTATAGTAGTAGGGGAGCCCATGATGCTAATTCGGGACATTCCCGAGCGTCGTTGATACCTATTGATTTTGAAGATTAGATGATATGAAGAAAAAAAAGTTATATGATGTATATCCTTTCAGTGGTGGTGGAAGCGTCTACAGATGTTCAAAAACGTAAAAAAAACTGTGACACTGAAATATTCGAGCGCGTCAGATATTGATAGTGCATATATCCCACGTATCTCTGATAACGGAAGTATGTTAATCTGCCGGTTTGCATGGCGGGGGTGGCCGTATGGAAGGGTAGAAAATAGAAAAAAAAAATAAATTTATTCGAGCTCGTTAGATATTTATAGGGAATGTTAAGTGACCCCAAAACAAGATCCGATTCAAAATTCTGGTGATTCGGACGTAACATATAAGCTCGCGGTGGCTTTTTGAAAATGCAAAAAAAATAGTCATTTTGAAATACTCTAGCGCGTCAGATTTTCATATAGACGATTCAGCTTCATGACCGAGACGTGCTGACCCATAATCTGACGATTACCAGAAGGGATTTTCTAAGTCTGACAATTTGAAAAAGAATTTATTCATTTTAAGTGAATTTCCTTTTTGGAAATACATTTATTACAGCGAGTGTCATGAAAAGATCTTAGCCCGGGACTATGGCAGAAATTTCATAAAAAATTGCGAATTGACAGTTTAAAAACTTTCCTTGTAAGTGAAATAGCTTTTGAGAAAAATTAAGAAATTTGCTGAATTTCTTTACAATAAATGCTTTGCACGGTTTTTATCATTACAATAACAATATTTATATCTGTTTCACTTTTCAAAATAAAAATAAACTAACTTTTCAAGAACGCGTCATCACCGATTTTGAAAATTTGTTCACTGTTAGAGTGTTAAAACTATTTCAGATGGATATAAGTTATGTTATATGAGGTCTGTCAGTGTCCGGGGGTTCCAAAAACGCCAAAAGTAAAACTACCCAACCGATTTTGAAAATTTTTTCACCTTTTAAAGGTTAAATTATCTAAATACATATCGCGCGTTTTCTGTCTCAACCTCGTATAAGGTTTTTTGACGGTTTTGAGTTAGAAAGTCATACATGTACATAATCCACTTCCCCATGGGATGCACTAAGAAATATTGCAAAATAGTTAATGGAAAAATAATTATTCAATTTAAAACAAACTTGTACCACATGAACTAAATTTAGTTTTCTGACAAAACCTGGTATATGGTATACGAGTTTGTGTATATGGTATACTTGGGTATGCTGATAAAAATGTTACTATTTCAAAAAATAATTTTACACAAACTCATATACCATATACCAGGTTTTGTCAGAAAACTATCAGAAAAAATGTAGTTTCGAGAAACACGCGTTTAAAATTTAAGTTACTGGTTAGACTATCGGAATATGTAAAAAAAAAAAAATCGATTTATTTCACAAACTCGTATATTGAAAAAAAAGTGAACAGGAAACTCGTATTTACTAAAAATATCGATAGCTTGTAATTTAAAATATTTAAATGTCTGCTTCATGTCTACATAGGTAGCAAACATCAAAAAGTGTAACATACATAAACCTTAAATTTATAGTGATCAAAATACAGTATTTAATATGTTTTTTGTGTTTCCTGAGAACTGTGATTTTTGATATACGAGTTAGAGACAGAAAACGCGCGATATATGCTATAGGTATTGTATGAGATCCGCCAGGGTCCTGGGGGCTTAAAAGCGCTAAAAATTATTATTTAACCGATTTAGTTGCACAGTGTTTTGTCTAATACAAGCTAGCTAGACAAAATTACTTTTTAATAGATATAAGTTTCAAAGCCTCCTGCCTTTTTGGCTGCAAACACTACTTCGCTCAAACTGCACGTACTAAACTTTATTTACGATTTTTGTTACTTCGTCTTGTGGAAGTTGTCAGATAAAATTTTCCCATGATCCTTAAATTATTTGCTTCGAAAAGAAAAAAACCTCGACCACGCTCGAGAATGTCGAGATGACGTTTTTTTTCTTCAAGTTAGTAACCCTCCCACTCCCTTACGTCAAGCTAAAATCGTCAAACTATTTAAATGCACACTTTTAAGCATGTAATTAACTCACCTTACCTTAATCTGACGCGCTCGATTATTTCTAACGATCAACTTTTTTTTTACTATTCTGATCCGCTATCCTAGGCCGTCGGCCATATATATATATATATATATATATATATATATATATATATATATATATATATATATATATATATATATATATATATATATATATATATATATATATATATATATATATGTATATATATATATATAGGTTTAATATATGGCGGAGGTACTCAACAAGGTGCAAAGTATCCCCCCTTATATTAATCTGCCGAGCTTCATCAAATCCCAAAATCCCCGTTTGGGCTCCCCTACTATAGTAATTATTCAACTTGTAAATATTGACTTAAAAAGGGAACATATTCCACGGAATTTTTATGTAAATAGTTTATAGGGTAAGAGACCCGATGACCGATCACTATTTTTAGCTGTATCATTAAATTAGCTTAAAAAAATTAAAAAGTAAACAAAACACCCATTTTTTTTTTCTTAATAAGTATGAAACCAAGTTTTTTTAATCCAATGGATATGTTTTTAAGAAAATATAACCCAAAATTTTGATTTATTAATGTTTTTGTTTTATAATTTGTTGACGTCTATGAAAAAGCGGACAGAATATATTAACCTCCTTTGAAAGATCAATACACTGACCCCTATGAAAAATCGCGCATTAATGTACATGACGTACAGTAGTACAAACCTTCTACTATCGAATATTTGAACCATTCTCTTCCAGCCACTTTGGCACTCTATCCACTACTAGGTGAGGCTCTATGTCATAGAGTATTATCATAGAGTGACATCTAGTGAAACATAGAACGTCAAAGCAAAAGCCAAGAATGGTTTAAATATTCGATAAAATAAACCACTAAAATCACAATTTCGTTTCGCTCTCTGCTGATGTTTTAAAAAAACATTGTGTAAGATCTGACTTAGCCGTTAACCATTGTGAATTTTTAAACAGTTAAATTAAGTTTATATTGTATCTCTATGTGTCGTTTCAGATCTAATACATACATATCATACATATTATGTTTGACGTTTTTATTTGATAATACCTATATAAATAACAATTTGGAAGTTTTAATTCAATATTAATTATTTTTCAATTGATTTTACGTTCTGAAATAAATAAAATATTAAAGTAAAATTATAAAAACGGTTAGTTAAGTGTTTTAAACCCAAAAATTAATTAAAAATGTTTATAAAATAGATATGCAATATATAATTCTCAAAATGCGATACCCAACTGTAAAACTCAGATCCCAAGAAGAATCAGTCATACAAATAATATTTAACGCATATAAAATTTAATTTAGCTATCCTAATCTCTTAAGTGGACTAATAACAATTATTTGTATACTTTTATTATGCTAATAACTTCAAAAATTCGGTGAAAAATGTTACAATTTATAACTCATGTGTTTTGAATAATGATCATCCATCATATTAAAAATTCACGAATTCAACAAAAATTGTTCTATATATATATATATATGTATTTCTTAAATTAAGTGAGGAGACATTAAATGTGAGGTGAATTTAAATTGAAAAATAATCATTCTATTAATAATAATTTTTTTTATCAAAGGTTTCTTTCAGAAATAACTTCATTAAGATATAAATGTCAAAACTGATCGGACTTATAACCCCGATCGACAATGGGGTCTTTTACCCTATACTTTAAAAGATTTATTTCATTTTCATGGCTAAACATGGGCTACTAACCTAGATGAACACTTTTCCTATAGAAAAGTTTGCTGTGAAAAAATTACTTTTCATATAAAGCAGCTTTTTTTGGGTTTTCCGAAAATAAAGGTTTTTGGAATACGAGTATGTACGTTTTTCATCTGACCCATTCAATTATTCTGCTATAGTTTAAGAGAGACATACATGTACATATTCGCCTTTGCGTCTAGTATTTTTAAACCAAGTTCATAATAACATTTTTCGTTTTGTCCCGTGAAAAAATTACTTTTCATATAACGTAAAAGCCGTCATTATGGAACGGTATCTAATACTGGAACAGTTTTGACATTTACATATTAATGAAGTTATTTCTGAAAGAAACGTCTGATAACAAAAATTATTATTAATAGAATGATTGTTTTTCAATTTAAATTCACCTCGCATGTTATGTTTCCTTACTTAATTAAAGAAATAAATATGTAAATGTCAAAACTGTTCCAGTATTAGATACCGTTCCATAATGGGAACTTTTACGTTAAAACAGTTTTTTTTTTAATTTTCCGAAAATAACGGTTTTTGGAATATGTACCTTTTTCATCTGACCCATTCAATTATTCTGCTATAGTTTAAGAAAGATATACATGTATTCGCCTTTGCGTCTAGTATTTTTAACCCTAGAATCATACGTTGGTGTACGAGAAACGTTAATCATACATCGGCGTCATTTTGACGAATGGATTTTTTACAAAAAGTTTTAGTTTGTTTGCAAAAAACATTTTTTTTACATAACAATACTACAAAAGCGAACAAAATATTTATAAAAATTGCATTTGGAAAAATTTTTTAATTTAAATATTTATTAATTTTTTTATCAAAGCATATTTTCATTATAAAAATTAAAAAATAGATAAATACATCAATTGTATCATAAGACATGTCTTTCAAATAATTAATTTATGAACTATTATGAGTCGGTGGACATGTGTGACCTTACAGAATATAAAATTTCTCGGTCACAAATATTCCCGTAGATATGTAGTTAGTTCCTCATTAGACACATTTGTAAATTTTCTAAAATTTGTTAGTAATTTTTTGAATAAGATCTCAAAAAGTAATAAAATTAAATTATTTTCCACAAAATAAATTGTTAATCTTTTATTAAGTCACTTGAAACGCATTCTTTGGTTTTCGATTCAATATATTACAACTTCAGTATTACATCGTCTCTATAAGTCAAACAGCTGTAATCACCTTTCATATTATCATAATCATTGAATAAATTAATCATAACATCCATAGCTTTAATAAATTTTAGAACAATTAGGAAAACTTTTATAGGTGGACTACAAACTCTCTAAAAAAAACATCGGTTAATCATACATCGTCGTCCTTTTGACACACACTGTTTCAATACAAACAAAACGACAGCTACTATAAACAAAATTTATACATTTGCTGTGTTATAATAACAAATAAATTAGATAAAAAAAGTTTCACAGTAAGCAGGCAACGACAAGTTGTAGTATTGGAGCAGGTAGAGAAGTTCGTTCGTCATTTTGACGAGTACGTATGATTCTAGGGTTAAACAAAATTCATGAATAACATTTTTCGTTTTGTCCCTATTCACCCGTCTGTTCCGATACAATCCACGCTACGGTACTAGTGTATTACTACACAGTTAGTACACGCTTAGTAGTGTAGAACTTGTTTTTAAAATGATTATATAAGATTTTTAATTGATAGCTAAACTACCTATTTTATCTTAACTTTCATTGACTGGGGCAACTAGATTTTATTGAAAAAACTAGACAGACGATATAACAGACAAGAAATTATGTATTACTTTACATGTTTAGTATGCTTACTATCAATATCAATATAATATACATACGATATGTTGTAATTGTTTATACATAAAGCTTCGCTTACACACTCACATTAGCGCGAAATACTAGTGATGTAACCAGTAGAAAATTTAACGTGTTCGTGAATACGAATCCAAGTATGACTACCACTCAGGCCCGTGGGGAAAAATGGCCAATTTCAGGAATAAATCACCTTTTAGCGAATTTCCAGAATGGAATTCAGCTATTGCAGCCACTGTCATAACGCGACCTGAGCCCGGGACCATGGCAGAAATTTGTTTTGAGGTCCCTAGAAACCGAAAATAATATTCGCTAAAATTTTTATATATATATATATATATATATATATATATATATATATATATATATATATATATATATATATATATATATATATATATATATATATATGTCCGCACGATAACTCTCGAACGGAATGTGCTAGGTTTACGAAATTTGGTGAAAATATTGGAAGTCCCAAACCGTTGGACGAATTCGTTAACTAGACACGTCGGATACCAGGAACATGGTTTTTGTTCTTGCAAAAAATTAGTTTTTTGCCAAAATTTCCAGTTAATCAACAATTTTTGCGAAATTTTTTACACCATTTAAAAGAGGAGAAAAAATTACATAAAAAAGGTCTTTAAACTATTGTTCTATGTCAACTAGTTTCCGAGAAAAACTAATTTTTATAAACGGAAATTCGCTATGTTATGCAGGATGCTGCTACAGGGGTATTTTACTCGTACCAACAATTAGGCACCCCCTCTTTCAGCTCGGGCCCCGGGGTTGAAACTCCGGCTACCCCACCCTCTCGTCGGGCCTGCTACCACCTTATCAACCACGCATAGAGCCACTGAGCTATAGCCTGTAGCGACCAGCGGCGCAACAACTACAAATCTGCAGGGTAGGTCTGCAAAAATTTAGATAACCCAATCTTTTAATAATTCAATTCACCGATAACAACATCAATAGAGCATTAAAAAATTTACTTTTTTAATATAAATAAGATAAATTGATAGAAATTTTAAAAAGTATAGTATTTACATATTTTTTTTTATTACTCATGCGGGAGAAGTACTAACTTGGCGCACACATTTCTGTACGCAAAATAGCTGTTTGCCCACTGTACTCTTCCCATATACTTTTTTGCGTGCGGGAAGTAAACTTTCCGCACGCAAATTGACAATAAAACGCGCAAAGCCGCCTCTTGATTTTTCATTTAATAAATATTTCATAATTATTTCTATAGAAACCACCAACAAAGTAATTTAAACAGTATTTAATTCAGAAAAAAAAAAGACGAACACTCAAAAATATTATTTTAAAAAGTAATAAAAATGTCAAAAATAGTAATAATAATAGAAAAAAAGTACGTGAAATTCGTAATGAGTGCGCTCATTTGCTTAAGTGGGCAATCGACAATCCCGAACGAGTTGCACATACTATTTTTTATTACGAATTTCACGTACTTGTTTCTATTATTATTACTATTTTTGACATTTTTATTACTTTTTAAAATAATATTTTTGAGTGTTCGTCTTCTTTTTTCTGAACTTCGCTTTCGTGGGCAATCGATAATTTCCCGCACTTATTGCACAATATACTATTAAATACACCAAATGTTGCTTATCCGTTATTCATTGCAGTGTTTAATTTCTAAGATTTTTGGCGTCGAAACGCCTAAATTTTCGCACTTTTTTTATAAAATTAAATCGGCCTCATTCCGCCAAATTTTCGTGAAAAAAATTGGGCGGAATGAGGCCGATATAAAGGGCCGATAAATCTATAACAATGTTTTTTACTTTAATATCTCAATTCGTGTAAAAATATAATGCAATTCGTATATTTTTGACAACCCTGACTGTTGGCGGCGCTGACTGATAAAGTTGGGATTTGTTAAAGGACTCTAATTTTACCGAATTTGCTATAATATTACCTAAACGAATTATTCGATATTGCACAAATAAGTAAACGTAAAAATCATTTTATATACTTACGAGTTACGAGGTTATGTAACTTTTCATATGATGAAATTATCTATGTCACTTGTATATTTTTTGAAATACCAACTAAACTTTGCACACTTGCTTAAAACCAAAATGTACCATAAGAACTAAAAAAATCCAATGATTTGAAGAAATTGCGGCTGGCAATGCTAGAAAAACTTATATAACACCAGTAGTTTGTTAAAAATATCTCCATCATTAAAAAAAAGTGCTACGGAATATGTAAACTATGAAATTTTAATTTTTTTAACGTAAAGTCTGGTATGGTAAAGTTAGGTTTAATAGGTAAAGATAGGTATTTTACGGTACGAGAGAAAATTTACACACAAATCAACTTTCAAGTTTCTTCCATAAGAAAAAATTTCCTTGAGTTTTCTATCTAATTAGGACTGTTTAGAACCATTTATTTATTAACACTGGACTAGACTGTCACAATTTTATCGTTCCCAGCGCTTCCATTTCCACATTCTATTATATAATGATCTCAAGGTTATAATATAAAAACAATGTCCTGAATGCCAATTTCGAAACTATTTTCGAAACTCAGCACCGATATAAAAATTTTTGGTCTTCCATGTTTTAATCACTATTTTCCGTGAGTGGTAGCCTTTTATTTTTCTGGGAAACAAGGACATTACGTTGTTTTGGTTAGCATGTAGGAAGTTTATTCATTTACAAGTAACTTAAATAATTAATTAGTGTTATATTATGTACATACAGCTGAACTCTTTTTATGCGGTCTTTTTTGTGCGGTTTTTTTTTGTGCGATTTTTTTTATGCGGTTTGTAAAAATCACGAGACAGCAAGAAACTTAAACAATTACTATAATAACTTTCTTTGATAAAAATACTTTTTAACGACTTTTAAGCAGTTAATCAATACATTGCATAGGACTATAATTATTGCATCATTTAATTTTTTTACACGTGTATTTTTCAAAATTTTCATAATATTATAAAAAGGAAATAAAATGTTCCTACGTGTAAATTAAGGCTTTATCTTGTTTATAGAAGCAACTTCTAAGGAAATTTCTAAGTTTTGAGCGTTTTGAGTGATGTTTTTTCGATGAAACTTTTTTTATGCGGTCCCGACTAACCGCATGAAAAAAGTTTTTTGTATAATCTGGATCGAACTATACTTTTTATAGCTATTTATGATATTTTTGAATATATTTTTTTCTGCGATTTTTTTTATGCGGTCCCCTCCACCGCACAAAAAAGAATCGACTGTATATTTATAGAAACAGGGTATCCACATTCTGGAAAGTCAGGGAAGGTCAGGGAAAAGTCAGGGAAGCTCTTAGGCGTCAGGGAAAATCAGGGATTTCACAAAATGTTCCGGAAAGTCGGGGAAAATAGGTGATAATATATTTCCCAATGATTGTAAATGAAGAAAAATGTTTATGTTCACAATTATGTTCACGAAAATATATCACGTAAATTATAATAAAGACTCACGGATATTTTTATTTTCTTTGAATTAATTCACTAAGTAACTAAAAATTGTATTTTAATTTTTAATTGTCTATTTGAATGTGAAAACACTAGCCTTCATTTTTGTGACGTCATTTTTTTTACGTCACCTTCAACGCCATCTGTACTAGTGAAAAAAATTATAATTAAAGGGAAAAATTTTTTTTATAAAATATAGATCCCAAGTTACCATATGTAAAAATAAATTTTTCGCTTAAAAAAAAATTATTTAAAAAGAGTCTTTTTTTTAACTTCACTCGCTAGTTAATAGTACCTTAAATAATTTTGCAATTTGTTTTTGATAGTGTCAACTACCGCATTCGGGGCCAATACGTAAATAATAATTTTGCTTAAATAGTTTTTTATGTAGTTAATTTAGCTTTACCCAATCCCTTAATTTCAGTCTTACACGTATCTATTCGATAAAATAAAAAATTATGTAGGTACATATGTATCAAAATTATATAAAAATCGTGTGTTTGGACATTTGTATTTCTAACCATTAATGGGAAACAAAAAAGTAATGGTCAAGGAAAATCGAACCTAAAGTCATGGAAAGTCAGGGAAAAGTCAGGGATTTTTTTTTATGATGGGCTGTGGACATCCTGAGAAAGTAACGATATTAATACCTTACTTGCGAAGTTAATGGCACATCAGTGTCGTCAGTTCGTCTTAAGGCGGTATTCTAATCTAAACACATTCAGTTTCTTGATAAGGACTAATGTCGCTATGGTCGGAACCAAAAAGAGAAAAGACTTCGTTAAATAGTGACTGTCTGAAAAAAAAAAACAATTTTTTTACGCTTTTCTCAATGTTTTTTTTTTTTTTTTTTTTTTTTTAATTTTAAAAAAATAATTTTGAATTTTTCAAGGCTTAGTCTATGGACAAACATCTGTTGAAGGTTCCTACCAAATTTGAAAGCAATCGGTTGGACGGAACTCGAAATTTTATGTTGATCAAGTCGAGAAGAACACGTTTAAAGTTTTAAGCAAAACTTCAGACAGTCGCAACAGTCTCTAATTGTAAGTGTACGTTTCTTGAAGACTGAAGCTAAATTGAACTGATACTTGCGATAGTCCACGTAGTCGGGTATTGTTAAGGTGACCAGACGTCTCGTTTTTCGGAGACATGTCCCAGTGTCCCGACCAAACTTCTCGGGACGCCCATTTGTCCCATTTTGACAATATTTGAACTTATACGCTATTTTATGTAAAGTTTTATTCATTATTTGAAATAATTTTTAACTGCCTTTAAGATCCTTTACTTAGGTTCTTTCGTTTTTTCCCACATATTATTTTACATTCTGATGATAAAATGAACTTGTTTATTATTCTGAATAAAATATTATTACTGGTGTAAGAGGTTTGGCTATGATTTCCTTGATAATATTCTTTTGTTTTTCTTTATAGCGGTGATGGAATTATTCACCAAATTAATTTTATGGTAGAAAGAAAAATTAGCACTCTTAGCACTTTAAAAACAATATATTGACTTAAATTTTCAAAAATTTTCCGGAGGCGGACCCCCGGACCCCTCTTTTCTCATGGGGAGTACTCCGTACCCCCAAACTCCCCCGTAAAGTCGGCTGTCCCGTTTTGACTCTTTACAAATCTGGTCACCTTAGGTATTGTGCGTAGACTATCGTGCAGTTCATTGCGATACGGCATAATTGCTGCCACAGTTTTACAGTCATAACTTCAGAGATACTGAAAATTTTAAAATTCCTCCTGAGGACATATTCTTAAAGGTCTAAATGTTAAGACTACCGAATAGCAAAACTGTTAACATTTGAAAAATTTACTTTGTAAAAATCCATATTACAAAATACGAAAATAATCTTCTGTGTCATTTTTCACTAAATTGACAGTTTGGTTACGAGCTAGCTTTCAAGTAATTAACTCATCATCCGATATAACACAAAATTGTGTTATACCTGATTATAAAGCGGGCTCGTAACTGAATCGTCTATTTAGTAAAAAGTGACAGAGAAAATTATTTTCATATTTTATATAAAAAAAAAAATTGATTGTTTCAAATTTCGAAACTAGAATACAGCCTTAAGGGGAACCACTAGTGTGACCGCCTGAAGAAAAGGTGATTTTTGGGAATTTTTTTAAAGAAAACTACTGTATGGAATGTTTTAATATTTTAAAGATATATTCGTTGATATATAATAAATTCAAGATAAAATTTTTAGACTAAAAAATTGAAAATTCAGTGAGTTATTCGCGATTTCCCAAGGCTCCAAAAAAAAAGTTCCCCCACTGCTGCAGTAATAACGACCTTCACAGTGCCTGAAGTCAAAAAAACCAAAAAGCCTATTAAACTAGAAGGTGTTGCTCGTGCCGTGAACCTCAATCGAAAAAAAAAGTTGAAATTTAACAAAATGGCGAAGTTTTTAAAAAAAAGTTTCAAATTTTGCTCGAAAATTTGATGATTTTTTGCCTGCGAAAATTACATTTTTTATACGATCGGAAAACTGGAGGTTCATGGCACGAAGAAACATATATAAAAGAAGCTGCAATAAGAATCAAATCGATCGGATGATTTGTCTTCGAGTTATAGCTGCAGCAAATTTGAAAAATGTAGTTTTTTTTATCTTTTACATAGTTTTAATCGCTGACAATTTTTACTAAAATTATTTACGATGTACTCACTATAACGGTCATAGTGAAACTAGATGAGTCGTTTAAATGTACATACCAGGGTCTAGCTGCTCCACAACATGTGACTGGCAGCTACGTCCAAAAACTCCCGAACTATTAACCTTCATACATTTTTCAATACCTCAAAGTTAATAATGAAAATCAGAATTCGCTCTTCAGATGGCTGTAACTCAAAAAATAATTAAGGTAAGCACTTGAAATTTTAGTATGTTATTTTTAAAGGTACAGACTATCAAAACATAGAAAAAAAATTTTCCAGTTTTTTCAAAATGTCATACTAGTGGTCCCCTTTAAGTGAAGTGTTTAAGTCAGTTTCAATCTATATTTACAAACTATACGAGATATTGATGCTACATATTATGTACACATACAAAGCTAATATTTATCTTTATGTCTGAAGCAGTGAAGCACATTACTGCAGCGGAATGATTGAACCAGACTATGTACTAATATGATCGGTTAAGGTTACAAACTTTAGACACAACAACGTGGTTCGGGTTAACGTTTCATTATCATTTATCATTCACAGTCAACTTCCTCGATTATTTTGCCAAATCAACATACGTAATTTTAATGTTTGTCAACCTCAGGTCCATTTAAATTATATCTCTGGAAAAAGCCCATTTTATCATAAATTTCCTCCCTTTTTTCACGTTAACATTTAGACGGGATTAAATTTTCTGAACGGTACTGTAAATTAGTATGTATTAACGTTGAATGACAACTGTCTGACAAAATTTGTATAAAAAACTGGTTTTTATTGAGGAAGTTATTGATGGAAAAAGTACTCCACGTGTAGAAGACGTTGTTTAACAAATACAAATACAGGATTTTTTTTTACAAGATTTAAATGTCTACGGTTTTTGACTAATCAGTAATCATCAAAATAATAATTCCGTTTTTTCAACTTCGATTCGACCTTGTTTATTATTATTTCTTAATCGACTAAAAAAAAAATTTACGCATACACAAATAATATCGTATGTTTATCATACAATAAAAATACGTAAATGGGACCTTTCTTTGGTCTGATCGGTCCTCTATTTACCCTTATTGACACGTGTCAATATACCCATGCTCATGCAATAAAATAAAATATATGTATGTATTGCGAGTAACGGTATATCGCGCGTTTTCTGTCACAACCTCGTATAAGGTTTTTTGACGGTTTTGAGTTAGAAAGTCATACATGTACATAATACACTTCCCCATGTGATGCACTAAGAAATATTGCAAAATAGTTAATGGAAAAATAATTATTCAATTTAATACAAACTTGTGCCACATGAACTAAATTTAGTTTTCTGACAAAACCTGGTATATGGTATACGAGTTTGTGTATATGGTAGGGATGTTATGGATATCCGTAACCGTAACCGAAACTACCGGATATCCGAAATAATTAAATATCCGAAACCGAAACCGTATCCGAAAATAAAAGTTTCGAATTTGTTTCGGATAATAACAGACAACTGCCGTTGGAGTATTGAAGTTAAATCGAAGCAAATTTTGGCTACATATATTTCTCTTGATAAATTTCCCTTGATTTGTGTTAGGTGTTCACTTTTTGGGATAAAATTTTCCTCTTTTTTCTAAAAAAAACATGTTCATTGAAAGCAATTATCCGTAACCGTAACCGTATCCGATATTATTACATATCCGTAACCGAAACCGAAACCGAAAAAAATGTTTTTAAATATCCGTATCCGTATCCGTATCCGAAATTTCATATCCGTAACATCCCTAGTATATGGTATACTTGGGTATGCTGATAAAAATGTTACTATTTCAAAAAATAATTTTACACAAACTCGTATACCATATACCAGGTTTTGTCAGAAAACTATCAGAAAAAATGTAGTTTCAAGAAAAACGCCTTTAAAATTTAAGTTGCTGGTTATAGGTACTATCGGAATATGCAAAAAAAAAAAATCGATTTATTTCACAAACTCGTATATTGAAAAATAAGTGGGCAGCAAACTCGTATTGACTAAAAACATCGATAGCTTGTAATTTAAAACATTTAAATGTCTGCTTCATGTCTACATAGGTAGCAAACATCAAAAAGTGTAACATACATAAATCTTAAATTCATAGTGATAAAAATACAGTATTTAATATGTTTTTTGTGTTTCCTGAGAACTGTGAATTTTGATATACGAGTTAGGGACAGAAAACGCGCGATATGTCGTTACTTTGATTGTCAGGTATCTTTAGCAAATGCAGGTATACATATTGCACTCAGTGTGACTAAAAGTTCAAAATATTTTCATAAAAACAACGTACACAAGTTACATACACACAAATACACATGTGTATCAAAATATTATTTATACGTATTTTATGTAAACATCCTTTTTTCTCTTTTATTTATTACCTGCACAATTGAAAAGTGCCACTGTAATTTTAATTGACTATCAAAAGTATTTTTGTTTATATTATGTATGTGATTTATGTGACATGTCATTTAAATTAAATAAATTCATCTTTTTTTATTGTTTTCAATTTTGAGAGATAGAAGTATAGTTGCTTAAGTATTAAAAATTTGTTTTTCAATAATAAAAAATCTTAGTAAATATGTACGTACGTCTTAGCTATTATAGTGGACCGCCTAAATATTCAACAACTTTTCAATATATTTTACAAAAAATTTTTCCGATTTTTTGAACTTTCTTACTTTCGTCAAATAAAAAATGCTGTTAGTATTCTAAATGGTGAAAAATGTAATTTTTGACCAATTATATTCATTCAAATGTGCATAATTTAGGGTGTTTTCCAATTACGGCACAAAAGCGCATTATGCGGCATAATGCTCAGCATTGAGTGTTCCAATTATCGCAACGCCTCGCACAATCGGGCATTCGATAGCTTTTTGCTCTCCGCTTTTTTGCTCTGCACCAACAAGTAAACATGAAATCTGAAGTTTTTTTTCTTTTGAGTCGGCACTATTAACGTATTTTTATTATACACAATTGTTAATTAATGTTTTTGATAACACTGAAATCAATTATCAAAATACATTTTATGTCATATGACAACCAATCTGTTCCAATTAACGCTCGCGGCTCGCACAATGCGGCATTGTGCGGCATTTAGGCGCACTGTGCTCTGATAGTTGGAAAACACCCTTAATGTAATTTAATTGCAAAATTTTATTGAAATAAGTACGGTCCTGACCTGTCCGAAGAAACCCGGTACCTATTGATTGTATCGACCATAATACAGGTAACCTCCGAAGAACACGGATACCTTCCCCGGAATTACACGGTTTCAAACAACACGATATTTAAATAATTCTTTTGAAAAAGACTAAAATACATATAAAATTACACCGGTCCTCAATGTACTACGCGAATATATTCGTTCCATGTGGATTTGATTTACAGTATTTACACGAATAAAAATCGTGTAAATTGAATCTATCATTATAAAATGAATAATACTGGAAATGAAAACTACGAAAAATTTTAGAGAATTTTATAATAGAAATGATAACGAATATGTAGAAATTTACACATTTAAATTTTGAGAATATCGTTATTTTCGACATTGATAATTTTCGAAAACGAAAAGTAGGTTTTGACAGTCCCAATATGTTTGGAATACCCCTAACTTACCTCCCATAACCCTTCAAAAAATTCGTTTTTTTTTCGCTACGATGTACCGTTTACGAGATATTTGCGATCAAAAGTTTACGTTTACGAAAAGTATCGAAAACTAATTTTTTCTGAAAATATTCTATTAGTGACTATGTAAATCAATTGGACTAATGAGCCTGAATTAATCAATTATTATCAGTTTATGATGAGTAACTTGGTATCGATAATTTTCGATAACGAAAAGTAGGTTTTGATAATACCAATGCATTTGGAATACCCCTAACTTGCCTCGCTAAAGCCTTCAAAAAATTCGTTATTTTTTCGCTACGATATACCGTTTACGAGATATTTACGATCAAAAGTTTACGTTTACGAAAAGTATCGAAAACTAATTTTTTTGAATATTCTATTGGTGATTAAATCAATTGGACTAATGAGCCTGAATTAATCAATTATTATCAGTTTATGATGAGTAACTTGGTATCGATAATTTTCGATAACGAAAAGTTGGTTTTGACAGTCGCATAGCGTTTGGAATACCTGCAACTTGCTTCGCTTAAGCCTTAAAAAATTTCGTTATTTTTCCACTACGATGAACCGTTTACGAGATTTTACGATCAAAGTTTTCAGCAACGTAAAGCATCATTTGTAAACAAACATAATAAAAAACAGGTAGGGTTGACCAGGGTAATTGTGAATGGATTTTCATGAATTGAGATAAAAGCGTTGTTTTAAGTATTTTTTATTTTATATATCACATTATGGTTGATTTATTTTTAGTTCTACATTATTCAGGATGCACCACAAAAATTTTGAGAAAATTCGTTTGAAAAACAAAAATTTTATAAGCCATTCACATTTCCCCGGTGTGATTTTGCAAATCGTATGAATTTTGGGGTAAAAGTGAATGCCATCAGAAAAATTATTTAGAATGGATTACAAGAGAAGTGAGGTACATTAGAGTAAAACCCAACTCAAATTCTTCACGTTTACCCCACTTTCAAATTTTTCATCATACTTTAGCGGTCATAATTTATCAAACAAATTTATTACAAGCTAAAATTGATATTTTGATGATATTTGGTCATTTTATTATATAAAAAATCAAGAAATTACATGATTTTCACACAAAAACAAGGAAAATAAGACTTTTTCAAGGAAATACATTTAGTTTGGATGCATAAAAAACAACAATCTATTCGGCCTAATACTGTAAATGAAAAAAAAAATGATTTTGTTTTAATCCTACTGCCCTTGGTCACTCACAGAGACATTGAAAACAAGTAATTTTTCTGTTTTTGTAAGTTGTTATTGGGTAAGCGAGCACAGCAATGATTTCGTAGATTGATACACAAAACATATCGTTCTTTACACAATTTTTTCTTTTTTGTATTGTTTGTACAACGGAAACTTGTACAATAATGTCACCACCATCTTCATCAACATTTTCAACTCTGAAAAGCACACTACTGAAATTTTTGACCAAATGGGGGCATTTGTGAATGACGTTCACAATTACCCAACAATTTTAAAATCATGGGGTAATTGTGAATTGGTAATAAATTGTCCAATTTCTTTAGCAGTTAATAAGGAACCCTGTCAGGGTTTAGACCACTTCTTTAGAAGTACTTTTAACTTTTTAAAAAAATAAAATATATTTAAAAAAATTTTTTTTGAGGATTGGTCGAAGTAAGATACACAAAATTTTGCATTTTTGCAAGGGTTTTTTCAAAATAAAAAAAAGATACTAATACTTGGAGAATTGTTATCAAATTTTAATAGCATATTAAGAAAGGACAGAAAAATATACTAAGAGTTGATTTTTAACAATATTAATGTTATTTTAGAAATTATAGGCGCCGCGCCGTTCACAATTGCCCCGGTCAACCCTATATACATTTTTTTTATGATAGACCAACTTCAGAGCTTATGGATGCTCAATTCTATTCCATTTTAATTGAAATAAATACACATTACATGCAAATTACTTACAAATGTATATTAAATGGAATCCCGTCTTTTGTGGTCTCAAAGAACACGGAACCAGTTAATCGTAGGGATGGAAACATTTCGCAAAGAATCGATTCTCGATTCCGGTTTTAATTTTTTACGATTTTGAGAATCGATTCTGAGAATCGATTAATCGATTAAAAGAATCGATTTTAATCGATTCCTTACGTTTAAATTTTTTTACATATTAAGCTGCTTTAACAAGGTTTAAAATTAATTACTAGTAAATTGGCTATTGATGATTTTTTTAAATGAAATATTTGTGAAATAAAAGAAACAAGTAATTTTAACAAAATTTATATTTTTGTACGTCAATATTTTATATATATGACATAATTATTGCAATAAGACATATAAATTATAAATATATTTCTTTTTGTTTAAAATTAATAATTAAATTAAGTAAATTTTGAAGGAAAATTTATCAGTTAGTTTCAGAAAACCATACATTTTCTGGCACTGATCTTAAAAATAACCAGTGCTGTATAGTATCTAGATACAAGTATCTGAAATCAGTATCTAGATACAAATTTACGTATCTTGTATCTGTATCTAGATACATTTATTTTTAAGTATCTGTATCTAGTATCTAGATACATTTGATCTGTATCTTGTATCTTTTTTATAAACTTTAGATACAGATACATTTTATTCTATAACCTTATTTACCAATTTTTAATATAAAATTATGGTTATTTTAGTAATATTCAACAATGAGAATTATGAATTTAATTAACAAATTTAAACAATTAAGTTTCAAAATCTTTACGTAGGTATGAATTTGCATAGGTGAATACTATCTATAAGTTACTGTGTGCATGAGAAAAGTTTCGAGATTCTTCATTGGTCAATTGGCTAGTTCTTTAAAATGATTATACACAGAATTTAAAACAAACTTACTCTAATTCAGCAGAGGTTGAAGCTCTTAGATTTTTACAAGAAAAATCTACTTTATCTACATTGCCCCAATTTTAAACAGTTTATTCAATTTTTTAAAAATATAATACAATTTTACCGTCATGTCAAGTGCTCAAGTTGAAGGACTATTTAGTACAACTAGACAAATTATTACTGCGAAAAGAAATTCTCTGTCATAGAATATGTTGCAAACATTATTGTTTTTGAAACAAAACAGTTGGTTGAAGGCATATTACATTAGAGAAACTTACGGTTTAAGCTAGTTTATTTATTTATTTTTCATCTTGTTTCGTTTTTATAATTTTGCGTAAATTAAGAAAGTGGTGTATGACGGTGGCAACCATTTCATGAATTCTTAGTTAATATCGTCTATAGTATACGCCTATACTATAAATTATACTATACGGCTATACTATTGCCTATAGTATTATTAGCCTATTACGTCTACAGTACAATCAATGAAATTTTTAATATATGTGCGATTCTTATGTGTAATTAATGTTATAAAATAAATCAAATATTTTTTTTTAAATATAATTAAATATTAAGCGTTTTTTTTTATCTTCTTAGATTCATATTTTGAATAATACATACAAATGAAACTATTTGGTATATGTAATTGTATTAACGAAGGAATATACTGTAGTTATTTTTAAAAAGTATCTAAAAAAAGTATCTGTATATCAGTATCTAGATACATTGTATCTAGATACAAATTTATTTTGAGTATCTGTATCTGTATCTAGATACAAATTTACTCGGAGTATCTGTATCTGTATCTAGATACATTTTATGCAGTATCTATACAGCACTGAAAATAACATAGCATATTCAAGTGATCAGGTCTTAATCGACTACGAAGTTGATTTACAATATGACCAGTGTGCGAAAATAAACGCTCACAAGGCGTTGATGTAGCCCTTTTATCTTATATGACTAGACGGACGACGGATGACGGACTCATGCCCCGTGTGCGATTCGTGGTATAAAAAATTCTCACGCATGTGCACTGCTAAGCCGCGTGAACGCGTACTAGCAAAAAATTTAAATTATTCGACATCTATTACCATATTTGTAGTCTTGTAGACGTCGCATAATATTTAAATTTTTTACTGCGTATTTGCGCGATTTATTAATGCACATGCGTAAATGCACGGGAATTTTTTATACCAGGAATCGAACATGGTTTGACAATTTTAAACAACTGACGGTTACACTTATAACAGAATCGAAAAGTCGAGTATTAAGAATCGATTCTTGATCGATTTTGAAAAGTCAAAATCGATTCTCAATAATCGATTCTATTACGAGAAGAATCGATTCTCGAGTAGAATCGGAATCGATTTTGCCATCCCTAGTTAATCGTGTTCTTCGGGGGATTGCTGTACTACAATATGTAGGTGTCAGATGTTTTCTTTTTTCAAAATGAAGCGCTATGAAGTTATAAAACTTACACTGATATGTTAAAATTAACAAAAAGTTTTTTCTTTTTTTTTTTTGAAAATCGAATCAGGCTTTTGTAAACATTTTCAGCGGCAATGACGGCGAACAAAGTCTCAGTAATAATATATCGCGGAGGGACATGTAAGTTACGCCGCTTGTGGTTTTTACAACGCTTCTATGCTAGAAAAATTGCGCATGGCTTGTTGGCTTATACTGTTTCAAATGTACAATCCAGTCGTGTGATAAAATTCTCGTGTCCTAAAAATTATGTTTTTGTTTCGCAGGGATCGTGAAATGCGAAAGAATGCAATACGTCAACAAATTTTGGAAACGGTCGGTCGAATTGATGGCTCATATTTGAACGGATCAAAACCGACAATTTCAACAAACAAATTAAACGTACCGGATTTAATTATTTCACAAATTGGAAATGGTTCAACGGGTCGAAAAATTCTTTCAAATCCGGAAAAATATCAAAGCTTTGTACCGAAATGTAAGAATTTTTGGCAAATTTTGCAATATATGCCAGAAACGAGATTTTCGAAATTTGTACGAAAAAATGAACAAAAAATATGGGTGGCAATTATTGTATTTGAAAAGTTAAACCTGGGAAAACACTTTTTTTTTAAATCATTTTACAGCCGACTCTCGTTATCAGTCCGCTCGTTATGAGTCCGCCGATTTATATTTCTGTTGTAAACATTCCCCCTCCATGACCGAAAAAAATTCATTTCAGTCTCTCGTTATAAGACCGGAACATTGGAGTTGATGTTTAATAGTGCAACTCATAAATCATCCTGTCAGAATCTTTTTATTCACTAAAATAATTTTTTTATAAGTCCGTGTTTACATAATACCCGTGTGGTTGACCAAATTAAGTTATATTCGTTCATCGCGCGGATTATATTATACCTCTTTTCAGATACAATTGATCATGAGTTTTCGTCAAAAAACTAAATAATTTGTATATTCGAAACAAATCAATCTTCTATTCTTTTCTAAAAATTGCAAAATAAACTGCAAATTTAAAATTTACATAAATGCAATAATAAAAGAGATAAAGCCAAGAAAACGGAAATTATTTAAATTCAAAGTGACGAAGCATGGTTAAATTTAACTTGAAATGAACCATACAAACTTTGTTTGCTAACAATATTATTTACAATTTCTACAAAAGATTTTAAAAAGTTTTTTAAAGAAAATATGTGTTGACAGTATCGTTTAAATTCCTGTCACATAAACTAGAGAACGCATTTAGAAAATATTAGTAAATGTATTTATTAAAAATTGGTAGATTTTGTGCCGAATGATAATACTACACTAAACGTCCGGGCTATTTGATTATAAATAAGTACACACTCACACGTTTAAAAAGTAAGGGAAGTGCGAGTTACGGCGGTCGACTACTAAGCACAAGTGGGGATACAGAAATTCTTAGAATTATATTCTCTTATAGCCCCGTAAGCGGACTTATAACGAAAGTCGGCTGTACTTAGTATTCACAATATGTTGATACTGAATGACATTGTATATCGCACATTTTTAAAAATAGGTAATGGTATTATTTATTAATTAAACAATGTAGTAAAAAACAACTTAATTGAATGTAAAAATTCAAAAAAAGCCCCAGAACCTTAACCTAACTAATTTTTATATCAAAGTTGAAGTATATTGTTTAAACTAAACTAACCTAATCTTAACTAACTTCACCACTCAGTTTTTATATCATTTACTCTTTGATCGATCCAAATAATGTTTCCCAGGCTTAACTTTTTTGATATAATAGTTTTCACCCATTTACGTTCGTTTTTAAATGCAATCGTTTAAATGCCAGCGTCTGGCACATACTGCAACAGGGTACTTGACTGAAGTTACAAAAATATTCTAAAAGCATTGTTTTTCCATATCAATTAAGTAATTTTTTTATTTTCGACAGATTCTGTAATAAATCATCAAAAAAAAATAACCCTACAATTTTAAATGACAAAAACGCGGGAAAAACACCTCACTATAGTGACGTCACAGTTTGAAGCAACTAAACGTCAATGTCAATATTTATAACCTCAAAACGTTTATATTCATAAAATGTCAGAGTAAAAGCAAGTATTTATTTGAATTCTGATCGATTATTATTACTATATATATAAGCTAATAGAAATATTCAAAAGAAAACACAATTTCACCTCACCGATGAAAATTATTAAAATCGACATATCTAGCTACAAAATGTTACGTCATATTCAAGAAATGGCGCGTTTTCACTAATTTGAATATTTGTTGAAAAATGGCGATTTTCAAAATAAAATTTCTAGATAGTTATCAAATTTTTTTTATGTTTCATCATTAAAATTGGACATATCGCGAGCCTAGTGTTACACTGTTCTATGTGACTTTTTTGAGATTTACACTTTTTCACATATTTGAGTTCTCCATTTCATTGTCTATCTATATAAATTTAAATTTAATCAAAATTCCTTAAAGAACGGTAGAAATCAACAAAACATTAAAATTCCATCTCCTAAAAGTATAAATAATTTTATTAAAAGTTCTATGTTTCACAAAGAATTTGGATGTTCTAAATTATTTTTTCGTTCAATTTGTTATTGTTTCACATAGTATTTTGATATACTGTAGTTTGTCTACACCTGCTTCTTTGGAAATTAAAATTAATTCATACACACACCGGCAGAATTAGCGGAACATACAAAAAATCTGTAAAAATTAAACAAACTATTTAATTTCCAGAAAATATTAATCTTATTTAATTATTCACTTAAAATTACATGTTCACAAGTCGATATACCTTTCTTTTGGTAACAAAACAAGTAACCATATAAAATGACAAATTATTGGAATTTTTGTCGTCTAAGAATAATTTAAGTTAACGATTATTGAACAAATAGAAAATGAAACACAGCGTTTTAAACCCGCCTGGATCCTCCCGTGCTCCTATCAAAGCTTCCATTCGTTTTTCTGTACCCAGCATGATGTTATCTATAGTTTCCTGGGACAATCTCTTCCATTCTTCAATTACGGCAGTTTGAAGCTCGACCACATTGAGAAGAAACGGCATTTGAATTCGAAAGTGACATACCTCTTAAAAAGAATTACATCAACAATAAATAAAAACAATTCTATGGAAAGTCAATTGATTCGTTGCTTCAATATTATTTTCAGTAAAAACGAAAAAGACCCGCCAACTTTGTTTAATAAATAGGTTTTTATATTTTTTTTATGTTCCGCTAATTATGCCGGTGTGTGTATTATATAAATTACATTTTATAATATGTCAAAACTTCAAACTCATTTTTCACGAGATTTTAAAAAGTCGACATGGAACAGTGTAACACTAAGCTCGCGATATGTAATGATAATGCATAGAATTATTTAACATTTGACACAAATTTTAAATACAGTCAAGTACCGTATTTAGCCGAATTTTATATTCGGGTATGTGTGTATGGATTTTTTGATTAAAAGTAATTTTTTTGTCATGTAGGTGAAATTCCGAAACACACAGATCAGGCAACTTGGACCGATAGTTCGTACATGAACCTATTCTTTAATATTAACATTTCAAACCACAAAGATGGTCTGAAAGTTTATATTGCCAAGGCGACGTTGCGACTTTACAAAATCTCACCGGAGAATATAAATCAAGTGGACGGGCAGGGTAATAAGGATGCAGCCAGTGGCGGTTCTGCACAGTCCGATTTAAATTTTGTGGATAAAGAAGATCGACAAATTCGAGTATCAATCTACTGGTATACTCGCACCCGAAAAGAGGGACGAAAACATCGAGGTATGACTGTAATACCCAAATACAGTGGCCATCCAATGGTACGCAATCCGATTTTACGTAGTGACGTCAGCGATTTAGTGGGGTTCTCCTCTCACAGATATGTTGTTGTTTGTCTGTGTTGGTGAAAATTTATGTGCCAAGCCAGAGTCAGGGCCGTAGGTAATATTGTCTGAGGGTCTCGTAGCCTTTAAAAAATTTAAAATTTCACTGGAGATATATATGCACATATTCTGTGTACGTAATGTGCAAAATACAAATGCAAAATGAGTAACGTAAAATTCTAGAATATTCTAATCCTTAACTAGCAGAGATATCAAAAAACAGACTTCACCGTTGAATTGATCATTAAAAATGAGATTAAACAGTGTAGTTTGACAAAAATTCTAGAATGTTCTATTTGTCAACTAGCAAAGATATTGAAAAATCAATTATACCATTTAATTGTCCATTGAAAAAGAGGTCAAATTACACATTTTGACAAATGTTCTAGAATATTCTATTCGCCAACTAGCAAAGATATTCATAAACAGACGTCGCCATTGAATTGCCTACCAAAAAGAGAGACCAAATAACGCATTTTGAGAAATGTTCTAGAATATTCTATTTTTCAACTAACAAAGATATTGGAAAATCTATTGCACCACTTAATTGTCCAACCGAAATTAAACTAATGTAAACCAAATGTCCGATTTTGACAAATAATTTTTGCTATTTAACGAATAGAATATTCTAGAACATTTATCAAAATGTGCTATTTCGTCTTTTATTTGATGACCAATTAAATGGTTCAATCGATTTTTCGATATCTTTGTTAGTTGATGAATAGAACATTCTAGAATTTTTGTCAAAATGCGTTGCTTAATCTAATTTTTAGTGTTCAATTCAATAGTGAAGTTTCTTTTTTGGTATCTTTGCTAGTTCACGAGTAGAATATTCTAGAATTTTTGTCAGCTTCCGCTATTTGGCGTCTTATATTCATCAGTATAATATTCGATTTCCTTTGTCTACACAACCGAATTTTAGGTATAAATTGCCTCTCAAGATAATATTGTTTTAAATAAATTTAGATAAATAATATTTACCAACCCCCGAAACAAAAGTTTACCGACGCCCCTGATCTTCCGATTTTACGTACTTTCCCTTAAATTTGTACCGACCACTACGTAAAATTGGATTTGTGGTGTATACTAATTTTCCCCTATTTTCATTTTTATTGTTTCCAGTTAAACGCCGTCTGTCGGACAGTAAAATGATCAGTATCTATGATCCACGCCATGGAAATGCTGGGGAATTTATCGAGTTCAATATACGGCCGGCGGCTCGCAGTTGGTTGAACACCGGTCGAAATTTAGGATTAGGTATAATTGAGAACAAAATAAAAATGTGTTTGATCATAAAATTTTCACGTAATTTTGAGTGATTTTGAAATTTTTAGGTGTAGTGGTTGAAGACCAAGAATGTAATATTTTACCCGCCAATAAATTTTTCAAAAATATCGACTGTCACAATAACAATCAGGCTAGTCAAATTTTTGCATGTGAGTGATATCCCACATTACTAATTTTACTAAATAATTTTTGAATTTTATTTAAAAAATACATATACCACCTTCTGAAAAATTTAAATTTGCTGCCTCAAAGAATTCGAATGGGGGAGCTAAATGATGGGAACAATGCCTTTTTTGATTTTCACAAATCATCATGTGGTTCCCCCCCCCCGCCCCTAAGTTCCTTTTGATCCAATCTCTAATAGAAATTTCTAACAGTAGTTTTTGAGTAGATAAATTTACAAAATTTTAAGATTTTATGATTTATCCAAAGTTTACAGTTTGCTCGAAGGTGAACGCCGCATAAAAAAAATCGACACTGCATTCAAATGTTGTACACTAGCGACATCTGTTCACATATTTAAATACTAACATACAACACGCGGTTGTGAAACGGTGAAGCGTGGAAATGAATCAGTGACCTTTTTTATCATTTTGATTCCCTCAGTTACACTCAATTCTCTCGAACGGAAAAACTAATTACATACACATAAATGGCTCATTAATAATGAACATTAAATTACTCACTCAGATAATTGTTTCACCCTCGAGCAATTAAACAAGTAACAAACACCTCCTTCCAAGTAACAGCTTGCATAAAATTAGTGGAGTGTTGCACTCACCTTGAAGGCAAATTTATATAATACACAGGTGGTCTCTTAAGGTGGTTGGCGCATTGAAATTAATTAATTGTGATTTTTTTTTCGAAATTTCTTTTCTTCCCTTTACTTTTTTTAATTTAATAAAAAAATACCCCTGTCACAGCATCTGCATAACATAGCGAATTTCCAAATATTAGACACTGGCGGATCTCATCTAAGACCTGTATCTATTTAAAATAGTTTAGCTTCGTAACAGTGAAACAATTTTCAAAATCAGTTCAGTAGTTAATTTTTGGCACTTTTGAGTCCTTAGGACCCTAACGGATCTCATATAGTGTAGCATATATCCATTTAACAACATATTATTACATTACATAACTGAAGTTTTCGATTTTTTTCTAGGTATGCAAATATATATAAATTATATTTTCTCTCTAAAGGAGGACAAAAATTTTCTTCCCATAACGTACTCTTAAAAAAAGTGACTAATTTTAATTTAAAAAGATGAAACAGAGCTATTGTTATTATAACACATACATACATATTGAATAACTAACTAACACTTGTTTTATCTAGAAAAGAATTGCTAAAACAATGAAACAGTTATTGTAAAGAAATTCAGCAAACTTTTTAATTTTTCTTAAAAGCTAGTTCACTTAGTACAATGTTTTAAAAGCTTATCTTATGCAATTTGTTACGCCCTTTTCGATGGTGTCCAAAAAAATTAAAAAATTTTTGAATTCTAGCCAAATTTTGCTAAAAAAAAAAAAAAAAAAAACACTAAAAATGGCGAAAAATGGCCAAAAAACCTATTTTTGATGAGTGCATTTTTATTTTAAGAAGATGCACCAACTTTTAGTAAGAATAAAATTTTCTGAGAAAGTATAGAAAAGTTTTCCATATTATGTTGCCACCTTTGTGAATCACACTATATATATATATATATATATATATATATATATATATATAAATGTATGTATATATATATATATATATATATATATATATATATATATATATATATATATGTGTGTGTGTGTGTGTATATATATATATTATATACAGAGTGTAAAGGAAATAACTCTTATCCTTCTGAGGGGTGAAGCGACTGTTAATTCCGAAAAAATTCCTGCGGTTTTAGTGTCTACAGAGTGCCATGAGTCACCCCACAAAAGGACGAAAGCTATTTGTTTTACACCCTCTAGACACCTCATCGATTAAAACCGATCCAATAGTTGGGATGTTTCGAGGGTATAAGAAGTCCCACATACCCAGATACGCGTGAAAAACATAACCCTCTCCACTGTCGCGCAGTAGGGTAAAAAAAAAATATTACATTCTAATATTCAGTATACTTAACACATAAATTTCGATACATTTCTCAGTTCTTAAAGAATTAAATGTGATGCGTTTTATACGCAACGTTAAAGTCGACCCTTAAAAATAAAATATTTTTCGAGACACGGCACAAAACTTAAGTGGGTGGATAGTCTGAAATCAGAAAATCGAACAGGGTTTTGAAAAAGAAAGCAGTTTTTCTAGATCACTTAACCTAAAGTATCCGGTGCAGTAAAAGAAAGAAATAATTCGAAAAATCGCCACATTTCGCTTTTTTGTTCCTAAGATGGGGTATAAATTTAACCCTAGAATCATACGTTGGTCTACGAGTCAAGTTAATCATACATCGGCGTCGTTTCGACGAATGGACTTTTTACGGGGAGTTTTAGAGTTTATTTGCAAAAATTTTTTTTTTGCATAAAAATACTACAAAATTGAACAAAATATTTAAAAAAATTGAATTTGGAAAAATTTCTTAATATAAATATTTATTAATTTTTTTAATCTTTTTATCAAAGCATATTTTCACTATAAAAATTAAAAAATAGATAAATACATCAGTTGTATCATAAAACATGTCTTTCAAATAATTATTTTATGAACTATTATGAGTCAGTGGACATGTGTGACTTTACAGAATGTGAAATTTCTCAGTCATAAATATTCCTATAGATATGTAGTTATTTCCCCACTAGGCACATTTGTAAATTTTCTAAAATTTGTTAGTAATTTTTAGAATAAGATCTCAAAAAATAATAAAAATTAAAATATTTTCCATAAAATAAATTGTTAACCTTTTATTAAGTCACTTGAAACGCATTCTTTAGTTTTCGATTCAATATATTAAAACTTCAGTATTATGTCGTCTCTATAAGTCAAACAGCTGTAATCATCTTTCACATTATCATAATCATTGAATAAATTAATTATAACATCCATATCTTTAATAAATAGAAAAATTAGGAAAACTTTTATATGTGGAGTACAAAATCTTTAAAAAAAATATAGGTTAATCATACATCGTCGTCCTTTTGACGCACACTATTTCAATATAAATAAAACTACAATAGCTATAAACAAAATTTATACGTCTTATGTGTTATAATAACAAATAAATTAGATAACAGAAGTTTCACAGCAAGCAGGCACCGACAAGTTGTAGTATTGGAACAGGTAGAGAAGTTCGTTTGTCGTTTTGACGAGTACGTGTGATTCTAGGGTTAAAGTTTGTATGTGTATATAACTCAGATATCGTTCAATACATTTCGCTTTAAAAGAACAAAAATATCAAAAATAACAGAACAATTTATTTTTGTAATCCTGAATAACACCTTAAATACTAATGCGCCAACTACCTTAAAATAACAATAATTTATACAGACTGTCATCAATTAAGGAGCATTATTTCTAGCGCAAGCAGACAAAAGTAGTTAAGTCCAAAATATCAAATTTACAGTAGAGAGTAAAAACTAAAATGAAATGCATGCAACATCAGTTTATTTGAATTATGTTCAAGTTTACATGACATTTTGTAAATTTTTTTTAATCAATTACTTTCTTAACATGTAACACAGTAAACCATAAAAAGAGAAACTTTAAACCGTAAACTAAAATTTTTTAAGACATTTTTATGGACTTGACATTAAAGAACAACAATAAATTTCATTATTAAAACCATTTGTGGACTTAACCTGTTTTAGTGGGTAGTTGTTGCCATAAAAATACATTTCCAATTTAATTAAACTATGTACTTATTTATTATTTTATTAAGAATTTTAAGAACTTAACTTCTTTTGTTAGTTTCTGAAAAGAATTTTTTTATAACAAGTGTATAAAAAATGATGTTAAGGGTGGAATTGACTTTTGTCCTTTTGGAAATATATGAGATAGACTCTCTTGGTCCTTATTATAAAATAATAAAGAAATAAAAAATGGACTTAACTACTTTTGTCTGCCTGCTCTAGATTTTTAACAATGTATAAAACAAATACGATTTACCAAAAAAATTTTTAATAAAAATCGATAAGCGAATTATGATTTTTTAAAATTTTCTCAAAAAAATACCCAGTACGAAGAGACTTACTACAAGACTGCTCACTTATTGTACGACTTTTATTAAAAAATTTTTTGGTAAAACAATGGGTAGATCTCACCCATGTAATTAATATTTGCCAATCAATTTGAACCAGTAGTATTTTCTAACAGAGAAAATTTGATACTTAATATGGGTCAAAAAGGGGCCCTTAAATTTTTTTTAATCCGGCTCTTACCATCTTATACTTCAAGATAAATTTTCTGTTTTTAAACAAGCAACATACAATGAATGAGCCGTTTATTTTGAAAGTGGGGCAAGTCCATTTTTGGAAAAAATGAGGATAGTGGTATTTATAGATAAGACTTAGTATAATCTTTTTATCTGTCAACAATTTATAGTCAAAAAAATTCAGAAGCCTAATATTTGGAAGATTGAAGTTTTAGCTCTTAACAGTATTGTAAATATGTTTATTTTGATAATGGTGCAAGTCCATCTTACAAGTAAAATTTCCGAGACCGGACCTATCGATTTTGATGAAACTTAGCTATGTTGTAGAACACTAAAAAATAAGTAACACGTGGGGGTTTGGGGGTTAATTTTGCGAAAAAGGATAAAAAATAAAATATAATAAAGTTTTATTTACAGATTTCAAATGTACGTAAAAAAATCTAATCGACCTGTTTTTACTCAATTTTCCTAATATTAAATCCAGGGGTAGTTAACTACGGGGGTGACTGTGTCGACATAATCGTACTATTTGAGTAATTAAAAACTTCTTCAAGGAAAATAGTTTAAAGCAATTAGAATAAATTTTCAAAATTAATTTTAAGCGACACTGCAAAGGGAGTGAGTCGCTCTTTTAAAGTACATACTTATTTTAAAACATTCATTTCTACTACTAAGGCACTGGCAGGGGGTAATAATGTCACAGTACGTTCTTCTGAAGTTGAACTGTCATATAAAAAGTTTTTATTATGTTTATTTTTAAATGATAAAACTCAAATATTATCCATTTAAATTAACGATTACAATAATTCATTAATTTTGAAAGTGAAGCAAGTCCATTTAGTTATAATAAAACCGCTTTCTTTTTTTTTACCAACACTATAAATATTATTGGATTATAAACTTACATTATCTAACACCACAAAATACAAAAAATATGTCTACTAATACTCACCAATATTTTTAAATTTATTGAAACACAAATCCTTAAATATCTCGCAATAACAAAATATGAACTTGCGCCACTTTCAAAATAAACGGCTCAAATAGTAATTAGAAGCAAAGTAGATGAAGAAAGGTATGCCGACGCGCAGATTGTGATGACGTACATGGCGAATTACATATATGTATACAGTGTGAGTTTTTCGAGAGTTGCCATTTTTATTACAGCCAAACCGTTGATTTAATCGAAAAATTGTTCAAATAAGAGTTGTAGATATCGACGGGGGCAACCGATTGCTATAGTCAGGAGCTTTATAGCTCTTACGGTCTTAGCTCTTATCAACGGTTTGATTGTAATAAAAATGGTAACTCTCAAAAAACTCAGACTGTATAAATATAATAATAAATAACTGTAATGCTGTCTTTTTCTAAAAATTCAAATATGTGACGTATTATGACGTAGATGGTGAACTGCGCAAAAAAGCTAATTTTGGACTCAAATGTAATGTACCATTCTTAATCTATTTTGATTAGAAGTAAACATGTTTACAAAATTTTATTGAATTTTGGTCAACAAAATTATTTTGTACCTTTGGTACTAAAAAGGTATACGCATAATTTAGTCAGAGCCGTACTTAGAAAAATTTGGAAACATTGTGGAGCCAGTTCATTTGCGATTTTCTCAAACTGTTAATTCCGAAAAAATTTCTGTGATTTTAGTGTCTACATTGGGGTGCTACAAGTCACCCCTGCAAACGACGAGTTATTTACTATCCGGTCTATATACGCTGTTAAAAATATTGTCTCACATTTTTAATTCTACCCTTTTTTGGGAAAATTTCAACAAACCATAACTCGCTTGCTATAAGACTTTTATTAAATTTTTTTGGATTAATTGTATTTATTTTACATGTATTAGTAAGGTAAATATCCCAAATTCCGACACTTTAAGGAAGCAAACAAGCATATTTTAGTAGAATTTAAAAATCGTTGGAAAGACTAAAAGTCTTTTGTCAGCAGCCAGGTCAAAATATTTACTTTAGATTTTCATTTAAGAAAAATAGAAGGATAAAATACAAAAAGTAAGAATTTTTGTACTACTGCAATGACACCTAATTTCGACATCTACCATAAGAACTTAGCTCTAAATTCGACACCCTTTTGAACTTATTTTCGACAGTGTTTTTAAATTCAACAATTGTTGTCCATAATTTAGACTATAAACATTTTAGCTCAAATAAAAAAAAAAAAATAAAATTTGATAAAGATGCATTTAAGTTAGGGGTGTGCGAATAGTGCTCGAATCGAATCGAATCGAATAGTGCTATTCGATTCGATTTCGAATCGAATAATTCGACTTTTCGAATTATTCGAAGAAAAATCGAATTATTTGAAAGAAAACGAATAATTCGATTTTTCGAATTATTCGTTTTTTTTCGAGTAATTCGAAAAAACGAATTATTCGTTTCATTTTTTTGGATAGCTCGAACTTTTTCTTTTTTTATTTCTAAGACTCAAACATACTAAGAACTTTAATAATATAATTAATATATATTAATATAGTTTCATTTACAGAGCAAATTCATCCAAAAAAATGATTCCTTTTAACTTTCCACTGGGAAGTTATTGCAGTGGATTCTTTTGTCGCATTTTTTTTTATGTTTTAAGTTTTAACGAATATTTGAATCGAAAATTCAGCTATTAGAGCCACTGTCATGGGTCGACAAGTTCTTGTAACAATAAACTTTTATTATTACTGATTGATTTATCCTGTTCTTTAGGCATAATGTAACTTTCCATTTATGAAATTATTGTAATGTTATCGATTTTTTTTTATTTAAATTAAATGTTTAAAAATCTCTAAGAATCAAAAGAAAAAACAAAAATTCAAGCTATTCGAATTATTCGTCTTCTTTCGAATAATTCGATTTTTCGAATTATTCGTTTTGTTTCTAATAATTCTATTTTTCGAATTATTCGTTCTTTTTCGAATGATTCGAATATTTTTCGAATAACTCGATTTTTCGAATTATTCGAAAAATCGAATTATTCGATTCGAAATCCGAATCGAATATTACTATTCGATTCGGTGCGAATTATTCGACATTTCGAATAATTCGCACACCCCTAATTTAAGTATAGTTTATTTAAAAACTGCTTTATTTATTACACGTACATATTAGTTAATAATGTACTTTTCCAAGTTCTGCTAATATGAAAATATGTTCCTTACTAATATGTTTTGGTAGGTTATTTTTTCCCACCATTTCGTTAAAATCATATTAAATTTTGTCCTTTACTTATAACTGTTTGCATTTCACATATTCACACTGTTACTTTTATTCGAGACTGAATCCCGTAATTTTAATCACGTTCTTATTTTATTGCTTTTTCTTTCCTCGTTTTTTCACTTTTTTGTTTTTTTCCTCTTCTTCTTACTTCTTTTATCAATTTTTTTTTTTTTTTTTTTTTTTAAATAATATTCTTTCAATACACATTGACAAAATTTAGGCAAGACTTAAATTTACGGATTCTAAATTCGACACACCTGAAAACTAGTCTATTTAAAAATTTTACTAGTTATAATATTTTACTAACTTTTTATTACAATACAGTTGAACTCTTTTTTGTGCGGTGGATAGAGCATAAAAAAAATTGCACAAAAAAAAAATATATTCAAAAATATCATAAATAGCTATAAAAAGTATAGTTCGATCCAGATTGTACAAAAAACTTTTTTTGTGCGGTTGATCGGGACCGCATAAAAAAAGTTTCATCGAAAAAACATCACCCAAAACGCTCAAAACTTAGAAATTTCCTTAGAAGTTGCTTCTATAAACAAGATAAATCCTTAATTTACACGTAGGAACATTTTATTTCCTTTTTATAATATTATGAAAATTTTGAAAAATACATCTGTAACAAAATTAAATGATGCAATACCATGTTCTCATGCAATGTATTGATTAAATGCTTAAAAGCCGTTAAAAAGAATTTTTATCAAAGAAAGTTATTATAGTAATTGTTTAAGTTTCTTACTGTCTCGTGATTTTGATTCACATTATGCATTTTATTTTAATGGTCATTTTTTACAAACCGCATAAAAAAATCGCACAAAAAAGGACCGCATAAAAAAGACTTCAGCTGTATTCATTTATCATACCATTTTAATGTGAAATTCATAATTTAACTAAAATTTGAAATTTGGGATTTAGGAATCAGTGACTTATACCTACTATTTCTGACATTTCGCAAAATATCTAATTGATCATTAATTTTAGTACAGTATTTGTTAAAAATAAATCGAAATATAAAAAAGGTAGTATTATGGGTCATACACAATCAATGAAATAAGGAATAAGAAATAAGGAATAAGGAATAAGAAGTATCCCATCTAGTGACATCGAATGGAACTTTAATGAAATAAGAATTAAGAAATAAAGAGTATCATAAGAAATAAGGAGTTCATAAGTAATCATGAACGTTACTTTTTCATGAATTTTGATGTAAAAAAATACCTAAATACATGTACCTATGAGCAGTTAAGTTAAAGTTTCATTCAACGTCACTAGATGGCATACTTCTTATTCCTTATTTCTTATGAGTCATACACAATCAATGAAATAAGGAATAAGAAATATGCCATCTAGTGACGTTGAATGAAACTTTAACGTAACTGCCCATTGGTATATGTATTTAGGTATTTTTGTACATCAAAATTCATGAAAAAATAACGTCCGTGATGACTTTTTTTTTGTCACTAAAGTGAAAAAAATCACAAATTTTGACGTACAAAAGTACCTACATATTTATATCTATGAGCAGTTACGTTAAAGTTCCACTCAACGTCACTAGATGGCATATTTCTTATTCCTTATTTCATTGATTGTGTAGACACCCTTATTTCATTGATTGTGTATTAAGCCTTACTTAATGTTCATAAATACTTCTTAAATACAAAACGGACGTTTTAAAAAGAGAATTTTTCTAATTTTTTAAAAATTATATAAACATGTCTGATTTTAGGACACTGTCTGATTTTGGGTCATTTACCTTATACACTGTTAAAAATAATGCTCCTTAACTGATGACACCCTGTATATTTATATACATATACCTTGCAAATATGTAAACATACGTTAATATTTTTGACTAAAAAAATGTAACGATAAATTTTATAGATCCGAGGCCAATATTCGAACAAATATTTAACAATCGGCAATCTCTATCCAACATCGTTGAAAAATCTCACAATCGGACACATCACGAGCCCCGACAACAGCAACAGCAACAATATCAACAGGAACAAGGAACCCCGGGAATCGTATCGCAACACCAACACCAACATCGATCAACTGCCACCCGATTTGGATCCATTAATACCGAGAATTACAATTCTGTTTTCTTCTTGCCGACCATAAATTTGTGCACGGTCGATATTCCCGCGCATCTCGACAAACTCAAAATGGACGAAATTAAACGTACACAGTGTGATTTTGATTTAAACAATATCTACGTTGACAATATAACGGAATCGGTGCAAAACGATTCACCAACGGACAGTAGTCCGGTGTTCACCACCACACATAGAACGCGACATCGTCACCCGGTCGTCGCCGATCCGCGTGACGTTGACATGCAAAACAAAAAAGTGATATTCACGCATGCCGAATTAGAGTCATTATTACGAAAAAATATATTATCGGCCACCACAGAGCAAACGCTTAACAATAGATAGAGTCAAAAACAAAACAAAATTAATAAAAAATTTCCTGTTATTTGGATTAAGACTGCCAATTTTAAAACAAACGCTGTGACTCCAAGCGCGAGAAGACTCATGAGTGGACAATGATTTTCAAAATGATTTTGTGAGTACTTAGCCTAATTTAACAAATCGATAGTGATCGAACTGCCCGCCCGCAATTAGTGTTTTGTGACTAAATTATTTGTTGTAAAAAAAAAATAATTAAAAAAAACAAAAAAAACGTTAATGTTGTTGCGTTCAGAGACACCTATTAAATAAAATCATAAGTTGCATTTAACAGTTCTCTTTTGTATTTTTGTGACTGATCTCAATTCATTTTCTCAATTGGACAATTTTCCAAAAGTTGTTTTGGATTTTTTTTTTTTTATTTAAAAAAATATTTTGTCACCTCAGTTAAAGTATTAACATAGTTAAAAAACTTCTATATGTTTTAGCTTTGATAGTTACGTGAAAAAATTAAGAAATTTTAACACAATAATTAAGATTTATTTAATTGTGGTTTGTTTGTACATATATTAATTAATATTATATTGGTAATTTAAAGTATCATTTTAGTTATATGTTTTTTCTTCAAATAAAAATAAAAGTTTCAAATTTGTTTAAAATAAAATTTTAACGTACGCCCATGTCTGACTTCCTCATCCCCGTCCACTCTCAACTAATCCAAACAACACCTGATTACAAATACAGTACAGTCTCGATTATTTGAGCTACATATACCATACAATCAAATTACAGTCTGTTAAGTAAGATCGTGATCGATATAATTTATATAAAAATTTATTTTAAAAAATTTTAAAATACATATATACGTTCCACTTGATGAGGACTACGACGCAATTAGATTAACACTTTCAGTCCCACGGCTTCGGCATCCGAAACCAAACGAAACATCCCCAGAGGCCGACCGCGACCAGTGATTAATTGATTAGTTGGTTGCGCATAATGTGTGCGATGTTTATCATCATTCATTACACGGATGTGTTCCTACTCACACAAATACATGCAAACGCACACTATTCTTTTGGTTTCTACGTATGAAAAATTTTAAGATAAACAAATAATACATAAAAAGTATAATTTATATTTTTAAATAAAATTGATTTGAATGTCAGTGTATATGTAGTGTGTACGTATCACGTACGTATGTTTACAGTTTTACACATATATGCTGAACTGTGTTGAATCTATTCAGTGACTGAATCAATTTATTTTATATATTTGTTTATTTAAAGTTTTTTTTTTTCAAATATTGCGGGCTTCTGGGGAAATTTACTATGAAAGTGCTCGGGCCTCATAGTGTTAATAAGGTGTCCAGTCACCACCGGCGTCGATAATCGCCGGTGGTAACGCTATTTTCGAGGCATCCTTTAAGTTAAATTGACGAATTTCTTAGATGTCAATTTTTTAGATTGAGACGAATCTCGCAAATTAACTGCTTTAAATGTATGTATGCGTTTTCCTCGAAGTTTGTACTTGATATGTGACCTAATCGGATTGGTATCGGGCGTCTGTGACGGCCAGTCGAATGTAACGATGCCAGATTTGGCATTTGTGTCGCGTATTTGGCACCCATGGTTCTTCACTTGTTATTCTAACAAACGACAAACAACTGAATCTTTCTTTAAAGTGCGTGGTAGACAAAGGTTCACTCTATCTACTCACAAAATATTTAGAGAAAAACTTTTACCATTTGTGAATATGGTCGACCACGATCTTACTTAACAGACTGTAGTACGGTACCAAAACCGGATTTACATACGGGCATTTGGGGACTCCTTCAAGAGACGACGAGAATGTAAAGTAGCAGCGCTTTTATTTTTGTTTGTCAACCAGCGCTATTTTTTAGGAAAATTAAAAAGATTTCGAAAATTCCTTATTGCCTTAGCAGAACCCTCCACAAAAGTACTAAAGAGTTTCCACATGTGAAGGACTCAGGGGCCTCCACAAAGATAAATCCGGCCCTGTACAGTACAAAATTTGTTCAATAAAATTTACATCATTTCTTGTCGATAATAATGGAGTATTATAAGATGGAGACTTAACTTATATGAGAGAAATTGACAAGATTGGTCAGGAAAATGGTAAATATAAGGCTTTCTTTTTTTACCACTCGCGGCGTTAATAATGCTCTAATACTGATGTGAATATAGCAAATATAGTAACATAAAACGTATAGAACAGAATGTAACTACAGTACTTATTCTCAAATAGAAACACAACGGGACTGGGGAAGTGAGTGTTTCCATTTGAGAATCACCAATGTCGGTTGATGATATTTAATAATAAGGAAATACATATAGAAATTACATATGTATGAAATAAACTCTTATAGTTTAAATTATGTACTTTATACGGCGGATATCCAATGGTACTGACTCCGATTTTACATAGTGACGTCAGCGAATTATATAATAATACAATATAAATGATGCGACGCAAAATAAAAATTGTTAAGTTTATTTTAAAAACGATCGAAAAACCCACTTGATAACTGAGTTGAACATTGAAAAAGATTCCAGAAGATTCTATTCAAAAGCTAACAAAGATAATATAGAAGCCCGCGTTTCCATTTGAGAGTGTTCCATTTGAGAATAAGTACTGTACCGCTTTCGTATCCGTCAAACACGAGTGCCATCTTTGATTTGGACCCTTTTTGAATACACTGAGTTTCGTCTCCTTGTCTAACCTCCATATCGAAAATGTTCAACTATTCCCCTGTAAGTCGAAAAGTTTACAAATACAAACGTTTTTTGATTTCACAAGGAAAGGGCAAGAAGTCGAAAATTCATAGAAATCTGAAACTTTGTCAGTATGTAGAGGGTAACTACTTAATAACATAAAAAATATCAGTTGCTGCTAAAAAACGTTTTTAAAGGGTGAACCACCCCCTCAAAGTTGGAACTCAAAAATTTAAAAATCGATGAAATTTTGTTTGTACATACCTTAAAGAGGTCTAGTAACAAATATAACATTATTTTTTGCATTTACACATTTTTAAGGGTTGAAACCACCCCTCAACTGTGTACTTAAAAATTTAAAAATTGATAATATTTTGTTAATACATACTATACAGAGCTCTAATAATATAACATTATTTTTTGCATCTATTAATTTTTAGGGGTTGAAATTACCCCTTCATATGTGTACTTAAAAATTTAAAAATTGATGATATTTTGTTTATATGTACTATATAGAGCTCTGGTAATAAATATAACATTATTTTTTGCATCTACGAATCTTTAGGGGTAGAACCCGCCCCTTCATGTGTGTACTTAAAAATTTATAAATTTATGATATTTTGTTTATATATACTATACAGAGCTCTAGTAATAAATATAACATTATTTTTTGCAATTTTGTTTATAGTATATATAAACAAAATATCATCAATTTTTAAATTTTTAAGTACACAGTTGAGGGGTGGTTTCAACCCTTAAAAATGTGTAAATGCAAAAAATGTTATATTTGTTACTAGACCTTTTTAAGGTATGTACAAACAAAATTTCATCGATTTTTAAATTTTTGAGTTCCAACTTTGAGGGGGTGGTTCACCCCTTAAAAACGTTTTTTAGCAGCAACTGATATTTTTTATGTTATTAGGTAGCCACGCTCTATATACTGACAAAGTTTCAGATTTTTTTGAATTTTCGACTTCTTGCCCTTTCCTTGTCAATTAAATCGCAACTCTACTGTATGTATGTTCACTGAAACAATAGATCAGTTTAATAGGTTTCGTTTTTAATTAAAATTTAACATTTTCACGGTCATAACCTATAATGACAAAACGCTCAACTGGTACACTACTTTGACAGCTAATACACTTTATATGGAATTGTTGACGTCCTGCGATATGGTGGGTGAGTTACTGCAATTAATAAGGTTTCACTTGACGTCTTACGACATCGATGACCGTCAAGGTTGTTAACGGTTACGATTCGATACGAAGTCCTAGCAAAAACTCATTTCAGCAGTATAGTGAGGAAGTCAAATATTAGTACTGTAGAAAAAAATAAAAACAAACAAATTTACATGCCTTACTCTCCTTTTCAGGTGTCTTAGAAAAAACACCAAATACTGAAAAATTTTAATAGTTTTTCCAACCTCCAAGTACTTTCATGATTCAAGAAAAACTCAAGAATGGCTGAAAACTCGAGGTATGTTTATATTCATATTTACGAAAATTACCTTAAATCACAAAAAACTAGCAAAGTTGTACATTCGTCTTGATTTTTCGTCTAGTATAGTCCGTTTCAAAAAAAAAAGTACAATTTATAATTTTTCAAGTATCATTAACCCTTTTATTTTTACCATAGAGAAGATTTTTTTTTATTTTCGAAATGCCGGACCTTTTACTGCTAGTGACAAGTACAACAGGTAACGTTACAAAAAAAGGAAAATCAGAGATGTCAACGTCAAAAAATGATACCCTAGAAATTTGCAAAGTAGAAATTATACAAAACTATGTTGGTAAAATTGATGAACATTACTTATTATACCGTATTTCGACAGATCTGTCACAAATGGTGGCACTTGTATTAGTGAATCAAGGAGCCAAACTACTGTATAATAGTTAGTATCCCGCTTGTCGCCAAAATTTTACGTCACAAAAATGGGAGGAGCTTCTATGGTTATATACATATTTAGAGTCTGTGTCTGTATGTGTGGTATAGTTCATGTTCGTGTGTGTGAGCTCGGTAGCTGGAGGGAGATGATACGTATATCCATCATACATCGCATACATCATACATACAATCTCGACAATGGGTCTGGTGTAATATGTATGTACTCTAAGCGCTACGTATTCATGTATTATATTGTTGCAACAATCAATGTCCGAACCGAACCAAGATGTGCGGACGACTGAACCACCTAAACTGTGACAGGCCTACAAAGAGCTCCAAGGAAGCTGCACTTTTCTGATATTAAGCGTACTACAAACCAAGTAACAAAATTGTTGGCAACATGTTGCCAACATGTATCCCATCAACAAGCAAAATGTTGACGGATACACGTCAACATTGAGCGGCATCACAACAAAGAAATTTGTTGAATGTTGCTTGTATCCGTGTATCCCATTTCAAATGGAAAACATCGGTCAGTTTGGACGGTGTTGCCAACAAACTGCCGCGATTACATTCAATTTATTATTTATACATACATATGTACAGTACTATTACGTATTGTAAACAATTATATACATATTTTGTAAATTCCTAGTTAATCACAATTATGTTATTTTTTTTTAATTTTTTTTTTTTTTTAGTTTTGTAGTACTATATGCCCCAAAACCACTTAAACTGGTAACGAAAATTTGGAGACGCTTCTAGTTTTTGAAAAAAATCATTTAATATAAAATAATAAAATTTTAGCATTAATATAATATAAATATAGAATTCCAGTGACGGTTTCTTTTAATTTAATATATTTCATTGTTCCAGGATATTTAATTTATTTTGTATTAATAATATTAATATATCGTTATACAAAAAACATTTATGTTCAATAAAAAAGATATTAACCAATTGTAGAAAAAAGATTTCAATTTTTAATGTACTAGGAATTAAATTGTCAATTTAACTTAAGGAAAAGAAAAAAAAGGTCATCGAAACCTAATTTATTCATTTAAACATACATAGATATCGTCCCTCACTACTTATCAATAGGTTCCATTTACATATTTAGAAATTTTTAATAAGTAAATATTGTTGTTATGTATTTCAAATTATATTTTTATAAATCATTGTTGAATTTCTGAGAAGAGACCGTTGGTGTTTTTGGGACTATAAGGTGGTTCATGTTCGGTGCGGTAAGGTTCAATACGGTTATGGGAGTCACTTATCACTGGCTGATCAGTATTGACTACTGAGCTACCAAGCAACCTGTGTAAATGTGTGTCGTACAACAAAGTGAGTAAACAACAATACACAGGTACATATAATAATAATAATAATACATATCATTTCTGAAAACTATTTTGAACTAATTAATATTATTAATAACAATCATATTCAGTTTACCTCATGAAATTTTAAATTCATTTTGGGTTCGATATGTTACTGTCCAAAATTAGAATTAACGAAGGAATCTGTGAAATACATCCTTAACGATAATTATTGTTTAGTAGATATTTAGCCACTTTTGTAGTATTGTAACGTTATTGTTACCAGAAAAAATATAATTATTAAATATTAAAAAAAAATTGCAGCAAACATGATATGGACTAAAGAGATGGTGGTAGAGCTAATTGAAATGCTGAGATCTTATCCTGCATTGTGGGACATTAGATTTCATTAACCTGACATGAATCAGATTTCGTTAACCTGACGAAATTGCGGAACGAGGTACCATCGTTCAAAAATAAATCAGCCATTAAGTTATCGCCATAGCTTGTCCCATTTTTTAAGAATTGTCTTTGCCACCATCTTCTTTTTCGTTTTTGGGCATGGGCAGCTATTATAATGAACGCAGCACTTGCACCAGTAGCAACAATTGTTTGTTCCATTTTCACTGTGAAACTGCCTTTAGTTTGACTGCACTACTAGTTTTGGTTTAGACACGCAACATTGTTGACAACATGTATCCAGATACATGTTGCTGTATCCAACAAATATGTTGCCAACATCGTCAACATGTTGCCAACATTTTGTTACCCGGTTTGTACATACCTTAGTTGGCTTCTAGTAGTTCATTGTAGTGAATACAAATATATCAAAGCATTTTGAGTAGCCATTATACATTTTGAGTAAAAATTGTACATTCGTCTCAACTTTTCGTCTAGTATAGTCCATTTCAAAAAAAAGTACAATTTATAATTTTTAAAATTTTTTTAATATTAATATTTTATAATTACTTATTAAATAAAAGCTTCACTAATCACTTTACACAATTAAAAAAAGAAAACAAAATAAAGAATTTTCGGGATACTTTTAAGTATAAAAATAAAACTTATAAAAAAAGTTCAAGAATTCTAAGAAAAAAAATTTATTTGTTAGTGATAGCTGTACGAAATGAATCTCTCCGTTCAGAACTATTTTCACACAAATCAAAAAAAAAAAAAAGACGAAATGCCTCATTTTATATAAGGCACAGGTGCATTTCAAATATTAATTTTTATTTATTAATTTTTATACTCAACGCTCAAAGGTCACGGTATACGTTTCAAATTGACCGTGTCATTCAAACGTTAAGTGTGAAATATTTTTTTTGATAAAAATTAATATTTTTGAGAAATAAAGCATACGTTTAGGCGACATTTCAAAGGATTTAAAATATCTCTGAGTAAAAACTCAACAAATATACTCAACACTTAAAAAAAATTATTAAATAGGCTAAAATTTAGCTTGTTAATTTTTTTTGGAAATAATTTTTTTTATTAATTAATTACATATATAACATGAAATAAATCTCAATTCGTGAGTATATAGTGCTCAAATTTTTTTTTCACAAAAAATTATTACATACTATTTAAAAACTAACGTGCAAAGCTCGCGTTATATCCTTCAATTACTACCTAGTTTTTCATTCGAAATTCGTATAGCAAAATATTTTTGTTAATTTTCTTAGACATATTTTCATTTTCACTTACTTTTTTGTTTAATTAAATCGAAAAACATTCACCAGAAAACTTAACAGTAAAAAAAATTTAATCTCTAAAAATCAAATAGCTGCGCTATTTTTACATAAAAATTGATTTTTTCAGTCTGAATTTCCTCATAACAGACCCTCAACATCGTTGAAAATTTTGGGTCTAATATAATTATTACTAATGCTCGGATTTTGTACACCATCTCACAAATCAATCTATCAAAATTGGAGTAATTCGAGTTTATCATAAAATTCATTTGTTTCCCATACGAAAACAACTTTTTTAGATGTGTTTATTCAAAAATTAGAACAAAATAAGTAGTGTGTTGCCTCCCGAAAATGACCCAAAATTTCACCCCTTTTGTGGAAACTTCATGAATTCGATTCAAAAGTAGTCTTAGATAATAGCTTATAGTGATACTTTAAAGTAGGCAAAATTTCAAGTTGAGCATAGTTTTTGTTTTATGACTTTTTTAACGCAAAAGGTCACCGAGAATATCGGATTCGCCTTGTTGTAGAAGAATCAAGTAACGACTTTAACTCGTCATATTTCAAAAATAAACTATGCCCAACTTGAAATTTCGCTTGCTTTAAAGTATCACCATCATTTAGACCATATTCGAATAAAATTCATGAAGTCCCCAAAACGAGCATTCTTTGGAGTGACGCTTTGACAGGATAATTTATGAGGTACACTACAAAATCCATGCCTTAATGATTGCATATTTAAAGATTAAATTTTTCTTTTCCAAAACAGTCAAAAACAATTTCAATATTTGATCTTAACAAAAAAAAACCAAAACCAAAATATCAATAAATTCAGCGTTGTCTGTATCTCTATTTCGAACTGCAGTATCCGTAATTCACGCTAAATTACTTGACATTTTGTCCGAATTACAATAATTTTAAATATAAATTTTAAGAAGCCACATGACATATCCAAGAATTATATCACAAACATTAAATTTTTAAAGCTTTCTTATATACAAATATTTCTTTTTAATCGATTCCTAATACCAACGTTCTCTCTTACAAGGCCCAAAAAATTTTTTTTTAGCTGCACGGTATAGGCCAAATTGTCTCACTACGTTCAAAGACGAACGTTGCCAATATCTGATCAAAAATAGAAATTTTATTGACTTTCTAATGAATATTTTCTTTTTTGTAACTGTCAAAAAATGAAAAATACGGTTCTTATCACAAGAAAGGCCATTCAATAAGAAGCATTTTATTCGTGGCGAATAAAAATTTTCAAAAAAAAAAATAATAAACAATTAACAAATTAGGGGGTCCTCTAACCCAAAATCGTGCTTCAAATAATTTAAACGGAATGTGTTGATATGCATCGATATCAAATTTGGATAAGGAAGTTTTTTTGGGTCATTACCTCTCGTTGCAATAAGCCTTTACGGTCCAAAAACAGTTACTCTATTTACATACACGTAATCCACAATACACAAATTTCGAATGAAGCTTCAAAACAATTTAAAATTAAATAAAAAAATAAAAAAATTTATTTTTAAAACAAAAAAATCTAATAGCTGGTTCACACTGAGTTACTAAGTTATAAGTGGTTCAAACGGAAGTAACCACCAAGTGTGAACAACATTTAATAAATAATTGTACTTAGCAATTAATAAAAACTGAACATATAAAAATATTTTTAATTCCTTAATATATTATAAAAACATTTATTTAACAAAAGAGGAGTTGGACCGAAAAGGGTTAATACAATATAACTATCTTAATATACTTGAATGTTAAGTGATTGAAACTGAGGGCATTATCCAAACGAAAAAAATGATTTATTGAAACAAAAAATTTCGAAAAAAATGGTCGTTCCAAAAAAAATTTTATCAATCAAAAAAGACTATTCGTTGTATATTCCCGTAATAATTACCATGGAGAATGCCCTAGTCACAAAATAAAATGATTTCTATCACAAATTATTTACCATTTGATCGATTTTTTTTTTGCCAAAATTACCGTTTGTACTGAAAATATTTCAAATTGTAAATAATTTTGCGATTTATGTCGGATTATCTAAAATTAATGACATAAGATTTGTTTTAAGTTTATTTTAAATTTCTTTATAAAATATATATATATTCTATTCAATATATACAGACAAAATTCATTTTGGATATGAAAATATAAAAAAAACCAAAAAAAAAAACAGTACCTAACTATGTTATATACAAGGTGGTCCAGAATTTTATACCGTAATCGTTAAAGCTGATAGTACCTTCAAAAATAATGGTACCTTTTTATATATACTTTTTTTTCAAAACTCAGTAATAAAGGAGAAAGAGTAAAGGGTCGGGATACGAAGGGGAGTGAGACGAAAACATTTTCCAGATGCTTTTGAATGACAGATTCATATTTTAAGAGTGCGTATGGACATTAGAATAATTCGCAAAAAAGTACACTTGTTACATTTCGATAAATAATATCGTTTTTAAATAATTTAAAATACAAGTATCTAGTCAAATACGTACCCCTAAAATATCAATCCGTTATTCAAAAGCGTCGTGTGAAAAATATTTAAAAAAACGTATCCTCCTTATTAGTGAGTTCTGAAAGAAAGTGTATATAAAAATGTACCACAATTTCTTAACATACTATCATCTCTCGCAATTACGATACAAAATTCCGGACCAGCCTGTATAAATTTAAAAAACTAACTTTTTTCTTAAAAAGTAGCGTCTGGTCTAGGCTTTTGGAAAATCGTTTTTTTTTTAATCGAAAAATATGTAGTTCCGAGAAAAATATGTTTGAATTCTTTATTTGTCATTCTCAGTTAAGTAATAAAATCGTAAATTTTACGGATCCAGACCAGACGATCCTTTTAAATAAAAATTATAAAAAGCAATTAATTACAAAGGTGCACTAGCATTTGGTTAGAGTCTACCCTAGCGCGTCTCCAAAAAAAATACAAACTGTTTGAGCCTAAACACTACTCAAACAGTTTATATTTTTCAATTTGTTATAAATATATTACTCTAAAAATGCCGTAACTGCCATGTTTTTAACAAAAGTAAAAAAAAAATTTCAAAAACATTTTGGTCAGATCAGTTTTCAATAAAAACACGTGTGATGTCACTGATTTACCAAATTTTAATACTGACTGAATCAATACGAATCAGCGCCATCTTAACAGTACGAAAAAAATTACTGTATCAAATGAAAAAGGAACTACATGTAAAAAAAAAGTATCAAAAAAATGAGATTCTTTGTATCAAAAAGATCAATAAAAAATTTCTCAAAAAACTATATTGCCAATCGACACTCGAATCTGTATGATACAAAAAAATAATAAAATGGCTTATTCGTTTGTATCATGTGTCCTACATTAAGGGGCCATTTAACTAAAATGTACAAGAAATTTTTTATACAAGATGATTATAAAAAAGCACGAAAATTTTTATTTAAGTCCAATGATATTTTAGTGAATTCATTATATTTGATGTGCTAGAGGCGTTAAATTTTTCCATAAACAAATTACAATATTATTTTTGAACTGAGTTTTCTTGCAACGACGGCAGCGAAACAGTGGCAGTGAATACTGGCTCACATATAATCAAATGGAGAATACGAGTTTCACAAATTGTTAACGAAAAACCGAATCAAAAAAATTTGTTTAGCCGCGTTGGTGGTTGATTGATTCTTTTCTCAAAAACTTGACCTCGCGCACTATTTTTTTTTTTAGCAAACTAAACATATGTGGCCATAATGTTGTTGGGATTTCCCTGATCTGTTGTCGTTGCAGTTGGAGGTTTCATGTTGCCCGGCACATATTGACCAATGAATGATCCATCTTCGGTGAATCGTCCTTAAAAATTCAAAAAAATTATTATTGTTCAAAGATTTTGGATGTGTGTTTTAAAGGCGGGGCTTGGTTTAGAAAGCTAGAAAAGCGGTAGATATTCGACCAAGTACATCTTTATTTAATTATTCTCTGTTCAACCGGTAGGTGCAATTTTGAGATTTGAGTCCTTAGTTTAATTTATGACCTTGCATTAGCACTTCAGTACTACAAAAGTGCACGTTCAATCGATTACTTTAAACGAATATTTTACAGATATTTATATTACAATATAAAATGAATAGAAACAAATTCCAAAAAATTAATTTGAACATTTATACATAATTTATTTGAAAAATATATTTGATTATTAAATAAAATTATCTGAAAAACAGTGATATAGAAGAAAACACCTTAACAAATTTAAAGAAATAATATTTATTTATTTATTTTGTTCTTATTAGTCACAATCGGAACTATCAGCTGAATTTGTTAAGGAAGATTCATTTAAATCAATTATAAAACGTTCTTGGGCATTTTCAATTAAATTGTCTACATTCCATAAAGCATCTTCTTGTTTTAGAATATGCCGTATTGCCGTATACAATCATACAATCACATCATATTCATTTCGCATCCCTTTAAACTAAGATCAAATGAAAAAGATACTAAAGTAAGCAGGTAAACACATATAATTATATTTGTAATAAAACGTGGATAGAATAATACTGATCATAAACCACTTTTAGTATTTCTTATAATCTCTCTATCATCTGTCTTTTTTTTTTAAGTGTCTCGTTTTTTGAACGTTCTTATTATTTGTTCTTTTCCTTAAGGATTATTTTCACTCTTGAATAATGATTTATTACTAGTGAATATTCCGCCTGTCAAAATTGCACCTTCCGGTTGAACAGAATATAGTGAATTACTTCGAAAATCTTGTTGAAAAGTCAAAAATAATCGGTGCGTGAAACTAGTTACAAACCAATTGACACGAGTTCTGGAGTTCTTAATTTTTGTTTGAAATACTATTTATACTTAAAGTGGTTTTGAGAAAAATGAAACTTTTAGGCCCAGTATTATAAAGGACAAATAAATCAACGAATAAGACTAACTTCAAAAATGCATCACTGCTTGCATGAGGCAGAGTCAAAAGTTCAAAAACGCATCAGACGCATCACAACGAAAAATCAAAAGTTCATTTTTGCATTTGATGCGTCAAAACAATGCATCAAGAAATTTGGTGATGCGTGTCCAAGATGTATCTAATGTGTATAATGTAGAATTATAACTACTTGCCATATTATGTAGGTATTAACGCCAACAGGAATAATTCCGAAAAACTAATTGTTGAAAAAGATGAATGTATTTACCTTTCATTAAAATTGTTTAAACTATTTGAATACATCTTGCACTCAAAATAGGTATGTAATATTTTTTATTCAAATAATTTCAATATATTCAATTTCAAGTAAGTTCAAGTTGAAATTCAAAGATAATATACCTATTATACAAGAACTGTATTGCTATATTATCTATAGTCTATCATCCTACATTATCTGTCTTATCTATAGCCAAATCAGAGGCTAAATGTTGCCAATATCCCGTTCAAAAACATCTAATGTGCATCAAATTTCAAGAGAGCATCAGCAGCGCATCATGTAGTATTAGACGCATCAGAAAAGTCATGATGCTGCATCGATGCGGTAAAGTTTACATTTTTGAAGTTACCCTAACTATTCTACGAATAAAAACAGTTGTAAATTTTGATTGTATTATAAAAGTATCTCATAATTAAATTAGTTAGTGGTCGATTAATCTATAATATGTTGCAAATATGTTTTAATTTCCATATATATAATATAAAAATTAATTCTGTACCTCTAATTTGTATTACAACGTGTATAAAACCTGTTTAATATGTATAAATATAAACATAAATAATATTTGTAAAAATCAGAACACAAATTAATCTCCGAATAAAATTTAGTCGGTAGATTTTCTATCAACTAACATTTAGTTCCCTACTTAATTTATATCAGTTTTATAATACTGACATCTGTGAATTAATTTAGTTCACAAATTTAGATATTTGTCTTTTATAATACTAGCCTTCAAAATATAACTCAAGAACGGTTAAAAATGTTAGATTTTTAAAGTGGCTAAACCAAGCTCCCCTCTTACAAGAAAAAAAAAACTGTACAAAAAAAAAATCAAAAATCAAAATAAATACCTTAAAAGAAAACTTAAACTAGAGTAGCAAAACCCTGAGACGAATTATCGCCTTGTTTACGCTGTCGACCATATTGGCCAATAAATGATCCATCCTCATTCATGCCCTCTTTAAAACGAAAAATAAAACAAACAAAAAAAAATTAAAAATTGAACAAAAACCTAATACTAAATAAAAATTCAAATGAAAATTATTCAGTGAAATTTACCTGTATCACCTTCTCCATATTCGGCCATTGAATCCGTATCACTTTCGGGTTGTTGTTTCGGTTCGCTGCTCATTGACGTTCGTCCGTGCGATTTATTGTCAAGAGGTTGTGAATATTCGTGGAAACCGCCTTCGTCCGGATAGTCGTGTCGTCCATTTGCTTGTTCGCGTTCGTGAACCGCATACTTGCCGCCACGATTGCGTTTTACAATACACACAATAATTAACACCAATAATAGGAATGCAATGGCCAGCATCATTCCAATAAACCAACCAGCTGTCGCGACATTCTCTTTATGTTGAATTATTGGTCCTTCTATAAAGTGAAAATTGTACGTTTAAACAACCTTTTGACGTATACATAGAGTAGTGGTGGAGAACTGTCGATAGCACTATCGACAACTATCGATCGTTTTGATTATCGAAAACTATCGATAATTTTTTTTTACTATCGATAGTTTTTTTTAGTCATTTCATTTACTTATAAATACTAAAGATAATAAAAATTTCGTAGGAATTATAGTCAGAGATATAAAAACAACCATTTTAAGGGAATTTCTGACAGCAGATATAAGTTACAACCATGTCCCTGCCACTTGTTTTCAAGGACGGACCATTGAATGTCACAGTTTGCTACGTGGCGCTAATAGTATAGGGCATAGAACACTAGAAGCCAACTAATATCAACGAAGTGTAGCATGCTTGGAGCTCTTTGTAGGCCTGTCACAGCTTTAGTCATATAGTCAGTCGCTGTCCGTCACCGAACGCACAGTGCATTGTATTACATTGTTAGACATTGTTAGTTGAACAGCACACATTTCTCTCTCTGGTAATACGTGTGTTGTAGTAGTGTTTGTGAATACGCACACAGACGCAACCATTAAACTATGGAGGGTAGAGGTCAGGAGGAGTGGTCCTCTTATGGGACTTGAATCGAAAAAGTGGTCCCTGAATTTGATGAAATAATAGTTCAATAAGTAACCAGAACGGCGCTGATAAGCAATCAGGGTTCGATCTGAACTTAGCAATTATAAGTGAAGTGAAGTATGCTAAAGGGAAATACTAACTGTTAAAAACAATAAAAATTGAATTAAATATAAAAACAATAAAAATTAAATTAAATATAACAATTAAAACTGTTAAAAACAATAAAAACTATTTTTTCAGTTTTAAAATTTTCAGCGCTTAATTTTAAATTTAAGAATTTTACTACACTAGCGCCATCTTAATTTCATCCACTTTTGGGGCCAATTTTTATATATAGAGATACTTCTCCTGATACTCTACCCTCCATACATTAAACCAATACCACTGCAAACAGTGTGTATCTACACCAACAGAGTGGGGAAATTTTACGTCACCCACTGGCGACAAGTGGAACAGTGTAATTTGGTTACTAGTATGGTCCCTTGGTATATTGGTAATTATCATATGATTGAGTACAAAATTATCGTCACCAAGTTATGTGTTAACGAAGAATTAAAATTTTTTAATTAAATTAATCTTTCTAGGTTGAGTTGAAGTATTTTTTTATATATTTAATTTATTTCCAATTTATTTTAGATGAATCTGATGAAAAATAGCGAACTATCGAAACTCATGTCCCGACTCTAATTTTATCCCTGTATATCAACGCCATCTGGTATATTAGTTACAGCGGCGTCAGAATACGGTCCATTTTTTTATAATGGACTATATGCAGAGTGGCAGGGACATGATTACAACTATGGGTAATACAATAAAATGACAAGAGAAATTAAACAATTGGATAAAAATGTCCGAGTTCGCCCAGACAATTACATAAAAAAAAAAATTTAAATATAGCTAAGAAATTTTTGTGCAATAAAGTTTTTGTCAACAAACTTGCAATAACTGTAGGTAATAAAAATCTGTTTATTTTCTAAATTGTAGGTTTGATATTTATTCAATATTTATCTCCTTTGTTGCTTTCCGATAATACCTCTTTCTCATCTATAATTTTGACTGAAAAACCCGCAAAAAGCATTCTTAATTAATTTTTTGAAACTAAAGTTCAAGTATTCTTTTTCAATAAGATGTTTGTTAAAAATATTAAAATTTCTTCGGAGGTCTGTAAGTTTGAAAAAGTGGGATTTTGGATAAATACAATCGGGATAACCAATATTGTTTCATTGTGTTAATTTAAAAGTTCTATAAAATATGATTTTGGCAACAAAAACTTGATTATCAAAAATTATCGATAACTATCGATAGTTTCACGACTGACTATCGACAGTAGGGTACTTGACGGAAGTTAAAAAAATATTCTAAAAGCATTGTTTTTCCATATCAGTTAAGTGATTTTTTTATTTTCGACAGATTCTGTAAAAAATCATCAAAAAAAAATAACCCTACGATTTTAAATGAGAAAAAGGCGGAAAAAACGCCTCACTGTAGTGACGTCACAGTTTGAAGCAACTAAACGTCAATGTCAATATTTATAACCTCAAAACTTTGATTATATTCATAAAATGTCAACGTAAAAGCGAGTATTTATTAGAATTCTGGCCGATTATTATTACTATATATATAAGCTAATAGAAATATTCAAAAGAAAACACAATTTCACCTCACCGATGAAAATTATCAAAATTGACATATCTAGCTACAAAATGTTACGTCATATTCAAGAAATGGCGTGTTTTCACTAATTTGATTATTTGTTGAAAAATGGCGATTTTCAACATAAAATTTCTAAATAGTTATCAAATTTTTTTTAAACTTCATCATTGAAATTGGACATATGTAATGATAATGCATACAATTATTTAACATTTGACACAAATTTTAAATACAGTCAAGTACCGTGTTCTCCATCACTAGTACAGAGTAATTAAAATCTTACCGATTCCGTATGTGTCGACCTCTTGTATTTCACTTTCGGACACATAATTACCATCAACAGCCACAACGGTGAATTCATAGACTTCACCCAAAGATAATCCTCGGACAATCGTGTAATCTTCATTGAATTCTGGTGGAGTTTCCTCATATAAAGTTTTTCCTTTCAACCTGTTTAAATAAATTTCATGAAAATTTTTTGGGCGCAAATTTCCGGAAAAATAAACTTACCGGTATTTGACAAAGAAATGTGATCCGGGCACTTGATTACCACCAATCGCTGGTAACCAGATAACTTTGATTCGTGCCAAACCATCCTCAGTGTCGCTTGGTAATCGTTCCCAGATAAATTTGGGTTTGTGTGGTTCAACCGCTTTTCCGGATCGTGTTTTAGTTTCAATGTAGTGATCTTCACCTTCGCCGGCGCGCGTCAACGCACGAATGTGGATACGATATTTGGAGTTTGGCAAAAGGCCGGCCAGTTTCGCTTTTGTTTGTTTTGGATCGTTGATTTGTGGCACACGTTCTTGCATTTGTTCCAATTTAGTGCCTTTAACGACACGATAGTAAATTTTATAACCGATCAGGACACCGTTCGGCTGTTGAGGTTTTTTCCATACGAGGTAAAGCGCCGATGAACCCATCTGATACGCATCGATATCAGATACCGGTCCAGGAACTGTAAAAGAAAAAACCGATAAATTTAAGAATTCCGTGGTGAGTTTACCCTATATTCTGTTCAACCGGAAGGTGCAATTTTGACAGACGGAATATTCACTAGTAATAAATCATTATTCGAAAATGAAAATAATCCTTAAGGAAAAGAACAAATAATAAGAACCTCCGAAAAACAAGAGACTAAAAAAAGAAAGACAGATTATACAGATCTGCCGTGACTAAAAGGACCCGATACCTTATCTCTATACTTTGATCTATCCTTTTTCTGCAGTTTGTCTTTTTTTATATTTATATAGTTGCCACAATTGGATTCCAGTGACCACCAAACAGTTGTGAATAGAAATTTGAAAAAAAAAATAGGTTACTCTTATTTGTTAATTTACTGTTCCTTATATTCTTACTTTAATAAAACACAGTATAGTAAAATATTAAGTATTATTTTATAAACTCAATTTCATAAAGTAACGTTAATATCCATTAAATATTAAAAAAAAGTTTGGTTTGAAAACGAATTAAAATAAATATTTGCACATCAAAATCATATTTACAAAATAAACAAAAACTACAAAAATATCTTCAAGTTAAAAAAGGCAAAAAAATTTCTGTTTCTTCTTCATAATCTTCATACGTTGGAAACACAGTTATCATCATGTTATCAATAAACTATGTAATAAAATTTTTCAAAAAAGCCCAGAAATAAATTGTATAAAGTGATTGGATAATAAAACAATTTATTATCCTGTTTTTGAAGATATTTAACAAAAGCTGAAAAAACTTATGATAAATATGTTAAATATAATCTTTGTTCAAATATTCTACAAACGAAAATGAGAAAGACAAGAACATTTCATAAAAATAATATTATTTGATAAAAAATTAATAAATAAGAATTTGATTTAACTTTAAAATCAGTATTCCAGCTTATTATTGATAATACATATGTTATTGACAATATGTAAAGCTGGCCCACCGATTGGTAATCACAGATGCAATGTTTGGTGTACGCTGTTGGGGGTTATTCATACTTGTATTCACTATTCAAACTGTTCATAATTTTATAACTATAGAAACAACCATACACGCTCTGTATAGCTGTATAAGATTACAAAGCAAATTAATTAAAAAGGCTTAATTTCGGTTAGAAAAATACTTTTCGCAAGACATACTACACCCATAAGTTAAATAAAATTGGTTTTTAACCTTTTCCTTTTGTAATTAAAGTTATATTTATAAACGTAATTGGAAAATACATTAACTTTATGTGTAAGTGTACAAGCAATTCTGTAAGACATTATTTTCTATGTTATGTATGGTTGCTTTACCTCCTCTCTTTCGTCACTCATCCGACGAAATCGGGTCCAAATAGTCACGGCACATCTGTACAATTAACACGAATTGTATCTTATGTCTCTTTATTTTTAACAAGAAATACCAAAAGTAGTTTATGACCAGTATTATTCTACCCATCTTTTATTACTAATGCAATTGTATGTGCTTACCTACATACATTAGTATCTTTTTCATTTGATTTTAGTTTAAAGGCATGCGAAATACATATTGATATGATTGTATACGGCAGTACGGCACGTTCTAAAACAAGATGTTTTGTGGAACGTAGACAATTTAATTCAAAATACCCAAGAACGTTTTATAATTGATTTAAATGAATCTTCCTCAACAGATTCAACTGATAGTTCCGATTGTGACTAATAAGAGCAATAAATTAATAAATATTATTTCTTGAAATTTGTTAAGGTGTTTTCTTCTATATCACTATTTTTTAGATAGTTTTATTTAGTAATCAAATATATTTTTCAAATAAACTAATCGAACAGTAAAAATGTTCAAATTATTTTTTTGGAAGTTGTTTCTATGCATTTTGTATTATAATATAGGGTAAAAGCCCCGTTTGTGGAACACGATCCAATAGAAAAACAGTTTTGACATTTATATCTTAATGAAGTTATTTCTGAAAGAAACGTCTGATAACAAAAATTATTATTAATAGAATGATTGTTTTTCAATTTAAATTCACCTCACATTTAATGTTTCTTTACTTAATTAAAGAAATACATATATATATTAAACAGTTTTTGCTGAATGTGTCTCTTTTGCGTTTGATCAATGCTTATTTATAGAAACACATGCCTTATAAATTTCAACATTTTCCAATTAATTTTCGAAGTTAGCGCAATAAAACTATACAAATAATTTTTATTAGTCCAGTTAAGAGATTATAAGAGCTAAATCACCTTTTTATTCGGTTTAAATGTAATTTATATATATGTGTATTTCTTTCAGTACACATATAACCTCTGTATTTAACTAAAATCATGTACGTAAAATAACTAAAAATTTATATTATAAATAGTTTTAATTTCTTTTTGAGTCTAAAATATTTACTTACTGCTTTAAAATCGTAAAATTTTGAATATTTTTTTTATTTCGGAGCGTATCGTCAATTGATAAATAAAAAAATATTGATTTAAAGTTGCAAAATTTTATTAATAATGAAAAATTGTCGCCATTTTGATAAGTTAGTTTAGAATTGATTAAAACTTTACCAAAATACATAGATGGCGAAACAAAATATAGTATTTTGGTATATTCTGTGATTTTGGTCGTTTATTTTATCGAATATTTAAACCATTCTATATTTTTTAATTTGACATTCTATTTACTACTAGATGTCACTCTATGTCATAGAGTGCAAAGATGGCAAAAGATGTATGTGATGTATCTCATGTTCGTACATACGTGTTCTTTTTTAGGTGTCAATGTGCTGATTTTTTAAAGGGTGTTAATATATTCTGTCCGTTTTTTTATAGATGTCAACAAATTATAAAACAAAACATTAATAAATCAAAATTTTTGGGTTATATTTTCTTAAAAACATATTCATTGGATTAAAAAAACTTGGTTTCATGCTTATTAAGAAAAAAAAATGGGTGTTTAATTCATTTATTAATTTTTATAAGCAAGTTTGATGAAATACCTAAAAATAGTGTTCCACAATCGGGGCTTTTACCCTAAATATCTGTAAAATATTCGTTTAAAGTAATCGATTGAACGTGCACTTTTGTACTGCTGAAGTGCTAATGCAAAGTCATAAATTATACTGAGAACTAAAAGGTCAAAATTGCACCTTCCGGTTGAACAGAGAATAGTTTATCTCACCTCCTTCAGGTGTATTGAAATATAAGACTTCACTTGGTGGTCCATTGTATCGACTGTTGAACACTAAAACTTGAGCGTAATTTTTCGTGTGTGGCACAAATTTCGATACAAGTGCTCGATTCACATCACCTTTAAACTGAATTTCCCGTTTCGCCTCTTCGCCGTCTCGATCTGTCCACGTTTGGATCTTGTAGCCTTTGAAGTGTCCACGCACAGATTCCGGAGGTACCGGATTCCATTGTAACATGGCGGTGGTAGCTGAATGTATTTGAACCAAGGTGAAATTAGTGGGCGCAAGAAGTGGTTCAGCTTCACCCGAATAGCCGATCACTTCCTTCGCGGCCACATTTGCTTCACCAAGTTCGTTCATGGCGACCACTTTGATCCGATACTCTTGGAATGTTGGCGTGTTTCGCACTTCGAATTTATTCTGTTGCCAGTTGACGATATCCTCCGTGTTCCATTCTTGTCCGGGTATATTTTTCTTCCAATAGACTCGATACATAAATTTCGGCGCATTATGTTCAATTTGTGGCATTATGGTCCACGAGATGATCATATTATCCGGTTCGGTACCTTTTCCCTCCACATTATCCGGATTTTTATGTGGCACTTCTGGTTGAGTGATACAAACCGACGAGTGACTTGATGGCAACGAATCGCCGATTTTGTTATGAGCAATGACACGGAATGTATAGTTGGCCCATGGGCTGATCTCTACACTGTATGAGGTGTCTGTTGCCGGTACGCCGGCCGCAATATCCTCCCACGTGTCCGGTGTAAAGCTGGTGTTACACTGAATTGTGTAACTTAAAATTGGCGCACGATTATCACCCATTGGCTGCCAATGAACTTGAGCCGTGTGTTCACCGCAGTCAACGCTGAGCAATTTTGGCGGATTTGGCACGTCTTGAACCGTGAGCGTTGAATGTGCCACAGCCTCATCTAGTGCAGTCTTTGCGACACATGTATAAGTACCCGAGTCCAATTCGGTCGTTTTCGTAATCATTAGCGAATAATCGGATGTTTTAACGTATTTTTGTTCGCTTTCAAAATCGATCGGTTGCCCGTTACTCAACCATTCGATTTCCAATTTGAGCGACGAATCCGCCACCGCATTGCACCGAAACGTGGCTGGCGAACCGGCGGACACTTCATAATCTTCCGGTTCGTCAGTGATTCGCGTACGTTCCCGCACAATTAAACTTCCGGACGCATCCTGTTTGCCGAACTTGTTGATCGCGTAACAAGTGTAATCGCCACTATCGCTAAACGTGACATCCCGAATTTCTAGATCGCCATTGTCTTGGATCGCGTAACGGCCACCGGTCAATTCGAGACCGCCGCGTAACCATTTCACTTCCGGTTTCGGTGCGCCAAACACGCGACACGTCAGTGTCACCGTTTTACCATTGACCGTTTCCACGTTACTGGGTGGTTCGGTAATTTCGGGCGGAAGTGATAGCACGTTCACGTAAACATCTTTGTACACGTAGCCGAGTGAATTGGTGGCGTTACAACCGTAATTTCCGGTATCGTTAGCCTGTAACCGTTCGATTCGAATTGTATTCGCCGTGACTTTACGTCGCTCATTGACCGGCGCCTCGGTGATTGGTCGTCCGTTATGGATCCATTTGATTTGCGGCTCCGGTACACCTTCCGCTTCACAATGTATTTCGACTGTCTCATCGTCGGCCGCGTTCACGAATTCTGGCTCACGTGTAAAGTACGGCACCGCGAGTACTTGCAGATTAATCGAATACGATTGCGCCTGACCGACCCCGTTACTCGCCTCGCACGTGTACGTGCCTTTATCATCAAACGTCACATGTTTAATCAACAGACTCTTTCCATAATTTTCCTGCGACAGTCGATCGCTCGGTCGAATCGCTTCGCCATCTTTCGACCAAACAATTTTTGGCAACGGCATGCCACCAAATATACAGTATAGTTCCACGTCTTTACCACGTAGCGCCACCTCATTCTTTCTCGTCACATACTGTCGCACCGGTTCGTGTTTATTTTGTGTTGCTGAAATACCGGCCGAGATAACTTTCAACAAAATTCCATTACCAATTTTATACTCTTTACGGAATACGGACGTTGCCGCGCACGCGTATTTAAACGAATCGCTCATATCCTCTTTCTTGACGTACGCGAACCAAAGATTCCCCTCCGGATCCAGAGTCATACGTGAATTGTTAATCGAACGGATTGATCCGTCCGTATTCTGGATCAACCAGTATACGTTCGGTTTCGGCCAGCCATCTGGCGGATGACACGTTAAATTGAACGGTTCACCCTCGTTCGCCTCAACGGTGATCGTCTGTTGATCTTTGAACGAATTCAATTCCGCTTTACGTACAAATACACTGTTTGACGTGGCCGTTCCCAATTCATTTTCCGCGAAACACTGATACTGTCCTAAATCTTCGTCACGGGGTTTCGTCACAACCAGGGTACCACGTCCCGGTTGTTGCGAAATACGATCATCGTACGCTTGCCACGCAAACGGTTTTCCATTTTTGATCCATCGATATCTTCAAAAAAAAAAAAATTTTTTTTAAATTGTTTTCGCTCAAAAGAGTGTTTGGTTTGGGATATTTAAGTAACTTACGTTGGAGCTGGCTCTGCTTCAGCCTCACATTCGATTATGAAGGGTTTATCTACATCACTAGAACTCTGTTTCACTTGGAAAAGTAACTCGTCTGGGGGAGGCTGTTTTACAATTCGAGGTGGAAATTGTACTGTTCAAAAAATAAAAATATTTTCAAAAAATTTACCCACAAAATGATTCATAAATTTCAATATTGGAAAGTTTTTGTATGCCATAAAATTTACAATTAAGGTAGTTGATCGATAAAACGATTTTTTTCAAAGGATTTTAACAAAACGTCTCTCTAGATATTTATTTAATTCAATACCAATAATAGGAGCCCTTACCGACAAAAAAACTGACCACCCCAATTTTGAGAAAGTTTTGTAATTTTAACACGGGCTCTTATAGGAATACTCTATTTTTTTTTTTTTTTTTTTTTAATAAAATGAAAACGTGTCAAAGGAATTTGATAAAAATTTAATATGTTATAAAATACAAAGTTACAGACCATATTTAATAACAAATAAAAATTATTCACCACGCCGTTTTTTGAAATATAATTTATAAACATCATTTTACAACGTTTTTACAACGATTTTTCAACAATGTTTTTATATTGCTGAAATTCAAAAAAACAAGTGGTATACAAATATAATCACTGAAAAATATTAATACACTAGTGCTCTGATTGAGAGAAAGAAAAATGCGTATGTATTGGTCACACAGATATAAAAAAAAAATCAGGAATTTTTTAAGTAAACACATCATTATATATGTATACAGGGTGGAATTTTAATAACTCTTATACCTTTTGGTGAATTTTGATAAAATTTTACGTTGATTTAGAACGGAATTTGTTAGAAACAACATAGCTATGTTTTAAGCTATTTGTTTCCAACAAATTCCGTTCTAAATCATCGTAAAATTTTATCGAAATTCACTAAAAAGTATAAGAGTTATTAAAATTACACTCTGTATATATGTAGAATGAGTTGTTTACGTTAAAAAAAATTTATGTTTTTTTTTTATATCCGTGTAACCAATACATACGCATTTTTCTGTCTCTTAATCAGATCAGCGGTGTACATTATTTAATTTTTGGTAAAAGAAAATTTTTTTGAGATATACTTTTGTATCTGACTATCTCAGAGTAACTACATTAACACTATTTTGATAGTTAAAGCCGTTAAAACAACAAACATTTGAAAATTTTGTAAATTTTACGGTAATTTACAAAAACTTACAGTACTAAAACAGAAGTAATCACTCACCTAAAGCACTAGAAAGTAATATAAAATTACATATTAATAATAAATATATATTTAATGAATTTTTAGCTGTCATCGTTTCTGTTAAAACTGCAACAAACAAACAAAAAAATTAATAAACTTTATAATCGTTCTATATATGCAGAATAAAGTTCTAGTTGTAATTAATATCCCTTTTTCGTAATCAATTTAATTGAATTATGCAATGAGAACAGTGTATCAATTTTAATTAAATACAAATTTATCGAACAACCGTGTTCTTTTTTCTTTTTAGACAAAAAATTGAAAAAGTGAATTGTTATTTTTAATTGTTAATTTTTATTAATAAACCAATTACATCATTTAAATGACTACAGATGGACAGAGTTTATCTGAATTACCACGTTAATGAATCAGGTTCACTTCTTATTTACATGAATCATTCAATTTATCTTATATATTACGTACCGGATGAGCCAACTTTAATCTGACACAGTGAAATCACCATACAAGTTTTTTAATGCTTTGTAAAGTACTCGCAAATATATTATTACCATCTAAATTTGATTTATGATGAGAATTAAATCGATAGATGTTTTTTTTTTATCTCTGAAATTTAGTACTGAACTTTAAATTTTAACTAAGAAAAGCTGCCTTAAAAAGTTTAAGAAAGTTGGAACACTCGAAAAAAAAATGATTTTAGAATAAAAAGATATTTTGGAAGCTTATTGTTGAGAAAAATGCATTATATGACAAAGGAGGGGTACGATAAGGCCCTATATTGGCCCCCCTGAATGAAATTTTTTATGATCGAGCTCGAAAAAGTTTATGATCGAGTTCATTGTTATCTTTTTTTATAATGTTAAAAATGGAAGGTTAACTCTAGAATCATACGTACTCGTCAAAACGACGAACGAACTTCTCTACCTGCTCCAATACTACAACTTGTCGGTACCTGCTTGCTGTGAAACTTCTGTTATCTAATTTATTTGTTATTATAACACATAAGACGTATAAATTTTGTTTATAGCTATTGTCGTTTTTTTTATACTGAAATAGTGTGCGTCAAAAGGACGACGATGTATGATTAACCTATATTTTTTTTAAAGATTTTGTACTCCACATATAAAAGCCATCCTATTTTTTCTAAAATTTATTAAAGATATGGATGTTATAATTGATTTATTCAATGATTATGATAATATGAAAGATGATTACAGCTGTTTGACTTATAGAGACGACATAATACTAAAGTTTTAATATATTGAATCGAAAACTAAAGAATGCGTTCCAAGTGACTTAATAAAAGGTTAACAATTTATTTTGTGGAAAATATTTTAATTTTTATTATTTTTTGAGATCTTATTCGAAAAATTACTAACAAATTTTAGAAAATTTACAAATGTGCCTAATGGCGAAATAACTACATATCTATAGGAATATTTATGACTGAGAAATTTCACATTCTGTAAAGTCACACATGTCCACTGACTCATAATAGTTCATAAATTAATTATCTGAAAGACATGTTTTATGATACAACTGATGTATTTACCTATTTTTTAATTTTTATAGTGAAAATATGCTTTGATAAAAAGAAAAAAATTAATAAATATTTATATTAAGAAATTTTTCCAAATGCAATTTTTTCAAATATTTTGTTCGCTTTTGTAGTATTGTTATGTAAAAAAAAAATGTTTTTTGCAAATAAACTCTAAAACTCCCCGTAAAAAGTCCATTCGTCGAAACGACGCCGATGTATAATTAACTTGACTCGTAGACCAACGTATGATTCTTAAATTGTATTATTTGATTCGACTTTTATGAAAATAATTGCTAAGCTTGGCTTGTTTTGCAAAAATACGCTATTTTTGTAGTTTTTGTGACATTTACTTAATTATTTTCCATAGAGCGCAACCGAGTAACAAAAACATTTTCATATATATTGCAGGTTATGTACTTATGCACTACTGATGTCGGATGATTAATCGATTAATCGGTTTAATCGACTCGTTTTGTTTACATTTAATCATTTTTTAGTCGACTATTTTACCTTGGACTAAATGACTAAAATGATTAATATTTTTTCAAGTGACTAAAAACGACTAATTTATTAATTTTTCGGTGCTATTTACTGGTCTTCAAAAAAATGAAAACTAAAAAATTATCTATTTGTATTAGGGATGTTATGGATATGAAATTTTTGGCCTATACACAAAAATCACCACCATACACATTAAATTTCTTTAAGGTAGTTGGTCGATAAAACGATTTTTTCAAAGGATTTTAACAAAACTTCTCTAGATATTTATTTAATTCAATACCAATAATACGAGCCTATTCCGATTAAAATTGACTACCCCAATTTTGAGAAAAACTACTCTGGGAGAAAAACGATTTAAAAGTTTTGTAATTTTAACATGGGCTCTTATGGAAAAACTCTATTGTTTTTTTTTTTTTAATAAAATGAAAACGTGTCAAAGGAATTTGATAAAAATTTAATATGTTATATACAGGTATCGGATTTCTTTCGGATCCGACAGTTTCGTCTTTAGCATATGCAGGTATACATATTGAACTCAATGTGACTAAAAGTTCAAAATATTTTCATAAAAACAACGTACACAAGTTACATACACACACATACATATGTGTATCAAAATATTATTTATACGTATTTTATGTAAACATCCTTTTTTTCTTTTATTTATTACCTGCACAATTGAAAAGTGCCACTGTAATTTTAATTGACTATCACACGTATTTTTGTTTATATTATGTATGTGATTTATGTGACATGTCATTTAAATTAAATAAATTCATCTTTTTTTATTGTTTTCAATTTTGAGAGATAGAAGTATAGTTGCTTGTTAAAAATTTGTTTTTCAATAATAAAAAATCTTAGTAAATACGTACGTCTTAGCTATTGTAGTGGATCGTCTAAATATTCAACAACTTTTCAATATATTTTACAAAAATTTTTTCAGATTTTTTGAATTTTCTTACTTTCGTCAAATAAAAAATGCTGTTAGTATTCTAAATGGTGAAAAATGTAATTTTTGACCAATTATATTCATTCAAATGTGCATAATTTAATGTAATTTAGTTGCAAAATTTTATTGAAATAAGTACTGTCCTGACCTGTCCGAAGAAACCCGGTACCTAGTTATATAATAATATAATACAAAGTTACAAACCATATTTAATAAGAAATAAAAAAAATTTTAAATATAATTTAAAAATATCATTTTATAACGTTTTTACAACGCTTTTTCAACAATGCTTTTATATTGCTACAACATAAACGCACGGAAATTCAAAAAAACAAGTGATATACAAATATAATAACTGAAGAGTATTAATACATTATTTAATTTTTGATAAAAGACAATTTTTTCGCTGAGATACACTTTTGTACGTGACTATCTTGGAGCAACTACGTTAAAACAAAATCATTTGAATCATCCGGTAGTCTGAACGCAAAACAACATACTTAAAAGGCTAGGAAGCTATATGAAGTAAATCAATAAAGTATTAAGTGGTAAAAATGTACACAAATCTGATATGAGTTTCCTTAACCTATTTTCACGATAATCGCTATTGATATCATCGAATACTTTTATTTTCACTACTCGAAAATTATCCGCGAGGTTTATAACTCCGATACCGATTATCAGTGGATCGTGTGTTCACAACCAATCGGGGAACATAGCAGACAGCGGAAAAATTAAAGAATTTATTCCGAGATTTGACTGTATTTTAATTACATTTCAATTACTCGTTAACAAATCGAGGAATTTCTTATTTAGGTCATAATCATAAAACAAACTGAATTATAAAACTAGTTTTTAATTGACACTAAAAACAAAAAATCGAATCTATCCAACCTAGAGCCGTCACAAATCACGCATTCTAACCTAGAAATTGTTGAAGATAATTGAAATTCACACTCTCTAGATAAAAATATCCGACTTAGAAATTTTAAAAATTCAACTTTCAGTTGTACTAGAAAATAACGTACCCCCTTAATAAATTAGCGATTAACAGGTGTATGTTGACACTCAACCTGTTAAAAAAACAAACTATAACTACACTCTTTTTAATACTTTTTTCTTAAATTTACAGTAGAACCCCTAAATTGTAAACGTTTTTTTGTACCTGTACCGGTAAATCGAAACAATTACAAATATCACGTACCTATCTCATATAAAATAAAAAAACAATACAACACAACCAAATTGGCAAACATAAATTACCGTTTGATATTTAAATGAATTAAATAAGCAATTAAGTCAATAAACATTTGACTTAAGTACTTCTTGTATAGTTGCTAATTTAGTTAAATTTATTATGACTTAAGTTGTCCGACATCCGCTTTATAAATAATTAAATATTCAAAACATCTTCAACGACAAACAACGACACTTAAAAGTAGCTATCGATACCAAATTAAGATAGGACACAAAGTGTCGATTTTTGCAATTTTTTGAGCCCATCAAAAAAAAAAAATTTGCAGAAAATTTCTTATAATGCCATTCCTGTAATTGTGATGTCAACGTACCGCAAAACAACATTCTCATCTTATTACATCACTAAGTTTTAAATACACTTTAATATTGGAATTAATTTGACCGCATTTTTTTACAAATTTTCATTTATATTTCGTGAAAACTACACCAATTTTCATACTGACGACCGAACAATGTATTAGTGAGAGAAAGAGGGAATGAGTTGAACAAAAAGGGTACAACAAGAATTTTATTTACAAAAATTCAATAACTTCAGAACAAAAAACCAATTTACGTTAGTGTAGAGAAATTGTTTAAATAATGCTTACATATTTAAAACACTGTCCAATTTTTATATTGCCATAATATCTACGGTTTCAGTTTATAGTTTTTTGTTTATTAAACCCAGTTTTGTTTTTTTTTATTTCAATCAAACAAACCAAACTCACAATACACACACCTAATAACACAGACAGCATAAAACCGTACAAACGTACAACCTCTTCATAGGTGCGGTCGATGAGCAAGCCTGAAAAACAGGGTTGCCAATATCCGACCAAACTAGCCAACATAATAACATGTTAGCTAGACACAATACCCTCAATTAGGAATGGGCGACAGTAATCGATGTTTTTTTTGAAGAAACATCGATGTTTTTGGTTGATTTTTTTAAAAGTCGAAACGTCGATTATCGATGGCATTTATTGAACCATCGACATCATTGAGTCGAAAGTAAATTAAATTTTTATTTCAGTAAATTTCATTATTAAAATCAATTATTTTAATTATTTAAAGATGTATGCCCAGTCAAATAGAGTAGTAACGTAAAAGCAGGTACACTAAATCCGTATACTACAATGTATTTCTTTCGGACTGCAATCAGCTGTTTTATAGCGTCAACTGATCATCACTTGATCATCAATAATATTTGTATATGAACGGTCATTTTTAAATTTTAAAGTATTATTTCTGAATAATTATTAGTTATTATAATATAATACTCAGTTTAATATAATTATTTTTATCAATTTTTCACATTTTGTTTGTTATTGTGTGCCAAATGTAAGTCATTTAGTTATTTTATCTAATTTCATTAATTGCTGCTTTGAAAATCGTCATTTCAGGGCCGGCATCTAAAATTATTCTTACGTATTTTTATAGTCATGCCTGGTATATGGTGTTCTGTGCCAAATTGATGAAATTCACTGTATAAGACATTAAATAAAGACGTTAGCTATTTTCTATATCCAAACAAGGATGTAGAATAATGTTTTTGAATTAAAAACATTGAAAACACCTAAATTAATCCGTAATTAACAAAGTAAGACAGAGTTTTTCATTAATGTTTCATAATTGCCGAATTCTATGACATACAGAGAATGAACACATTATCGAATATAATATTTGTATCTATTTTTCTGACAAACCGTAACAAATATATTTCAAATACTTATTTTATCTATATTTAATTGAAAAAATTATATTAATTATTTTTTATTCTTTTTTCTGAAAACGACTCGGGTATTTTATATTTTCATTAATTTAAATGTTTTTGTTCACTTCCAACATTACTAAGACATAATAAAAAGAAAAATATTCCGGACCTGGCTATACTGCAGTCCACAGTGAAGCGTCGTTTTCATTTGATTGGTGAATCTCCGTAAAAGCCCCTATACCGGAACGCGTTCAATACTCGAACACTTAATATTTATCGTTTTCTTTCAGAAATAACTTCATTAGTATATAAAATATCAAGACTGTTCGGGTATTGAACACGTTCCGGTATAGGGGCTACATCTAAAAATTTTTTAAAATTAATCATAATGTTAAATTATTACTAGAAACACTTATTTTATGAATTAAAATGTGTACTTTATAAGAAATTATATCAATCAATAATTTTTTTTTTTTTATAAGAAACAAAGATTTAATTTGACTATGGTTGGCGTTGGCGTTTCTAACAGCTGACACGTAGAGTATGTTCCATTTAGAAAACACTGTGTGACACAGTGCATTTTCTTTTTTTTCACAAAAAACTAATTTTTTTAAAATTTTATTGCAAAACTAACCTTTTAATTGTATCTAAAAGCAATTAAAAGGTTAAAAAAAATTTTAAAAAAAGTAGCTTTTTGTGAGAAAAAAAAAGTGCACTGTGTCGTCTACTTTTCCTAAATGGAAAACACTTATTATATGTTTTACCACATTTCTGATTGATAACAGCGGGTACAGTTTTTTAAAATAGTGTCAAAAACCGCATGTTTCCGGCTTCTAATTTTTATTTTAACTTTTACGAAAAAGAAAGGCTGGTGAGTTCGTTTTTTTTTTTATTAAAGAATAATACATAGTAACGTAAAAGCCCCCATTATGGAACGGTATCTAATACTGGAACAGTTTTGACATTTACATATTTATTTCTTTAATTAAGTAAGGAAACATTACATGCGAGGTGAATTTAAATTAAAAAAACAATCATTCTATTAATAATAATTTTTGTTATCAGACGTTTCTTTCAGAAATAACTTCATTAATATGTAAATGTCAAAACTGTTCCAGTATTAGATACCGTTCCATAATGGGGGCTTTTACGTTATAAGGTTTATAAAACTATTTTTTTTTCTGACGAGAGTTGGATAAAATGTGATGAATTTTACAAATTTATTCGTAGCTAAGCTACTTCCGGTTCAAATAAAACACGATAAATGAGAACAGTAATATTAATTATTTCGTTTAATTTTTCCATGACATACAATTTTCTTTTTTCTAATCGATGCAGAATCGTTTGTCGTTTAACATATTTCAAACTCAATGGAAAAGGTTGGAATTTTATTTTCTGGCACACATCCTTAAATAAAAAATAAATTGAAAATTTTGAATTATTGCTATTGCATATCTATTTTAACCTCGTCACTACCGATGTACATATATTGTACATCAAATTTAGGTTATGTTTTTGATTGAGAAATAATTAAAAACTTACTAAATTACTAAATTATGCTTATTTAAAGACGTAAGATTAAAAATTTTAATTAAAATAAACGCCTGTTTATCTTTCTCCAGTATGCTGGACAAAAATATACTCATTGACAAAAAAATTTTAAGAAATCAGTAGCGATTAAGTATAACTTTTTCAAATTTTCGTGCTCGTTTTCAACATCGATGGTTCGATGGCGAAAAATTAAAAAAATCGATAGTCCGATATCGATGTTTTTTACCGACATCACCCATCCCTACCCTCAATATTATGATATGTACACTTGTGTAGCAAGTGTGTAGTGTATGCCGTGTATGCGGTGACAAGGTGCGCGGTTGCGTATCGATAAGATGTGTACACCAGCAGTTGCACAACTTTTTACACCACCAGTTCGGAAATGTTTTAAATCCAAATTTCGGAAAAAAAAACAATTATCTAACTTTTATAATCGGATTTCTGTTACAGCGACATAAAATATCATGGCTTTCACACAACCAATGAAATAAGAAATAAGAAATAAGGAGTGTGCCATCTAGTGACGTTGAGTGGAACTTTAATGACTTTTACACAATGAAATAAGAAATAGAAAATAAGGAGTTTGCCATCTAGTAAGGCTGAATGGAACTTTAACTTAACTGCTCATAGGTATATGTAGGTATTTTTGTACATCAAAATTCATGAGAACATAACGTTTGTGATGACTTTTGTCATTAATTAATGACAAAAAAAAAATCACCAATTTTGATGTACAAAAATACCTACACATACCTATGAGCAATTAAGTTAAAGTTTCATTCAACGTCACTAGATGGCGAACTCCTTATTTCTTATTTCATTGTGTAGAAGCTATTAAAGTTCCATTCAACGTCACTAGATGACACACTCCTTATTTCTTATTTCATTGGTTATATGAAAGGCATCACTTTTTGAAAGAAATTTAAACCCAAAATATCAGAAACTGGTGAAAAATGACTGGTTATGTTCAGCGTCACCACCAGTGTAGAATGTCCATGGTGGTGGCGTGGGTAAACATTAACGTTCCGTAAATTACATACCAACCAGATTTTTAAAAATGTTATTTTTTTGTTAAAGTAAAAAAAACTTTTTCTTTAATCTCTGGTAGGAAATCTAATGGGGGCGCAATTCAGTGTTTAACTTACACGAAATAGTTTATCCATTCATCATCAGATGGCTAAAGTTGACAGCTAAAGAAATGGTAGCAATCTTGCAGTAATAGTGTACTTGACTGAAATTAAAAAAATATTCTAAAAGCCTTGTTTTTTCATATCAGTTGGGTGATTTTTTTTTATTTTCAATAAATTCTGTAAAAATCATCAAAAAAAAAAAAAAAATAAATAATAAATAAAAATAACTACCGTCAAATGGAGCTATTTGAAATCGGTGGGGCTATTTGAAACAAACAAAAAAAAAGATCTAAACTCTTATGGGTCATACACAATCAATGAAATAAGGAATAAGAAGTATGCCATCTAGTGACGTTGAATGGAACTTTAACGTAAGTGCCCATAGGTATATGTATTTAGGTATTTTTATACATCAAAATTCATGAAAAATTAAAGTTCGTGATGACTTTTTTTGTCACTAAAGTGAAAAAAATCACGAATATTGACGTACAAAAGTACCTACATATTTATACCTATGAGCAGTTACGTTAAAGTCCCACTCAACGTCACTAGATGGCATATTTCTTATTCCTTATTTCATTGATTGTGTAGACACCCTTAAGGGTCCGTCCACACGACACAAGCTTTACCACCGACTTACTTGCGCAAACCAGTTTGTGCAAGTAAACATGTACGTATGGACGGGAAAAAACGTAGCGACTTACTTGCACAAACCTGGTTTGCGCAGGTAAGTCGGTGGTAAAGCTTGAGCGTGTGGACGGGCCCTAAGGGTCCGTCCACACGACACAAGCTTTACCACCGACTTACTTGCGCAAACCAGTTTGTGCAAGTAAACATGTACGTATGGACGGGAAAAAACGTAGCGACTTACTTGCACAAACCTGGTTTGCGCAGGTAAGTCGGTGGTAAAGCTTGAGCGTGTGGACGGGCCCTTAAGAAGAGTTTTAAAAAAGATTTAAACTCTTAAAGAACATCCCCTATTAAAGACCCATTAACGTTAATGAATACGTTCAGAAATCAAACAGATATAAGAGTTTAAATCTTTTTTTTTTTTTTCAAATAGTCCCACCTATTTCAAATAGCTCGGTTTGGCGGTGCAATTTTAAATTAAAAAATTGGCGCAAAAACACCTCACTATAATGACGTCACGATTTGAAGCAACCAAACGTCAGTGTCAATATTTGTAACCTCAAAACTTGGATTATATTTATAAAATGTCAAAGTAAAAGCAAGTATTTATTTAAATTCTGGTAATAGAAAAACTAATAGAAATATTGAAAATAAAACACAATTTTACTTTGCCAATTAAAATTATCAAAATCGACGTATCTAGTTACAAAATGTTACGTCATTTTCGACGAATGATGCGTTTTCATTAATTTGAAACGTTGTTGAAAAATAACGACTTTCAAAATAAAATTTCTAAATAGTTAAAAAAAAAAGAAAAAGTTGTTTGCTAGCAGTAATTTTTTTTTTTTTATCACTAGTTCGCGTGTCGTACGTTTTACGCGTCAAAATAGTAAATAAATTTTGCATTTTTGCAAACCACCGGTAACTGTGACGATATCTCATGTAGTATATGACCTTTTATGTTATCTGAATTCAGGTGACCCATGAAAGGTTAATATGGATAAAAAAAAAACTTGGTGAAAACAGTTTGAGAACTGCTAATCAACACTTGTGTAAAGAATTTCTAACCGGCATTTGCATATTGATATGATTAAAACGAAAAAATTGATAAATGCCGAAAATTTATTTTTAATAAAATAATGAATGCCAGAAATTACGAAATAAACATTTCAGCATCCTAAATATTCTCTGAATTAAATGACCTGTTAACACAATTAAAAATCTATCAAATCTTTATGTTTACATATTCTATTTTTAATAAAATAATGACCGAACACTTAAAAATAGCATGTATGATGTCATACGATAAGCTGATGACTGCTCTTACCATTCACTGGCTCACAATTTTCCTTGCAGGAGCATTTTAAAACATTTCGAAAGTGCTGAAATAAATTTGAAATAAAATTCTACACTTTATATAGTATTTTTATATTATTTTTTAAACAATTATAGACATTATACATAGCTTTTTTAAACAAATTTTTATTTCTCTCTACGGAATGTTTTTAACACTTATAATCAAAATAAAATATACAGCAATCTATTAAAATATATTTAACAAGACTTCATTAAAATATTTTCAAAATTTACATTTTTTTTTTTAAAAAACATTAGTAATTTACTAAAAAAAATGTCAGGAACCCGATAAAACAGCACAAATTATCAATACATACATCCTTGTCTACAAATAATTTCAACGTTTACTCACATATTACCAAATCAAAATTTTTGATAACGAAAATTGAACAGTAGCCGGATGTAAAAAAAACTCAATTTTCACAATTCGTTGTATAAAATAAATAAATAAAATATCTTATGCATAAAAACATCATCTCTGGTATGTCACTAAATTGTGCTAATTAACATAATTTTTACAATTTTCGAAGCGAAAGCCAAAAAAACGAAACTAAATTTCTATCTATTTTGGGGTTGGCGGGGGTTGCGATCGGGCCGGAAGTGGTGGCGGTTTTGATGTTCGTGCCGGTATCGGTGGCGGCACCATTGAATTATTTATCGTTGGCGGTTTAAATGTTGGCGGTGGCAATGAGGGCGGTGGGCAATTTGGTTCGGGGCGATCGATTGACGCTTCACGTTCGGCCATGATGAAATGTTCACTATTGGCCGCGACAGAGTCCGCCGGTTTTGATTTGCTGGGTGACTGTACAGCCGGCGATTGGGGCGCCGGTTTTGGGGGGCGTAGCGGAGGCGGTCGATGTGGACTGGCCATTGGACTAGTACGAGGTGTTGGAATATTATTATCGCCTGACGAGAGGAAGTTTTGATCTAATTTCATAGAGACTGTATTGTTGGTACAGAGAGCGATCTCTTTTTCGGCTTCGTGGACCCAGTTTGGAGATCGTAATGAAATATGTAAATCGTAACCATTCACCTAAAAACAGATTTAAATTCAAATTCAAAATTATACAAGGTGGTCCAGAATTATGCATCGTAATTGTTAGGGCTGATAGTACGTCCAAAAATAATGGTACCTTTTCCCTAATAAGGGAGATAAAGTACAGGGATAAAATGTAGAGGGATGGAAAGAGAGGAAAGTAGAGGGATTAAAAATTGAATTAAAAACAATAAAAATTGAATTAAATATAAAAACAATAAAAATTGAATTAAATATAACAATTAAAACTGTTAAAAACAATAAAAACTGTTGTTTCAGTTTTAAAATTTTCAGCGCTTAATTTTAAATCTAAGAATTTTAATACACTAGTGCCATCTTAATTTCATCCACTTTTGGGGCCACTTTTTATATATGGAGATACTTCTCCTGATACTCTACCCTCCATACTAACGACGCACAGTGAAAATTAGTACTAATTCAGCAGCGACGCAACTTCGAAAAAACGCAAACCGAAACGACGCAAAGCGAGGTATTGGTGTATACGAATAATTTTTGAAATACCTGAATCACTGAACGTTTTACGGCCGCTAAACAACACTGCGGATCATAAAATGTCGCCCACATAGTGTCGCCGTCAAAACGGACCATAACCACTTGACCAATGTGTGACAGTTCCGTGAGGATATCATTTACGAAATCCGTATCGTACTCCGTATCTGGACATTTAATACATATAGTACCATCCGGGGGTCCCAAATACTCTAGAACTTGATAGTACACTTGCAATCGTTGATCCGGGTCAATTATATTTATATCCACGTCAATAATGGCAAATACTGGCCGATGGTCACTCTGTTTCAATTCCGTTCGACCATAATAAATGCAAGTACCCAAATCATTATTGTCAGAATCTGAAACGAAACAATGAATTAATACAGAATTACAGATTGAGTCATTACGTTCGAAATCCATACCGGGATCAGGCCGTTTACGCCACAAAACACGATCAGTCCATGCCGGGGCTCGCGCTTTCTCAGACGTGTCATAATCGTCCGAAAAGAGATCATACTTATATGTGGGGGCAAAATTTATTTCACCCTCTAGATAATTTCGAAAAACGTTACCCTGTTCATGTTGTTTCTGGAAGAATTAAAAAAAAAATTAGTCTAAGAAGCAAAATATCCCTGTCGTAATATCCTGCATAACATAGCGAATTTTTGTTTACAAAAATTAATTTTTCTCGGAAAATAAAACTTTTTGATGTGATTTTTTCTCCTCTTTTTAATGGTGTAAAAAATATCGCAAAAACTTTTGACCGCTACGAAAAATGCCCAAAAATTATGTTAAGATTTGGATGAGTAAAAGAACTCATCCAAGATTTTTGAACTTCCAATGTTTTCACCAAATTTCGTAAAAATAGGATGTTTCGTTCGAGAGTTATCGCGCGTACACATAAATATATATATATATATATATATATATATATATATATATATATATATATATATATATATATATATATATATATATATATATATTTTTAAGAGTTGCCATTTTTATTACAGCCAAACTGTTGATTTAATCGAAAAATTGTTTAAATAAGAGCTGTAGATATCGACGGGGGCAACCGATTGCTATAGTCAGGAGCTTTATAGCTCTTAGGGTTTTCGAGCTATCATACAAACTTATAGATTTTTAAATGAGACTATATATTAATTTTTCGATAAAACTGATCTAATGCATTAATTAACAACATAAATGAACAAAAAAAATTTTTTACCCAAGTTTAATTTTTTAATTTTTCTTTAATTTATCAGTTAGGTGGTAAAATATGCACATGTACTTGAGGCTGCTTCAACCGAGTGTTCTGGTTGGTTATACTTCAATTACATCCAAGAAAAGAACCTTTTCCAGTACCATTTCTATCATACAAATTTGGTTGTAATAAAAATGGCAACTCTCAAAAAACTCACATGATATATATATATATATATATATATATATATATATATATATATATATATATATATATATATATATATATATATATATATATATATATATAAATTTTAATGAATGTCATTTTCGGCTCCTAGAAACCTCAAAACAAGTCGCGTCATGACAATGGTTGTAATAGCTGAATTTTCGATTCGAAAATTCGCTAAAAGATCAAAAATTTATTTAATCTTACCCGTAACTGATCCTCTTTGAGTATCTCCTCAAATTCCTCATTCCTAATCATTTCCTTCAACTGATTCCGTTCGATATCAATTCGATAATTGAAATCGCCGCAAAAGAATATGATATCGTGAGAATTCAGAGATCGATTCATTGGAAACGCTACTTTTCGTGTAATCTCAGCGAAATCTGCATTCCGTTCGGCGACCTGCGATTGTCCAGCGGCAAAATGGGCACAAACAAAACACAAAGATGTCCCGTGCAGGACAAAACGAATCGCCACAGCACCTTTATTACCTATTTATACGACAAATGATTAGAAAATAGGAATTTTAGGGTCTTAATTGTATGGACATGCATGCACCTGTAGCACCACCTAACCCGGTTTTTACACAGTCAATTGCCACATCCCGAATGTACGGAATTAGTTCAATTTTAGCGTAGACGAACAGACAAACACCCACCAGCTGCTGATATGAGATCAATGCATACTTCCCGACAAGAGCTAGAACTTTATCAATCTCATCCCCCCATTGTCGAGCATTTTCGGAGCTAAAAAACAAAATCAAAAATCGAATCAAGTTCACCGTAAGAAGTTGAAAATTCAAAAAAAAAAAAAAATCTGAAACATCATCAGCATGTAGAGGATAAAAAATATCAGTTGTTGCCAAAAAACGATTTTAAGGGGTGGAAAAGCCCCTCAAATTTGGAGCTTAAAATTTTAAAATTTATTAAATTTTATTTATACGTACCTTACAGAGCTCTAGTAATAAATATAACACCATTTTTTGCATCTAAACCTTTTTTTGAGGGGTACAACCACCCCCTAAAGTTCCTACTTGAACGTTTAAAAATTGCGAAATTTTCTTTATATATACTACACAGAGTTCTAATAATAAATATCACATTATTTTTTGCATCCGCACATTTTTAAGGGGTGAAAGCACCCCTTTAAGTGTGTACTTAATTTTAGAAAGTTACGAAATTTTATTTGTGTATACTACACAGCAGTCTTGTAATAAATGTAATAATAATTTTGGTACCCACATATTTTTAAATCAGTTATATTTAACATTAGAACTCAGTATAGTACATACAAACAAAGTTTCATCAATTTTTCAGTCCTTAAAAGGATGTTCTCACTCCATGAAAATGTGTGGACGCAAAAAAATAATATGATATTTATTACTAGAATTCTGTTTTTTTAAATTCTTAAGTAGGCACGCAATTTTTAAATTCTTAAGTAGGCACATGAAGGGGTGTGTTTACCCCTTAAAAATGCATGAATGCAAAAAATAATGTTATATTTATTACCAAAAGTCTGTAAGGTATGCATAAACATAATTTCATCAATTTTTAAATTTTGGAATTCCAACTTTGAGGGGTGTTTCACTCCTTAAAATCGTTTTTTAGCAGCAACGCTCTACATACTGGCGAACTTTCAGAATTTCTTGAATTTTCGACCTCTTGCGGTTTGCTTGCTAGTATACATACCTAGCCGAAACAATATTACCCGCATTTAGATCAACGATTTCCTCAAAACCGACAGCGAAAATATCATTCATTTCTGACGGTGGTACCTGAGGAACTCCTGCAATAATTGTTAAAGAAGTTTCGATATGAATTGTGAGTACAGTGACGTCAAAAACTGTTACCTTCTTCGTCAACCCCGTACGGTTGCAGTAGCCAATCGGCTAACGAAATTTTATTAAACACTAAACTTTTAAATTGTTTCCCGCCATTTACATTATACGTTCCGACGCCAACACGTAACCGTTGCGGTCTCGTATATTCTCGATATCGTTTACACATTTCTCGTAAAACTGGCGTTGGAGCTGAAAACATAAAAAATAATTTTTTAGCACTTTTATACACTATTGCTTTGATTTAAGGAACGATAATTGTGCGTATGTATTGGTCATACGGATATAAAAAAAAATTACAAAATACAAAACTTTTTAATGTAAACAAACCATTATACAGAATGGAAAGTAAATAACTCGAGTCGTTTTCAGGGATGACTCCATAGCACTCTGTAGACATTAAAACTACAAGAATTTTTTCGAAATTAAGAGTTTGAGAAAAATGCAAATGAACTGGCTCCACGATGTTTCCAAATTTCTTTAACAAGGGGAGTATCAAAAAGATGGGAATCACGGATTTGGGAGAAATTAATATATGTTGTGGAATATATTTCTCTGAGTATTGTAGTGATAATAATTTAGGCCAATGCGACTTTATTTAGAAATTAAACGTACGAAAAATTTCGAATAACGTATCGTGTTTGATATGTATCAGTTAGTTGGAATTGTCTGCAACAACAGCCGCTGGTGGTGTGGATAGTGTCTGCTGTCATGTATGTAATTTTTTTTAATATACAGACGGAAAGGTTCTGTGTTCGATTCTATGCCTTTCCAACATAAATAATTCTCTTTTCAATTTTTTTTTAACTTTTTCAATATTGTACAATGGGTCAATTAATTATATTGAGGATGCTATAATTTTTTTTTAAAGAGGAGATATGGTATTCTTTTTTATGTCATTATTATAAAAAAATTTACAATTGCCATTACTTTAAATAAGGATAAAATGAAGAATGTCTAAAAATAGTATAAATAATTTATAATAAAAATCGCTTTAATTTTATGTAAAAAAAATTCAGTAACTTAAAATTTACGATAAAATTACTGTTACATATAATGACAACATGTACAAAAAATATTATATCTCCTTTTTCAGAAAATAATTATAGCATAATAATGACATAAAAAAGAATACCATATTTCCATTTAGAAAAAGAATTATAGCATCGTCAATGTAATTGACCATTGTACAATATTGAAAAAATTAAAAAAAAAAAATTGAAAAGAGAATTATTTATGTTGGAAAGGCATAGATTCGAACATAGAACCTTTCCGTCTGTATAAAAAAGTTACATACATGAGAGCAAGCACTAACCACACCACCAGCGGCCTTGTAGCAGACAATACCAACTAACTGATACATATCAAACATGATATGTTATTCGAAATTTTTCGTGCGTTTAATTTCTAAAGGAAGGCGCATTGGCCTAAATTATTATCACTACAATACTCAGAGAAATATATTCCACAACATATATTAATTTCTCCCAAATCCGTGATTCCCATGTTTGATACTCCCCTTGTAAGTATGGTTCTGACTAAATTATGCATACACCTTTTTAGTACCAAAGTTACAAAATAATTTTGTTGACCAAGATTCAATAAATTTTTGTAAACATGTTTACTATGGAGGGTAGATATCAGGAGGACTATCTTGGCCGGAAAACAATAGAAAAATAGTTCAAAAAGTGTCCCGTTTTAAGTACTAAGTAACAGTTCAAAAACTCGCCAGAATAGCGCTAGAGTAGCAAAAGAGTATGAAATGAACTTCGTAGATGTCGACGGAGTGAAGTGTGTTGTTTGATAATCTACAAAAAACTCTCTGTGAAACACGTTGAAAGTGATTCGTAATTACATAAACTTTTAATGTCTGTTAGTGATTTTTTTAAAAATTTTTAAAATAATAAAACAATTATATGTAACAAGTATAATAAAAAAAACAATAATTACATAACAACGCGGATGTTTTTCTTTCCCTGTTTACTTCTCTAAATTTACCCTTTTGCTACAGTAGCGCCGCCACTATTTACGCATTTCTATGGACACTTTTTGATACAGAGATGGTGCTCCTGATATCTACGCTCCATAAGGGTGCATTCTCACTGCGTGCTATGCGATGCGAGGCTTTGCTATGCGATGCTAGGCTATGCTATTAACTTTTTCTATGTTTCAAGATGTGTTCACACTGCTTGCTCAATCTAGCATTGTATTTCATAGCGAGTGATCATGAGAATTAGGGATGGGTGATGTCGGTAAAAAACATCAACATCGAACTATCGATTCTTTTAATTTTTCGCCATCGAACCATCGATGTTCTTATAAAAATATCGAAACATCGATTGTTGACATCAATGTTGAAAACGACCGCGAAAATTTGAAAAAGTTATAAAGTTATATTTAAAATAGATATACAATAGCAATAATTCAAAATTTTCAATTTTTCTTTTCAATTATCAATAATAAATTTAATTTAGTATCAAAATTTTTAGTGTCCATTAAAAATTTATAAATAGTATATAAAAAATATATTTTCATCTTTTCTATTTTATTGCTTTGTATAGTTTTGACCGTTGACCCCATACTGGCGAACGACCTCGAATGACTTCATAAGTTTTACCACACCCATCACTGATGACTGAATAGCACAATACTGGCGAGTTCAGGCGATAAAATCAAACATACTGAATTGTTGCGTATAAAAGCTGCTACTAGCATAGCATCGCATCGCTGTCCATAGCGCGCAATGTGCACATTCAAATATGTTCTTAAATGTTTGTTTTCATAGCATTGCGTCGCATAGCAAAGCCTCGCATCGCATAGCACGCAGTGTAAATGTACCCTAATGTTTACTTTTAGTTACTTTTTATTGTATGTTGTTTTTTTTTTTTTAAAAAACATAAAATTTATCTTAAAAACAGTAGATGGCCAGAGCCGGATTAAAAAAAATTTTAAGAGTCCCTTTTTTGAACCATATTTAATATCAAATTTTTTTTCTGTTAAAAAACACATTTGATTCAAATTTATTGGCAAGTATTAATTACATGAGTGAGATCTACCTACTGAAAGACATATACTTTCCACCTGTATATACAGGGTGTTAGTGAATAAGTGCGAAAGATTTTAACAGGTGATTGCTGAGGTTCTTTTATGTAAAAAAGTTCATATAAACCCAGGTCCGAAAACGCGTAGTTTCCAAGATACAGGGTGTTCAATTTCTTGTCTTTTTTGATATTTTCTTAAATATTTCAGAAACGTTTTGAGATATTGATATAAAATTTGGGCCATGCTATAACAGGATAAATACTCATATTCTGAAGTAGACAGAATATTTCCACTCAAACCAGTGGCGTCCGTATGGCCATGTGATGACATATTTTTGAAGAAAAAAAAAGACACGCCAATGATTTTTTTCAATTCGACAATGTTTTTTCAAATGTCCCATAAATTGTTGACAACAATGACCTCTTAGTATTTTGTCGCTCATGTAGCCGTTTTCTAGATAAAAAATAATTTCCAGTTACTGTTGCTACAACAAGGCCGATATGGACTATCTAGTAGTCCATCTATTTTGGGAACTAAGCGTTTTCGGACCTGGGTTTATATGATCTTTTTTACATAAAAGAACCTCAGCAAACACCTGTTTAAATTTTTCGCACTTATTCACTAACACCCTGTATATACAAACTGAACACTTTGTATCTTGGAAACTAAGCGTTTCCGGACCTGGGTTTATATAAACTTTTTTACATAAAAAAACCTCAGCAATCATCCATTAAAATCTTTCGCACTTATTCACTAACACCCTGTATACAGAGTGTAATTTTATTAACTCTTATACCTTTTGGTGAATTTTGATAAAATTTTACCCGATGACTTAGAACGGGATTTGTTGGAAACAACATAGCTTTTTTTATAAAATAATATTATACTTAGTATATTTTAGGACACAAAATTAATACATCTCGCGTCATTGGTTATTTATGAGAAAAATTGTATATTATTCAAGCAGAGATCTAATTAATTTTTTATAAATATTATTTTATAAAAAAGGCTTTGTTGCTTCCAATAAATCCCGTTCTAAATCATCGGCTGAAATTTTGTTAAAATTCACCAAAAGATGTAAGAGCTAATCAAATTCCACCCTGTATATATGTATATAATGACTTGTTTGTGTAAGATTTGTTTACAACATTTTGTTATTTATTCTTTTAATATCCGTGTAACCAATACGTATGCAATCACCTCTCCTTAAGGTATCATCATAGTGTGATCGGCCGAAAAATAGTCAATTTTTACAATTTTTTTTCGGATTAATAGGATGGGGAAATGGGGATGGATTTTTTTTACGTATAATACCACTATTTAACAATATAAAAATATTTTCTTATTTATTTTTTATAATTACTATAATTTTTTGAAAAGTGTCTTTAAAAAGGGCGAATAATGGGGCCCACGATTGCGGCCGCAGTTTTCATTTGGAAAAAAAAATCAAATAGATTATCAACCTGTAGGTAAGTCGCTATGTTCCTATGAGAGCTTTTTTTTTTAAATTTGAAAAAATGGCGGTTTGAATAAAAAGTACAAAATTGTTTACAGTTTTCCGTGTGAAAAAATAGGAAGATTTCAAAAAAAGCTCCCACAGGTACATAGCGGCTTACCTACAGATTGATAATCTATTTGATTTTTTTTTTTAGATGAAAACTACGGCCGCAATTGTGGGCACCAATATCCGCCCTTTTTAAAAGCTTTTATTTAACTTGCTATGTTAGTATGTTGGTTTAGATCAAATCTTGGAATCAAAATTTAGACAGGTTCTAATTGAGCTAGAGGTTTCAAATTTTGCATACGTGTCTCACCTTGATGACAATGCAATATTGTATAATTAGTTTTGTCCGAAATCACCCCAAACCAAAATTGTTGATTTTTAGTCCTGTGCAACTTTTTAACATTTCGAATTGTCAGATATTGTCCATTGATTTTACATTGCAATTTTTTGTTTCCATAGTTATGTCTGATTAGGGTAAATTAACCGATTAAAATATAGGTAAAAAAATTACTTCTTTATTTTTTTTTTTAAATTAATTGTAATCAGACTAAGAAGTAGAAAATAAATTAAAGTAAAAAAAATGTTTTTTTAAGAAAAAGCTTTTATTTAAAAATGGGCTAAAAAAATAAAATAACTTTTGAGTGAAGTTTGAAGCAATATGCAACATAATTTATAAAAGCCTGAGGTGTTTAATTAAGTTTGGTAACTACTGAAAAGTAAAATAACTACAGTTATATCCAAAACAGAAATACCTAATTAATGATAACGCCTCAAGCTTTTATAAATTATGTTGCATATTGCTTCAAACTTCACTCAAAAGTTATTTTATTCTTTTTAGCCCATTTTTAAATAAAAGCTTTTTCTTAAAAAATATTTTTTTACTTTATTTAAAGACACTTTTTTCAAAAAATTATAATAATTATACAAAATAAATAAAAAAAATTGGGGGACAGGTCTACCCACACTGTCAACTTCTCATTGGATGTCCTTAAAGACTAGAGACTACTGTACATAATTCTTTTTTAATTTCAGGCGACTCCTCCCCTGGGCCCCCGATAGAGGCTTTGCCCCTTGCACCATACCGGCGGATTCGCCTTCTGTACCTAAGGGTGGGGGCTCCACCCTTATCAAACAAATGATAACATCATTTATTCTCAAGATATGCGAGACAAAATATATTTTGGCGAAAAACTAATTTTTTCAAGTTTCTTATTTCGTTTTTTTTTTCTTAATTTTTGTAATAAAATACTGGCGTTTTTAACATCAAGGAAGGTTCTTAGGCCATTAATTAGTTATATAAGTTATAAATAAAGTTAATTCCGTTTTTTACCACAAAAAACAAACCGCTAATTCGAATTTGCTGAAAACTTTATCCGGTCTTCATTTTTTGATTACGCATCTAATGAAATTAGTCCGGAGTTGATATCATCATTTGTTCTCGAGATATGCGAGACGAAAAAAAATTCACGAACGAACGAACGAACTAACGAACGCACACACAGACATCACGCTAAAAACGATGGATTCGGATTCTAGTGACCTTGAAACGTGGAGATATGTCAAAATTAGCGATTCGTAAAATCGGACCCATTACAATAACTTCCTATGGGAAGTTAATAAATAAAAAAAATATTTTTGTCTTGTTAAATATTGGTATTAATCGTAAAAGAAATTCATCCGCATTCCCCCATTCCCCATCCTGTCTGTCTATCCGAAAAAAAATTGTGAAAATTGACTATTTTTCGGCCGATCACACTGTGATGGGTACCTTAAATGAAAGCAATAGTGTAATCTGAATCAGTCAATTATTATATTAATAGATTTGAGCGTTACTTTATGGTATTCCATATTTGTAAATAATAAACAAATATTTTGCAAAGTAAAATATTTGTTTATTATTTATAGTCAATTATTTTTACCGTGAAGCATATAGGATGGTAACAAGGTGCGGGCACGATCCGCCAATTCGCAATTCAACGTTGATCCAAACAGCAACACATCGATCGCTTCCTGTTTGGCATTATCCAATAAATTGTTTTGAATTGTACGCGCTGCCGATCTTGCGCCGTCGATTAATTTCGAACTGCCCTGTATGGCGCCGGTGCCCGCATAAATTTTACTAATCTCGTTGCCGTTCGTCGACCACATCTGTTTGAAAATTTCGCTAAATCGTTCAATCATGGCCGGTAATTTATCCGTGACCGGACCTAATAATACTGATACTTGTTGTCCAAGAATCTAAAAAATTTAAATTAATTTTATAGCGGATGTAATTGATCGGTTCGATTGACCCGTGAGTGGTCACTTACTGATAAACCTAAATACGTTTGTACACAATTTGTACGATCCAAACAATCTAAACAGTTGGTGCGTACAGTGCCCAATTGTTCACTTTTCACGCCACCTTTGTAGAAAAATATTGTATTTAATTCGGGATATTGGTCAATTTTTTTCTTTAATGTTTCTATATTGTTCATGTTGCTACGACATTCGGCATGATAGTCAAATAAAATGTGGGGTATATCCGTGTGATTAGAATCTTCATGTTGTCGCTAAAAAAAAAAGATGCCAAAATTTACAAAAACTGCTCAAATAAATTTGAAATGGTGTGTGATTACGACAATTTGTGCTCTGCCTCGTGTTCGATTTGTGAATGGAGTATTATAAGATGGAGATCTAACTTATATGAGAGGAACTGACAAAATTGGTCAGGGAAATGGTAAATATAAGGATTTCTTTTTTTACCACTCGCGGCGTTAATAATGCTCGAATACTGATGTGAATATAGCGAATATAGTAACATAAAACGGATAAAACAGAATGTAAATACCGTACTTATTCTCAAATGGAAACACGTCGGGACTGGAGATGTGAGTGTTTCCACTTGAGAACCACCAATGTCGGTTGAGGATATTTAATAATAAGGAAATACATAGAAATTACATATGTATGAAATAAACTCTTATAGTTTAAATTACTTTATACGGCGAATATTCAATGGTACTCACTCCGATTTTACATAGTGACGTCAGCGAATTATATAATATACAATATAAATGATGCGACTCAAAATAAAAGTTGTTAAGTTTATTTTAAAGACGATCGAAAAACCCACTTTACAACTGACAAGTAAAGGTCCCGAGGCCGGACCTATCGATTTCGATGAAACTTAAATATATTGTAGAACACTAAAAACTAAAGGACACGTATTTTTTTTATCTGCGGAAAAACGGTTTGAAGGGGTGAAATCGCCCTCCAAAAATTGGGGTAAAAATTTAATTCTTCAAATATCTCGAAAACAGTAAGAGATAGAGCAAAAGTTTAAATTGGTGATATTACTCTTTTTTAAAGAGCTATCTATTGATATGCAATTTGTTCAAATTCCATCAACAGGGGTGGTTGGGGGTTAAAATTTGGGGGTTAATTTTGCAAAAAGGGGGTGAAAAATAAACAATATAAAAATTTTGTTTGCAGATTTGAAATCTACGTCAAAAAATCTAATTGACCTGTTTTTGCTCAATATCCTAATATTAAGTCTAGGGGTAGTTAACTAGAGGGTAACTATGTCGAATAATCCTACTATTTGGGTATTTCAAGAAGTTCTTCTTCATGGAAAATAGCTTAAGACAATTAGAATAACGTAGAAATGAAATTCTCGAATTCAAAATTGAGTTTGAGCAACATTGGAGAGGGGGTGGGTCACCCTCTTAAATTACATACTAGTTTATATACACTAATTTTTGCTATTAACACACTGATAGTGAGTAAAATAATGTCACAATAAGTGGTTTTGAAGTTGGACTAAAATGAAATTCTCGAATTCAAAATTGATTTTGAGCAACATTGGAGAGGGGGTGAGTTACCCTCTTGAATTACATACTAGTTTACATACACTAATTTTTGCAATTAACACACTGACAGGGGGTAATAATGTCACAATAGATGGTTCTGAAGTTAGACTATCGTATGTAAGGTTTTTATTAGGTTTCGTTATTTTAGGTTAGGTTATGTAATTTTCGGTATCGATAATTTTCGATAAGGAAAACTATTATATCCATTAAAAAACAAACCTAATAAAGACCTTACATATGATAGTCCAACTTCAGAACCACTTATTGTGACATTATTTTACCCACTATCAGTATGTTAATAGCAAAAATTAGTGTATATAAACTAGTATGTAATTTAAGAGGGTGACTCACCCCCTCTCCAATGTTGCTCAAACTCAATTTTGAATTCGAGAATTTCATTTCTACGTTATTCTAATTGTCTTAAGCTATTTTCCATGAAGACGAACTTCTTGAAATACCCAAATAGTAGGATTATTCGACATAGTCACCCTCTAGTTAACTACCCCTAGACTTAATATTAGGATATTGAGCAAAAACAGGTCAATTAGATTTTTTGACGTAGATTTCAAATCTGTAAACAAAATTTTTATATTGTTTATTTTTCACCCCCTTTTTGCAAAATGAACCCCCAAATTTTAACCCCCAACCACCCCTGTTGATGTAATTTGAACAAATTGCATATCAATAGATAGCTCTTTAAAAAAGAGTAATATCGCCAATTTAAATTTTTGCTCTATCTCTTACTATTTTCGAGATATTTGAAAAATTAAATTTTTACCCCAATTTTTGGAGGGCGATTTCACCCCTTCAAACCGTTTTTCCGCAGATAAAAAAAAATACGTGTCCCTTAGTTTTTAGTGTTCTACAACATATTTAAGTTTCATCAAAATCGATAGGTCCGGCCTCGGGACCTTTACTTGTGAGTTGAACGTTGAAGAAGATTCCAGAAGATTCTATTCAAAAGCTAACAAAGATAATATAGAAGCTTGCGTTTCCATTTGAGAGTGTTCCATTTGAGAATAAGTACTGTACCGCTTTCGTATCCGACGAACACGAGTGCCATCTTTGATTTGGATACTTTTTTGAATACATTGAGTTTCGTCTCCTTGTCTAATCTCCATAGATTTGTGGTACAAAAAGTTCCAGTGCATTTGCGCATGTGTATTTCTAAATCGCGCGAACATATTACCCAAAAAATTTAAATATGTAACGGCTACAAGTTTCCAAATATGGTAGTAGACGTCAAATAATTTGAATTTTTGTTTACGCGGTTTAATAGTGCACATGCGCGAGAATCTTTTATACCACAAATCGAACACGACCGTCAAAACGACATATACAGCACGGATTCCTTTTATAATACACCCTGATCAGATAGAAATGTAATTATATTTCTATCTCTTTTTAAATACAAATTCAGAATATACAGTTTGTAACTACGATTTGCGATTTCGATGCGTATAGAATAGAAATGTATATGATAATTGTTTGCAATACATTTTAGTGCAAAATATTTAATAATCAGTTAAAAACTTATACTTTTATAAAAAAATAAATGTATCTCGTATTAAAAATGCATTTCATATTCAATACATGAAACATCCTGTATACAAATTACATAGTCGTAGTGCATTCTTAAAAGGGATAAAAAATATATTTCTTTCTTTCTTAAAAAGATTACGAAATATGTTTCTTTCTTTCTCGCACGTGTATTATAAGAAGAACCCTTCCTGTATTTCGTAAAAAAAATACGTAGATTCTAACTGGCGACTATGAAGATTAGACAAGGAGTCGAAACTCAGTGTATTCAAAAAAATGTTCAAATCAAAGATGGCACTCGTGTTCGTACGATACGAAAGCGGTACAGTACTTATTCTCAAATGGAAACGCAAGCTTCTATATTATCTTTGTTAGCTTTTGAATAGAATCTTCTGGAATCTTTTGCAATTTTCAACTCAGTTATAAAGTGGGTTTTTCGATCGTTTTTAAAATAAACTTAACAATTTTTATTTTGCGCCGCGTCATTTATATTGTATATTATATAATTCGCTGACGTCACTATGTAAAATCGGAGTCAGTACCATTGGATATTCGCCGTATAAAGTAATTTAAACTATAAGAGTTTATTTCATACATATGTAATTTCTATGTATTTCCTTGTTATTAAATATCATCAACCGACATTGGTGATTCTCAAATGGAAACACTCACTTCCCCAGTCCCCGCGTGTTTCCATTTGAGAATAAGTACTGTATTTACATTCTGTTTTATCCGTTTTATGTTACTATATTCGCTATATTCACATCAGTATTTTGAGATTATTAACGCCACGAGTGGTAAAAAAGAAAGCCCTTATATTTACCATTTTCCTGACCAATTTTGTCAATTCCTCTCATATGAGTTAATTCTCCATCTTATAATACTCCATTGTGGCGACGCAAACATTCTCACTCACGCCTCTGGTGGTAAAAATAGAACTAGTATCAAGTAAAAATATACGTATACGTTTAACTGGTGATATAAAAAATCTAGTAATTCGCACATAATTTGTATAATACATATTTCTATTGACAATTAAACGTATAGAAAAATATTCACTTGATACAGCTTCTAATTGAAAAAATCAGAGGCGCTCGTGTAATCTTTTCGTCGCTAATGATGTAAATTGCAAGCAAATTTTTTGTTTGTGTCTAAAATTTCAAAGTTATTTATAACCAAGAGTATCATGAGATTAAAAAAAAGTTAAAAATCATAAAGAAAAATTATGATACAGTACCAAAAATGTTTACAATTTGAGCCATTTAAATCTATGTATTTTTTTACGTAATATGTATAAAAAGTCTTGTTTCATGTTGATTTTTTTTTTTTAAAGTTCGTCAACTATGTTTTAATTTTTGGGTGTTATTGCACTAGATGGCTTTTTATGCGGTGGATAGGAACCGCATAAAAAAGTATTAATTTACGAGGAGGACATTTTATTACATTTTTATAATATTATAAAAATTGCGATAAATACATCTTTGTAAAAAAACGTAATGATGCAATAACTTATATTCTTATGCAATGTACTAATTAAATACTTAAAAACAATCAATAAGTAATTTTATCGATAAATTATCGCAAGTTAATGTTGTTTTTATTCACATTATAAATTTTAATGGGCATTTTTTTTAAAAACCGCATAAAAAAGGTTTAGCTGTAATGACAAAACGTCCAACTGGTACACTATTTTGACAGCTAATACACTGTATATGGAATTATTGACGTCATACAACGTGGTGGGCGAGTTAGTAAGGTTTCACTTGACATCTTGTGACACCAATGACCGTCAAGGGGTTAAATATGTATAAATTTAAACGTATTAAAGTTTTCTACCTAATGTAGATACATAAATTATATTTATGTACATAATATAATAATAATAATAATAAAGCCTTTTGAATACAAATAATTTGTATTAATAAAGAAAACAATTTTTGCTGTTATTTATTTATTAATGTTTACATTATTTATATTGTACTTTTATTTGTGACTTAATTAATTATTTACGTTTTTAAGATATAAATTGCCTAGTATCAAAATCTACTAATTCCACTTTATAAAGATCGTGGGAAATCGCAAAAAACCATAACTCAGTTCAAAATTAATTTTTCGATTAAAAAGTCATAATTATATTAACTAACAAGGTAAAAAAGATGATTAGTACTATTATCAAAAAACAAAATTATCGTTTTACCCCTTTTTTAATCAAAATTATTTGAATTTAGTAGGTTTTGATAGTAACATTTATATAAAGTGCGTTTTAAAACAGAAATTATAAGGGAAATTTATTTAAAAAAAACTTGATTCAGCAATATTGGATGTATCAGGGTTAGACGATACAATTTGTTTTGTAATATTGTAAACTATTTTCATTTTGTCACTTAAAACCAAAGTGCTTACTTAGTAATTCATTTACATCTACGATTTCAATATTTAAAATTTTAGATAAATACTAAAATACAAATTTTACGTGAAAACATAATGTTATACTTCGTACGTCCCGCATGTCAGTGAAAAAATTAAAATTTGAACGGTTAAAATCTAAAATATAGGTTATTTGTAGGTATTTAGCAGGATTTGTAAATTTTTCAATGTAATTTTAGCAGGATTTGAAAATTATGTTATATTTCAGTTGCAGATTTCTTTAGTAAGCAGTTAAAATTACAACAAAAAATGTTAAGGGGCATATGCCTTGTTGCATTTAAAAATTAATGGCCCTAAAAAATCAAAAAATTCGAAAAGTGCATTTAGTAAATTTTGATACTAGGCGACACATATGTATGTTGTTGATGACAACTGTTTTTTTGATTGATAATTTTATTTTATTATTTTAAATTATTTAACAATTCGCAGGGATAAATTTAAGGGAAAATGAAAACTAATTTCTCTATTAAAAATTTCACGTTTTTCGCAAAATAACACAATTTTGTTTCAACTCATTCTTATCGTGAAGATTCCCTAAAATAATAATCAGTAGAATCTCTGTTAACCGGACAGCAGTGTCACGCAAAAAATTGTCCGACTAACAGAGGTGTCCGCTTAACACGGGCAGAGTAAGTAATATTGATAATTAATTTTTTAATTCAAAATTTTTTTTTGATTTTTTGATTCAAATCAATTTTATGAACGAATTCAGACATTTATACAAAAATATAACGTTTACAAATGCATCGTCACATTATTAGAATCATTGTTAATAAGTTAAAACATGAACAATTATACCTAATCCATATAGCTGTACATACGCATTAGAAGTATTCGCGTCCGGTTAATGACGGTAATAATACTAATAATGTACTACAGTAGACTCTCGTTAATTCAAATCTACGATAATTCGAAACTCTTTATAATTCAAAGGTATCACGAGTTCCGTACAAAATCTGTTTATATTTCGAACTAAAACAATACATTTTTTTATACACTTGGTAATTCGAACGAAAAAATCATTGCTACGTAACAAAACGACGCGTTAATACCTGCGACAATTCGAACCTCTCTATAATTCGTAATATTTTAAGAGTCCCTCGAGTGCCGAATTAACGAGAGTCGACTGTAAATAATATGTCTTCGTCAAAAAATATTGTGTCCGCGTCCGGTTAACAGAGGGTCCGCTTAAGAGAGTGCTGAATACATTGGTTTTTGTATAGCATGCCATCGTAATAAAAAATTTGTCCGGCTATAGGAGGGGTCCGGTTAAGAGACGTGTCCGTAATCAGAGGTTCCACTGTATTGATTTACTGACCTTATATAGAATGGAGTATTATAAGATGGAGATCTAACTCATATGAGAGGAACTGACAAAATTGGTCAGGAAAATGGTAAATATAAGGGATTTCTTTTTTTACCACTCGTGGCGTTAATAATCTCAAAATACTGATGTGAATATAGCGAATATAGTAACATAAAACGGATAAAACAGAATGTAACTACAGTACTTATTCTCAAATAGAAACACGCCGGGACTGGGGAAGTGAGTGTTTCCATTTGAGAATCACCAATGTCGGTTGATGATATTTAATAATAAGGAAATACACAGAAATTACATATGTATGAAATAAACTCTCATAGTTTAAATTACTTTATACGGCGGATATCCAATGGTACTGACTCCGATTTTACATAGTGACGTCAGCGAATTATATAATATACAATATAAATGACGCGACACAAAATAAAAATTGTTAAGTTTATTTTAAAAACGATCGAAAAAACCTACTTTATAACTGAGTTGAAAATTGAAAAAGATTCCAGAAGATTCTATTCAAAAGCTAACAAAGATAATACAGAAGCTCGCGTTTCCATTTGAGAGTGTTCCATTTGAGAATAAGTACTGTACCGCTTTCGTATCGTACGAACACGAGTGCCATCTTTGATTTGAACATTTTTTTGAATACACTGAGTTTCGACTCCTTGTCTAATCTTCATATTATATAGCTTTAATATTATGTTTGTCGCTTTTTTCATCAATGCGAAAAAAATTACCCCTAAATTACGTATTTTTTTTTAAATAAAAATTACCTGAAATTCAGCACTGAGGAATGACTCGCTATCATTCTTCACAAGCCCGGCACTGGTACTCAACAAATTCACAATCGCAATGAATCCGTAACGTTGTCGCAACAAACTGAAATGTTTGTCGAACGCCACTTTTGACGCCTCGTAGCCGCGCGACAATTTAATCTTATGCGCGCCCACCTGCACACCGGTCTGTTCCCAAAACAGCGGCACACTGCCCCGTGTCTGTACAAATGACGTCACGCCATCATCCAAATAGATCGCTTGTTCCGTTTCCACAAAATTCGCCACATGTCCGTCGTCGTTCGTGCCACGCACATTAAATCTGGTGCCGGCTCGTTCACAGCTCAATCGTGAGAATAGGGCGGCGCGCGCCTGGCGGTGACCCACGTACACCGTACGAATCTCGATGCTGCCGCACATCGCTCTGATCAGCCACTCGTCCGTGTTGATGCCGAATCGTACGAACAGCACGTGTAGCATACGATTCCAGAAAAAGCGATGATCACTTTTGTTGGTTTTCATGCGCCGTTGAGCGCACAACGTCACATCAATATGTCCAAATGTGGCATTTGGATTGCCACCGTATCCAAAATAGAATGTTCCAGAATTCAAAAATTTACGTATCTATAACATTGAAAAAAAAATGGAACAACTGTACGAAGAACACGACCATTTTATAGTGATATTAGATGATTAATCGATTAATTACTTTACACTAGGGCTGTGCGAATTATTCAAAATGTCGAATAATTCGCATCGAATCGAATAATAATATTCGATTCGAATTTCGAGTCGAATAATTCGATTTTTCGAATAATTCGAAAAATCGAACTGTTCGAAAAATATTCGAATTATTCGAAAGAAAACGAATAATTCAAAAAATCGAATTATTCGTTTTTTTCGAATAGCTCGAATTTTTGTTTTTTCTTTTGGTTCTTAGAGATTTTTAAACACTTAATTTAAATATAAAAAAAAATCGGATACATTACAGTAATTTCATAAATGAAAAGTTACATTATGCCTAAATAACAGGATAAATTAATCAGTAGTAATAAAAGTTTATTGTTACAAAAACTTATGTAGTTATGTAACGATGGATCAACATGTAATTAATGTAGTTATGTAACGATGGATCAACATGTAATTATATTATACTTAAGGTAAAAGACCCGGTAATTGACCCTGGCGCAGTTTCTGAACTTTTCAACTTTGTTATAAATTAATAAAAAAACTATATTTTAAATAAGAAAAAAAATAAATTCTTAATTTAAAGTAATCTATTCTGTGTCTAATGAACAGCAATTTAAAAAGTTTAGAATATATTAACTAAATAAAAAAAATTTTAAGTTTAAAATGTGTGTAAAAACTATTTTTTTGGTAGTTTCCTAACAGTTTATGTTACAAAGTACTCATTTTGATCTGTGCAATATTCATCATGTAAGTATGAAAACTTAATTAAAAATATATGAGCAGGTTAATATTTGTTTAAAATTTATTTTAAAATATTTATAAAATACCTTAGAATGATTTTTATTATTGAAATATGAGGGTCAATTACTAGGCTCACTTCTAAAGTGGTATGGCCCAATTAAATTCTAACCAGTTTTTGTTAGTTATTTTGTTATTTATAGTTATCTTCGATTAGTTTTTGTTATTTTTCATAACGTATATAACATTAAACATTCATTTTTATCAATAAAAAATTATTTATAAATTAAATTTTAAAAAACTGTATTTTTAAATTTAAGGATCAGAAACTAGGCCACTGTCAGGGTCAAAAACTGTCACATGAGAAATTTTGAAGGTCAGAAACTGGGTCCTTTTTGTCAATTTTTAAAACATTAATTTAAATTATTAATTCAATTCAAATAATTATTTTACTTGTATGACTTTATTTTGAAAGCCATAAACTAGTTGATAAAATTATTAATTGTCTCTTAAGTTTAAACTTATATTTATTACTGTCGTTTAACCTCAGCCGTCACTCTTAAAAGGTCAGAAACTAGGCCCGTTACCTTATATAAATTTTAGTGAATATCATTTTCGAGTTTCAAGGATCTCAAAGCAAATTTCTGCCATTGTCTTGGACTTAAGTTGCCCCATGACAGTGGCTGCAATAGCTGAATTTTCGATTCGAAAATTCGTTGAAACAAAAATGTGACAAAAGAACACAATGCGAGTTAAAAATACTTGATTATTTTTTGGATGAATCTGCTCTGTAGACCAATATATATAATATACACAAATTATATTATGTATTAAAGTTCTTAGTAGGTTTGAGTCTTAAAAATAAAAAATAAAAAAAGTTCGAGCTATCCAAAAAAACGAAACGAATAATTCGATTTTCCGAATTATTCGAAAAGTTGAATTATTCGATTCGAAATCGAATCGAATATCACTATTCTATTCGATTCGATTCGAGCACTATTCGCACAGCCCTACTTTACAACCATTCTTCTGTTACGGACGTGACATTTTCATGCCGTTTACACGCCTTCTTATAAGAAAAAAAATAGAAGTTATTTTTTTCTTATAAATTTTCAATACTAAGCAGATAGACAAATGTGTACACAATATTTGTACTGAATATAAAATACATAACATTATTAGTTTTAATGCTAGAGCTAATAAAGTTTGTGTCACGGACGTGACAAAACAGGCACTTTCTTGTCACGTCCGTAACACAGCTAACATTAAAACTAGGGGTGTGCGAATAGTGCTCGAATCGAATAGTGCGCTATTCGATTCGATTTCGAATCGAATAATTCGACTTTTCGAATAATTCGAAAAATCGAATTATTCGTTTTTTTCGAATAATTCGAAAAATCGAATTATTCGTTTCACTTTTTCAGATAGCCCGAACTTTTTTTTTTTATTTTTAGGACTCAAACATACTAAGAACTTTAATAATATAATTTGTACCTATATATTATATAGTTTGGTTTACAGAGCAGATTCATCCAAAAAATAATTACTAAATAATTTTTAACTCGCATTGTGCTCTATTGTCACATTTTTATGTTTCAACGAATTTTCGAATCGAAAATTCAACTATTAGAGCCACTGTCATGGGGCAACTTAAGTCCGAGACAATGGCAGAAATTTGCTTTGAGATCCTTGAAACTCAAAAATGATATTCACTAAAATTTATACAGATATAATATAATTACATATTGATTCATTGTTATATATCTACAAAAGTCTTTGTAACAATAAATTTTTATTACCTATTATAGGCTCAAGCTAAAAAGAACTTTTTTATCTACATCTGCATATATCTTTGTCTATCATATTAATAAATAGAAGTTTACTCACTCACTCATATAAAAACATAATTACTTGGTTTGGTTGGTAACTATGGAAATAATACAATTTGTGTTCCCTTCACCTCAATTTCTGGAGGTTTTTTGAGCTTGCGGCCATAATACTATTGATTAATTTGTCCTGTTATTTAGGCATAATGTAACTTGTCATTTATGAAATTATTGTAATGTATTCGATTTTTTTTTTTTACATTTAAATTAAATGTTCAAAAATCTCTAATAATCAAAAGAAAAAACAAAAATTCGAGCTATTCAAAAAAAAAAAACGAATAATTCGACTTTTCGAATCATTCGTTTTCTTTCGAATAATCGGATTTTTCGAATTATTCGTTTTCTTTCGAATAATTCGAATATTTTTCGAATAGTTCGATTTTTTGAATTATTCGAAAAATCGAATTATTCGATTCGAAATTCGAATCGAATATTATTATTCGATTCGATGCGAATTATTCGACATTTCGAATAATTCGCACAGCCCTAAATAAAACTAATAATGTAATGCTTAGTATTGAAAATTTATAAGAAAAAAATAACTTCTATTTTTTTTTCTTATAAGAAGGCGTGTAAACGGCATAAAAATGTCACGTCCGTAACAAAAGAATGGCTGTATATGTATGAGTTTGAATATTTTTAGGTAATTAATTTTACCTATCAGTAGGTAACACGTCGGGAACGAACTAACCTACGACCCTTTTTCAGGATAAGATTAAAATCTGACCGCGGGAGCGAACTAGAATGCACCATTTTGACTGCAAGGGGTATGTTTCAAAAGAATGGCTGTTTAAGTCAATTAACACAATACAGTCCGAGCACTTTCACAGTAAACTTCCACAGGGGCCGGCAATATTTTCAAAGAAACTTTACATAAACAAATATACATAAAATAATTCAACATGTGTAAACATACGTACATATACATTAATATTTTTAATAAAATCAATAACAGGAAGTAAGATAATAAACTGATAAAACTAAATATAAAAAAAACAAACAGTAATTAATATAAAGGGTAAGTTCAAAAATGTAAACTTGACCGCATCGATGCAGCCTCATGACGTTTCTGATGCGTCTAATACTGCATGATGCGATGCTGATGCTCTCTTGAAATTTGATGCACATTAGATATTTTTGAATGGGATATTGGCATCATGATGCATGTAGCATAATGGACACACAATGTAGCCAATGTAGCATGATGGACTATAGATAATATAGTAATACAGTCCTTGTATAGGTATATTATCTTTGAATTTCAACTTGAACTTACTTGAAATAGAAAATATTGAAATTATTTGAATAAAACATATTACATACCTATTTTGTGTGCAACATGTATTCAAATAGTTTAAACAATTTTAATCAAAGGTAAATACATTAATCTTTTTCAACAGTTTCTGTTTCGGAATTATTCCTGTTGGTGTTAATACCTACATAATATGGCAAGTAGTTATAATTCTACACATGACAAGCATCTTGGACACGCATCACCAAATTTCTTGATGAATTGTTTTGACGCATCAGATGCAAAAATGAACTTTTGATTTTTCGTTGTGATGCGTCTGATGCGTTTTTGAACTTTTGACTCTGCCTCATGCAAGCAGTGATGCATTTTTGAACTTACCCAAAATATTTTTAAGTGTTTTGTTTATTCTAAAAATGTTTATAGAAACCAACACACAGTGTTTGTTTTTGTAAATACCCGTTTGTGGTAACATCGCACACATAACTTGTAATTATTGATCGCGATCGGCCTCTGCGGTTGTTGTGATTATTTTCGGATGTCGAAAACGTGGACAAGAAAGTTTTCATTTTGTTTGAATCATTCGGCTATTTTACCCTCGATTAAATGACTAAAATGATTCATTTTTCTCAAATGACTAAAAGTGACTAACTTAATTTTTTTCTTCTGCATTAAATCCTTATTTAACTCTTTAAATGATTAAGACGAGTTAACTCGTCCTGCAATATGACGGCTCAAAATGCTGTGATATGTATATAGTCACTGGTACAGGTGCCGCCATCTGTGACAGATTTTCCGAAATACGGTATAATTCTAAATAATGTTGAATTTTATCAACATAGTTTAGTATAATTTATATTTTGTAAATTGCTAGGGTTCACTTTTTCGATGTTGGGATCTTTGATTTTTTTTTTCTTTTTCTTTTTTTATAACCTTCTCTATTGTACTTATCACTGGCAGTAAAAAGTCCGGAATTTTGAGACAAAAAAATTTTTCAATATGGTTTGTTTAAAAAGGTTAATACTATACGGTCCGTGTATCTGCCCAGTAAACTTCCTCAGAAGCCGGCTATATTTTTAAAGAATTAAATATAAAAAAAAAACTATATGTGTAAACATACACATTTTTAATAAAAAAAAAATCAATACCAGAAAATACAAAAACAATAAACTGATAAAAAATATAAAAACAAATAAATACTTTTATTACACTTACACATTTCAATACAATTACAAAAAAAAAAAAATAAGTGATAATATAAAATTATATTTCTATGTGTTACTCGTCTACAAATGTTTACAGAAATCATCACACAGAGAGTGTGTTTTCTATTGTTCAGTACCTATTTGCGATAACATCACACATATGTATGATCACGGATCGCGATCGGCCTCTACGGTTATTCTAGCTATTGCACAGATGCTGTGTACTCAGACCTAAGGATGATCGATATTCATCGATGGTAGAAAAACATCGATGTTTAGGCGGAAAACACGGATGTTATGTCCTCGATAACATCGACACAACGATGTTACGATAATAATATCGAAACATCGATATTACCCTAACCTATCCAGTATTTAAAAAGTCTTGTAGCTGATTTAAAATAAGATCCATTACTTTTATGGCAAGTTCTAGGATCCACTTATCCAAACTTGAAAAAAATTGCCATTAAATATTTGTGTTTCACAGCAACTTTAACAGCTTCAGAGAGACTTTTTTCAAAAGCTGAGCAGCATTTGTATCAACAAAGGAACATATTAAAAGGGAAACTTCTAACAAAGTCACTTTTTTGCAAAGTGTACCAAATAAATACTGGTAATGTTAATTTTTAATAAATAAAATAATAGATTATAATAATGGTTGTTTAGTTTGCTACATAAACATCGATGTTTTCGAACATCGATGTCTTTCTTTCGATATATATCGTATATCGATCTCTTGAATCGATGTTAACATCGATGTTTTTCTAATATCGATCATCCCTACTCGGACCGTAAAGATTCGAAAAATTAAAAATTTTAAAATTTTTCATTAGTTTGATTTTTTGCATCCATCTGTCTGTCATTCACGAACGTTTTTCTCGAAAACTGCGTAATATAGGAATTTGAAACTTGACGTGATGTTAAGTCTTTATAACGTGCATATAATTCGATAATCAACGGTTATGAAATATTTTTATTGGAGGTAAATTTGCTCCCTTAAAAAAAACTTGAATTAATTTTTTGAATTTCAAACATATTTTTATCAATTTTTTTTGGTGAATTGGTTATTAAGATATGTGCGAAAAAATACCGCCCCCCCCGGATTTTTTAGGTTTCTAAAGTTAACAATTTGACATTGTTAATGTTAGTAAATGTTAAAATCGCAAGAATTTTCGTCAGTCTAATAATTTGCAATATTATAAATAATTTGCAATATATTTGCACAGGGCCAGCTTAGCCAATAGACCACCCTAGGCCATGGCCTAGGGGCGGTAAATTTTTACGTTTTTTTTTTTTTGCTCGTCACTTATTTTTTTTAAGAGAAAGTTTGTAAAAAAGGTAGGAAAAGGGTCGGCAAATTTTTAAAACAGGGCAGAAAAATTTGTGATTGACGTTTTTTTTTTAAGATTTCCTTTTTTTCAAATAAAAGGTAGGGGCGGCATTTTTCAAGATGCCTAAGGGCGGACTCAGGGTTAATCCGGCCCTGTATTTGCATATGTTCGATATTTTCGACTAATGATTATTTTTCTTTAAAAAAAACAATTTTAATTGACTAATCGACTAACTGCTCATCGACTCGCTATTAGTGATGTCGGATGATTAATCGATTAGTCGGTTTAGTCGACTAATTTTGTTTACATTTAGTCATTTTTTAGCCGACTATTTTACCTTCGACTAAATGACTAAACTGATTAATTTTTTTAAACGACTAATTTAATAATTTTTTTGAATTGTTATTCATCGTCATTTTTTAGTCGACTATTTTACTTACTAAATGATTAAAATGATTAATTTTTTTTTTAACGACTAATTAAGTCAGTAATTAAATTTAAAATAAAACCTCGTTTTTGAAAGAGATTGGTCGACTATTCTTTGCTCGATATTTTCGACTAATGATTGAAATTGTCTGAAAAACAACTTTAGTCGATTAATCGACTAACTACTCTTCGGCTCGACATCACTACTAGTGATGTGGAATGATTAATCGATTTAGTCGACTAATTTTACTTACATTTAGTTAGTTTTTAGTCGACTATTTTACCCTCGACTAATTGACTAAAATGATTAATTTTTTAATGACTAATAACGACTAATTTAATAATTTTTCGGCAAATTTGTAGTATGTACCAGAAACGAGATCTTCGAAATTTGTACGAAAAAACGAACAAATATCGGTGGAAATTATTGTATTTGGAAAGTTAAATCTGGGAAACACTTTTTTTTTAAAATCACTTTACTTTGCCAGTATTCACAATATATATATATATTGATACTGAATGACACTGTATACTGACATTTTTAAAAATACGTAATGGTATTATTTATTGGTGGAATATAAAAAAACAACCGAATTGAGTGTAAAAATTCGAAAAAAAGCCCTATAACCTTAACTTAACTAGTTTTTATATCAAAGTTGAAGTATACTGTTTAAAAAAAAAAAAAAAAAAAAAAAAAAAACTAACCTAACCTTAACTAACTTCACCACCTAGTTTTTATATCATCTACTATGTGATCGATTAAAATAATGTTTGCCAGGCTTAACATTTTAGATACAATAGTTTTCACCTATTTATGTTTGTTTTTAAATACAATAGTTTAAAAGCCAGCGTCTGGCACGTACTACAATTTAGCCAATTTTTCTGTTTTATTTATTGAACTTCAAAAAAATGAAAACTAAAAAATTATCTATTTGTATGATTTTTCACTTTTATGTGATTAACACATTAATGGTTATGTGATATTTTTTCATCTGCTTAAAAAAAGTCAATAATTAAAGTCAAAAGGAAGCATTATTTTTAACCCTAGAATCATACGTTGGTCTACGAGTCAAGTTAATCATACATCGGAGTCGTTTCGACGAATGGACTTTTTACGGGGAGTTTTAGAGTTTATTTGCAAAAAATATTTTTTTTACATAACAATACTACAAAAGCGAACAAAATATTTTAAAAAAATTGGATTTGGAAAAATTTCTTAATATAAATATTTATTAATTTTTTTAATCTTTTTATCAAAGCATATTTTCATTATAAAAATTAAAAAATAGATAAATACATCAATTGTATCATAAAACATGTCTTTCAATAATTAATTTATGAACTATTGTGAGTCAGTGGACATGTGTGACTTTACAGAATGTGAAATTTCTCAGTCATAAATATTCCTATAGATATGTAGTTATTTCCCCATTAGGCACATTTGTAAATTTTCTAAAATTTGTTAGTAATTTTTCGAATAAGATCTCAAAAAATAATAAAAATTAAAATATTTTCCATAAAATAAATTGTTAACCTTTTATTAAGTCACTTGAAAAGCATTCTTTAGTTTTCGATTCAATATATTAAAACTTCAGTATTATGTCGTCTCTGCTGTAGAAGTCAAACAGCTGTAATCATCTTTCATATTATCATAATCATTGAATAAATTAATTATAACATCCATATCTTTAATAAATTTTAGAAAAATTAGAAAAACTTTTATATGTGGAGTACAAAATCTTTAAAAATAAAATATGGGTTGTTCATACATCGTCGTCCTTTTGACGCACACTATTTCAGTATAAAAAAACGACAATAGCTATAAACAAAATTTATACGTCTTATGTGTTATAATAACAAATAAATTAGATAATAGAAGTTTCACAGCAAGCAGGCACCGACAAGTTGTAGTATTGGAGCAGGTAGAGAAGTTCGTTCGTCGTTTTGACGAGTACGTATGATTCTAGGGTTAAAAAAGTTACCTATATAAGTTACCCTATTCATAAATTCGACAAAAATTTTAGTCGATTAGTCGACTATGTATTCTTTGCTCGATATTTTCGACTAACGACTAATTTTGTGTGAGAAACAACTTTAGTCGATTACATAATCGACTAACTGCTCCTCAACTCGACATCACTACTCGCTACTCGCTATCACTAATTATTCACTTACCTCACCAATTCGATCCTCTTGAACCGTTTCATATTGTAAAGGTACAAATTGGGTTTGTGTGATTTTGAATATTTCGGTATCGGCAATTTTGCCTACTGATACACAGCCAATAATTACAACTAAATACTGATTACATGTGTCACCGGAGTTCATTTGGAGCACCCCGAGACACCCGTACGCGTCCACAACTTTTGTATAATTCTTCTTCACCTGATCAAATTCGCTGTTGGCTATCGTTGTAATAAAATCACAATATTTTTAATCATAAATAAACTCAAAAATTTCCCCAAAAAAAAAAAATTGTTACTTACACAAAACAGCCACAACACCGGATTCAAACAGTAATCGTGAAGATTGTTTACGATCTTGTAAAATGACACTAAACGGATTTGGAGCATTGCTTTTTTCTAATACGCGTAACGATTTTTGTAAAGCCATTTTTTTTCTTTTGCTGAGCTTATTTTGTGGATATTTTTGGTACAATTAAATTAACTAAACTGAATTAATTGTTTTTTAAAATTTTTAAATGTTTATACATATAATTGTTACATGATTTCTTCAACTGTCTAAATGACAGTAAACCGTTTGTCCTCCCACTTTTGGAATATCGAATTTTTTTCTTGTCATTGGCATTCACACAATCATATGAAATAGTTCAATTAAGAATTGAACCCTTTCGACAACGTTTGGAGAAATTAAATATAATGTTATGTATTTATAGGCCGAATTTACTTACTAAAGTAAGTAGGTAAACACATAGGGCCTATTCGTACCGCACCAAGTCAAAGTGTCTTGCTCTTACTTTTAAGAACATTACACTTGTTTTGAAGAACTTTTGTCTTACTTTGGAGATATTTGTATGTTCCTGTCTCACTTTGATACGATGATTGTAGCATACATAGTTTATAGTCAGTAATAGCGTTCGGTATACATCGTACATATCCTTCACCCTTCTCTCAAGAACACGGAAAGTGAGACAGGAACATACAAATATCTCTAAAGTAAGACAAAAGTTCTTCAAAACAAGTGTAATGCTCTTAAAAGTAAGAGCAAGACACTTTGACTTGGTGCGGTACGAATAGCCCCATACAATTATATTAGTAATACAAGATGGATAGAATAATACTGATCATAAACTACTTTTGGTATTTCTTGTTAAAAATAAAGAAACGTAGAGTACAATTCGTGTTAGTTGTATAATCTGTTTTTTTTAGTCTGTAACGCATATGACTCCAATTATTTCTTCGAAATGAAAATACAAATATCTGCTTCAAATGCCAGAATTAGACTGACTTTTATTTTATTATTTTAGTTACTAGGAAAACTCTTTTATTCTTATGTTTACACAGCAACCTGTATGAATTTTCGAAATTATAAAATTTGCATTTTCACGGCAATCTTGTGCCGGTACATCTCTCGTTTTTCGGACGTTCTTATTATTTGTTCTTTTCCTTAAGGATTATTTTCATTTTTGAATAATGATTTATTACCAGTGAATATTCCGCCTGTCAAAATTGCACCTTCCGGTTAAACAGAGAATACCTATTATATATTAGTTTGACCCCTTGATAATACATATATGATGAACACTCCCTTTCTCATTTAACAATTTCTCCTCAAACGGCCCCAGTGTACTGTTAAATGAGAGCTTGCTATGTACACTTGGAAACAGATGAATATAAAAACACAATACGGAACCTGCACTTCTATCTCTATTAGTGATGTGCTGAAATCAATTATCAAGAATCGATTAACCGATTATAGAGATAATCGAATGCAATCGATTATCATTTACAGAATCGATTATAATCGATTTTTAAGGAAAATCACAATAGACATTATTCCTTTTAATTTATTCAGTTTTCAATCGTGGTTAGTTGGTAACCTTCCAGTCTAGAAAGGAATTTCCCAAATTCTTTCTTACATTAGTGAAAGAGACATACCTACAATTTTATATTTTCATTACTAGATTGGTTATTTTATATAAGAAATTAATTATTTTAAACGTTTACTTCAATTTAAAATATTCATGCATTCCCGCCACCTCGGTTTCCTCCGAGAATATTTTTAAAATTAGCTGGATTGTTGACTAATTTGAGGAGAAACCGACTGTTGCCAAAATATCTTGATAAAATCACAATTTTAAAAGCAAACTGGAATCTACTTGAAATTAAAACTCAGTGATGTTTATTTACGTTGAATTTAATTTTTAGTCATTTAAGAAATATTGTTTTGTTCATAGATATTAAAATCAGTAAATTTCATTGTCTAAAAAGTGATTGTCTAACATCAGATTATTTCTAGATTTAAACATTGTTTAATTGTCGGTATAATCGATTAAATCGATTACGATTACTAAGCATAATCAATTAATCGATTGGTAAAATAATCGAATCGGCACATCACTAAATCTCTATCGGGTAATCTGCAGTGTGCACTTCTGAGCACGTTAGCCTACTTAGTATTCACTCGTTCGGTGGTAGTGGATGAGCGTAAATCAATTGTTTTGATCACGTTTTGATTATTATGGTCATTATTACCACCACCGCACGAAGCCACAAACATGCGTATGTAGTATTATATACATATACGTATGCAACACCACGCAACACACTTCCGATCACTCACACACACACGACAGATCATACAAATACAAACTAAACCCAGTGCACATATATAAAATATTTTCTATCTGTTTTGGTTACACTGGTTTCTGTAGTATAGAGATAGCAATGTCGTCTCTGTGCTCTGTGTATAAAAATTATTCAGCCTGAAGAAAATAATAGCGGGTTTACACTTGCAATGATTTGCTGGCGCCACTTTTAATCCTTTAAATGATTAAGACGAATTAACTCGTCCTGCAATATGGCGGCTCAAAATGCTACGATATGTACATATTCACTGGTACAGGTGCCGTCATCTGTGACAGATTTTCCGAAATACGGTATAATTTTAAATAATGTCAAATTTTATCAACATAGTTTAGTATAATTTATATTTTGTAAATTCCTAAGGTTCACTTTTTTGATGTTGGAATCTTTGCTTTTTTTCTTTTTCTTTTTTTGTAACCTTGTCTATTGTACTTATCACTTGCCAGTAAAAAGCCCGGCATTTTGAGACAAAAAAATTTTTCCATATGGTTTGTTTAAAAGCGTTAAGTTTGCATGTCTGTAAAGTTTACACTACTTGCACATCCGTTTACATATGATTTGCATGGTATATAATTTGGTAAGTTATGCGCAGGTCACAAATGGCTGAATTGGATAAATAACTGTCATATGTAGCTTTCAGAATTGTCATTTGTATCCGAATGCAAACGATGAATTAGAAAAAAAAACATAATAGTTACTCAGAAATGATATTCAAACTTGAATAAACGCATAAAATTGACATTTATTTTTTTTTTAAATAATACTGGGGCCAATACAAGTTGCATGTTTTAATTTTAGTGGCGTATGAATCATTACTGGCGACAGAAAAGTTAGAAGGTTGCTAACTTTTTTCATCCGTGCATGCACTTATTTACATACCTTGCACGCCAGTAGATGTTTACAAGTTCATTTTGCTTTTACTGGCGCGCCAGTTTGTGTTGGCGCCAGTAAATCATTGTAAATGTAAAGTGTGCATAATTCCTTTTTTTTAATAAATCTCACTGCAGTTTAGTTATTTATTTTGTCTTAAAAAAGTATTTGAAATTCTGATGCTAAAAGTGTTACCCTATACGGCAGCGATTCCCAAAAGATGGTCCGCGGACCCCCAGGGGTCTGCGAGATGTCATTATGATATTATATTCATTCTGTATCATATACATGGTGTATCATTAATTAATAAAAACTAAAGATTATATTATGTTTTTGTAATTCAGAATTAAAAAGTTAACTATATAGTTGCCTGTGATAGTGTCGAAACGGCTTATTTGTTTCACTATGAAAAAAGGTATCCACTTTTTATTAATTATTACGCCTGAAAAAAAGTAGGTAAACAAATTAATTTCTAGAGTAACAATACAATGTAAGCTATAGTCATCCTAAGTCATCCATAAAAAGTTCAAAACAAAAAATATGTTAAAATAATTTTTTTTTAATGTAGCTGTCAAACTTTCATAATTTGAGATTATTTCCCATTTTTCGGTAGTTTTATTCCATTTTAATTCAGAATTGCAAAAAATATTGTATGTAACACGTGCAAAATGAGTGTTTTTTTTATTCGTCACAATTATCCAACTCGATCTGCGACCTCGTTTGGAAAACTTACGACTCATGAAAAAAACACCTTCATTTTGCAACTTATGACATAATGAACTATTGTACAAGTGTCATTAACTATCTGCGAGACTACAATTTTTTTTTAAATTTCTTTGGATTTAGGGGTTCCCTGTCAAAATAGTGATTGGATGAAGGGATCCGCAGAAAAAAATTATTGGGAACCTCTGCTATACGGAGTATACATTTTTTTTTGTTTTTGAAGCAAAATCGCCATATTAGTTAAAACCTTTTAAAACCTACGAAGTGTCGGTGGTAATGAATATTTTTTTTATTTTACTTATTAATAAATATTTTAATATTTATAATAATAAATATAAAATCAGTAACTAAATATAGAAAAATTTTAAATCCAACCTTATTTAACCGTCATATTCATCAACACTTTAGTCACTTTTTTGACTTCATTTTCATATACATTGTACATTGTATAAATACTTGTACTCCTTCTATTTATTGAATGCTTAGAGCCCTATACAATATTTATATACTAACATAGGTAACATAGGCAACGTGTGTATTCAGGTTTCTGTATCGATTTTGTATTTCACTTGGAATAATAATGTTATTGCGATGTCTTCCATTTCAAAATTTACTGACCTAATTTAAATTATTGTGCAGTTGAAATATAATATCAATACTTTCTTACATTAAAGAAATATTTGAAAGCCGTTCTTTCATTTTAAAAAGAATTCCTGTAGTTTGGAATCATTTCCGTCATTAATTGGAATAACATTCGCTCGTGTAATATGAAATATCGTTTCCCGAGCATATTTAGTTGACCATATCACCCACCATCAAGTTAGGTCCACTATTTTCTTTTTTTTAGGCACAAAAATTTGTGTCGTATTGTAGTCCGGCCTCGGGACCTTTACTTATGAGTGTTGTTTTTTTGCTCATCAATTGTATTTTTGAAAAAAAAAAATGGAATTGGCCGCCTGACGGCATATTCTTGAATGAAAAAATACTTACTCGTAATCAAAGGGTTAGATATTTATGCAATATTATCATATTGTATGCATATACAGCACATACCGCTCGTATTGTTATCTCACTTGATTCATTGAAGAAATATTTAACAGTTTGCAAAATTTCATTTTGATTCATAAGATTTGAATTCATCGTAAATACATATTTTTTTTTTACCGCGAATCTGCACTATGAACATTTTGGTCTACTAGGGATTTAATAACGTCTTATCACTCGCTTATCAGCCTTATCAGTATCAACAAATTGAAAAATCTTATCAATGTCTTTTAACGAATTTCCATTCTGAAAATTCAGCCATTACAGCGGGTCTCATGGTAAGCCTGAGCCCGGGAGTATGACAGAAATTTGTTTTCAGGCCTTGAGAAACCGAAAATATGTACGATATGTACCGTAAAACACCCTATCTTTACCTATTAAACCTAACTTTACCATACCACACTTTACGTTAAAAAAATTAAAATTTCATACTTTATATATTCTGTAGCACTTTTTTTTTAATGATGGAGATATTTCTAACAAACTACTGGTGTTATATAAGTTTTTCTGGCATTGCCAGCCGCAATTTCTTCAAATCATTGGATTTTTTTAGTTCTTATGGTACATTTTGGTTTTAAGCAAGTGTGCAAACTTTAGTTGGTATTTCAAAAAGTATACAAGTGACGTAGATAATTTCATCATATGAAAAGTTACATAACCTCGTAAGTATATAAAATGATTTTTACGTTTACTTATTTGTGCAATATCGAATAATTCGTTTAGGTAATATTATAGCAAATTCGGTAAAATTAGAGTCCTTTAACAAATCCCAACTTTACCAGTCAGCGCCGCCAACAGTCAGGGTTGTCAAAAATACACGAATTGCATTATATTTTTACACGAATTGAGATATTAAAGTAAAAAACATTGTTATAGGTTTACATTTATACAAAATGTCTGGTAAACATCATAAGAAGAAAATTAGTGCAAGGACATACAAAAATTATTCTGCAGAATGTTAAATCTAGCAATTGATATGGTAAAAAATAAACAAATTACAACATTATACACTGGAAAACAATTTGGAATCCAAAGAAGAACAATAGAGAATAAAATTGAGTACTTACCTTGTTTTGGTTAAAATTATTGTGATTTTGTAAATTAGACAATTTGATTGAAACTGAACATTGATTAATTTAATAGACAATTGTTTTTGTTTTTTATTTCTGATTTCGTTAGTTGGTCAGTTTATAATATCAAATATGTAACATTACCTATGTTTTATTTTTTTTTTTAAACAAAATTTATTTATTTTTTTATTTCTGGCATTTTGTTTTATTAATTTTTACTGATTTTGTACATCCCTGGTGAAAACAGCTGTATTTGACGTTTTCATAACATAATTCTATGGCAACTAGATTTATCGTTGAAAATTTCGAAATGACTGCGTATTATTGTTACAATGGTATATTTAGAAATTTTATATCTTTTATATTTCACTAAAAAAATATGAATTAGTAATAATATGGTAAAGTTAGGAACTCCTCGACATTTGAGCTTGTTACTGTTTTTTTTATTTTTGACCTGTAATTTAAGTTTTTGGAAAATTTATTTATGAGTTTGATCAAAGTTTTTTATCAGTTTATTCTACTCTGTGGTTTATTCTATTGAAACAGTTAAATATAACTAAATTAGTTCCGTCTTTATTTTATTCAAATTTAAATTGAAAATTTTGGTAAAGAATAGGGTGTTTTACGGTATATATGTGTCTGCGCGATTACTCTCGAACGAAGTATCCAATTTTTACGAAATTTGGTGAGAAGGTCAAAAGTCCCAAACCGTTGGATGAGTTTGTTAGCCAGATATGTCCGATTTTTAGAAGCCAAAATTTTGGCCATTTTTAGTGGTGTTTTTTCAAAAACTTGCCAGAATTCGAAAATTTTGTTCTAAATAAACTTTTGGGGAAAATTAAGAGCTGAATTTCTTTACGATAAATGCTACATCGTTTTTGTCATTAACAATAACATTTATATCTGTTTCATTTTTCAAAATAAAAATTAACTAGCTTTTTCAAGTATGTGTCATCACCAATTTTGAAAATTTGTTCACTCTTAGAGAGTTAAACTATTTTAGATGGATATAGGTTATGTTATATGAGATCCTCTAGAGTCCTGGAGACCCAAAAGCGCCAAAACCTAACTATTCAACCGATTTTGAAAATTTTTCACTGTCAGAGAGCTAAACTCTTTTAGATGAATTCGCTATGTTATTCAGATATTGCGACAGGAGATATTTTTTATATATCTTATCGGAAAATTGCAAGTGTATTTTCCATGTTCTAATTAGAAAATAATCGATACAGCCAGTTACAGTGGTGTCAAAAAAAAATGCGACAGTACAATTTATAAATTTTTTTTTTATTGAGAAATAAGCTTAATTGTTTTGATCATTACATTAAATTTACAGTTGTTTACAGCAGTGTTTCTCAAACTTTTTTCTCCGCGTGCTCCTACTTAATTATAAAATTGAAATTTTCACCCCGTTCTGCAAGTCATCGAGAAAACGTCGCATTTGGAAAATTAGAAACAATATCGCGTAAAATCATCCGCAAACATCGGGGAAAATAAAAATTTTTAAAAATGATTTCCAAATCGACTTTTTAATTTGAAAAATATGTAATTCGACCGACGAAGATGGATTTATTAAATTTTAATAGTCTGACAAGGACAGAAATTAACTGATTTTAACTTTTAGTGAATATAAACATTAATTTAATGAGCTTGCACCGTTAAAAACCAGAGCGCTCTGTCGCAAAACAATTAATACGCATTAAAATATTAAGGTTGGTCGATAAAGCGATTTTTTCAAAGGATTTTAAGGAAACTTCTCCAGATAATTATTTAATTCCATACCAGTAATACGAACCCTTACCGAAAAAAAAAAACTACCCCCATTTTGAGAAAAACTATTTCAAAGTTTTGTAATTTTAACACGAGCTCTTATGGGAAAACTTTATTTTTTTGAATAAAATGAAAACGTGTCAAAGGAATTTGATAAAAATTTAATATGTTGTAAAATATAAAGTTACAAACCATATTTAATAAGAAATAAAAATTATTCACCACGCCCTTTTTGAAATATAATTTATAAACATCATTCTACAACGTTTACAACACTTTTCAATAATGCTTTTATATTGCTACAACATAAGCGCGCGGAAATTTAAAAAAAAAAAAACAAATGGTATACAAATATAATAACTGAAGAATATTAATACATTACAATACAAAGAAAATTTTTTCGCTGAGCAACTACGTTAAAATTACCGGTTTCTAGCGTAGTGACTGTTTGTTTTTTATTCAATAATTTTTGAATGTGAATATATCGTCGGTCCAATGCCAAAAGCACGAATGTGCAAATTTGCCTTTATCAGCTTATGTACACAATTTTTTGCTCAAAAAACACCCAAATTCTAAATTTTGATACTAACATAAGTTTAATGCATTCTAAACAGAAAATTTCTTGGTAGTAATAAATTTAATAAAATAAGATTTCAATTTTAGACACCTTTGTGAATATTTAAAACGGCCTTTTCTCAAAACTGCAATTTGACACATTCGTGGTTTTGGCGTTGTACTGACGATATTTCAAGAGATAAGAATTTATACCGTGAAAAACCGGAGAGAAGTCATGAAAAACTAATGCGCATTGATCTTTTTGGATCAGAGCCCTCTGGTTCGTAACGGTGCAAGCTCCGTCACAAAATGTTTCGTAACAAAATTTTCTGGCGCACACAAGCATTATTAAAAAAAATTCATTAGTTCAGGTTTGTTATTTTTTTTTTCAATTTTATTTTTATAGTTCAAATAAAAAAATCTAGTTTTAACATTTTTATTAGCCAATATTTTCAAATATGCTTCATTTTGTTTAATAAACTTGAATTTGCTGTTAAAAACAAAAATATATTTTGAAAAATAATATTGCTATAAAAATTAACTTTTCCGCCATTACGTATCCCTTACACGTGACTGGCCATATCCTTAGGGGCACGCGTACCACACTTTGAGAAACACTGGTTTACAGCAACACCTTCCAAACAACATGAAATTTTATTGCATTTTGGCAACTTTATTAAAATAGTCAGCAATAATTTGACTGATTTTTTTTTTTTTTAAGGCGTTACTGTAATTTATATAATTTAAATTTATTAAATAACACCACGTTACAAAAATTTTTCGCACCCCTTTACAAAATGTTGTATATTTAGTTTTAGGTGTACCAAAATTTTGTAACACAGTGTAATTAAGTAATAACTTAAATATTAAAGTGACAATTTATTTTTTTTTTAAATTAAGAATTAAAAGAAATTAAAAAATATAGAAATTTTTAAAGAAAAATAACAAGAAATAGATTAAGAATTGAAAAAAGTTTCGATGTGTCCATTTCGGATTAACTTTGGTCCATCTGATTGGAATCCATGCCATGATGGCCACCCTGACTCGAGTCCTTCTGGATCGATTCGAAGATCGGTTGGAGTTCACTCGTCGCTTTAATATGACTAACAAATTCTGTTAAGAATGGATTTTTCTCTGCAAAAAAAAAAAAAAAAAATTGCGATTAGGAAATGTTTTTCTGGGAATCACCGATTATGAGTGGACTCACCAGCATCAGGAATACTATACAAGGCTGCAACGGCACGCATTGCCGATCTCTTTAATTCGTCCTGTTTCTCGTACTCTTGTTTCACCGAATTCGCTTTCACTTTTAGCGTGCATGTGGCACGTAATGGTTCAACAAGGCGTTCCAATCCTTCGGGAAAATTATGATTAAGTTACGATTAAAATTTGGATTCTAAGGTACGGCTAAACCTTTTTTATGCGATTTTTAACCCATTTGTTTTAATCATAGAGAAAATTTTTTTGTCTCAACATGCCGGACCTTTTACTGTCAGTGACAAGTACAGTAGATAATATGAAGATTAGACAGTCGAAACTCAGTGTATTCAAAAAAATGTTCAAATCAAAGATGGCACTCGTGTTCGTACGATACGAAAGCGGTACAGTACTTATTCTCAAATGGAACACTCTCAAATGGAAACGCGAGCTTCTATATTATCTTTGTTAGCTTTTGAATAGAATCTTCTGGAATCTTTTTCAATTTTCAACTCAATTATAAAGTGGATTTTCGATCGTTTTTAAAATAATCTTACCAATTTTTATTTTGTGTCGCATCATTTATATTGTATATTATATAACTCGCCGACGTCACTATGTAAAATCGGAGTCAGTATCATTGGATATTCGCCGTATAAAGTAATTTAAACTACAAGAGTTTATTTCATACATATGTAATTTCTATGTATTTCCTTATTATTAAATATCATTAACCGACATTGGTGAATCTCAAATGGAAACACTCACTTCCCCAGTCTCGACGTGTTTCCATTTGAGAATAAGTACTGTATTTACATTCAGTTTTATCCGTTTTATGTTACTATATTCGCTATATTCACATCAGTATTTTGAGATTATTAACGCCACGAGTGGTAAAAAAAGAAAGCTCTTATATTTACCATTTTGCTGACCAATTTTGTCAATTCCTCTCATATGAGTTAGATCTCCATCTTATAATACTTCATTGTAGATAAGGTTACAAAAAAGGAAAGAAAATCAGAGATACCAACATAAAGATATGCCAACCGTAGGAATTTGCAAAATAGAAATTATACTAAACCACGTTGGTAAAATTGAATATTACCTATAATTATGCCGTATTTCACAGATGGTGGCACTTGTACCAGTGAATATAGACATATCAAAGCATTTTCAATCGCCGTATTGCATGACGAGTTAACTCGTCTTAATCATTTATAGAGTTAAAAAAAGGCCATTAAAGTGCATAATTTGAATCAAAGATCAGAGAAAGTAAGAAACCTGAACATTAATTATAATAATTTACTTTGATAAAATTACTTATTGATGGTTTTTAAGCATTTAATCAGTATATGGCGTAAGAATATAAGTTATTGCATCATTAAGTTTTTTTTTGTTTTTTTTATAAATGTATTTATCACAATTTTTATAATATTATGTTCTTATGTGCTTTATCTTGTTTAGAAAGCAACTTTCAAGGAAATCGTGAGGTTTTGAGTTAGGTAGCGGTTACACTGAATACGAATTCATCCGAAAATTAATTCGTACGAATTCGTACGAGTTTATACGAATTAAACAAATGCATACATTTAGACATGCGTGGTTACACTGCTTACGACTCGTTCGTACGAGCTCGTACGACTTTCTGATACGACCAAAATATTTTGTTTTTTGATGCGAATTCGTACGAAAAAAATGCAATGGATATAGAAAAAATAATTATTTTTATTGAACAAAGGCGGTCTTTAAGGCATCAAAACATTAATATTATCATAATCGAAAGTTAAATAAAAAATTGTGGAATGAGGTGGCAGAGAAAATGTTTAGATAATTTTTTAATTAAATATATTACAAAATAATAAAACTAACCTAAGCTAACAAAAACATTTTAAGTATGTGTAATAAAAAATTAATTAACTAAATATTGAAGCTGAAATTCAGTAGATTTTAAAATGTAATTGAATGTGATTTGCGACATGTTCAAGTATTCTTAAAATTTCTGCTCGTCTTGAAAAATTTCCTCAAAGTAATTCCAGAACTCAGCTTTTTTCGCTCTACATGATTAATAAATCATCGTTAAATAATCGTTTACTCAGAATTGTTTGTTTTCTATAATTAGAAATTTTAGAAACGGTGATTCTAATAAATAAGATTCGGTAACTGGATTCATTGTTTGATATCATGCAATATGTACTAACGATTTTCAATTTAAATTTAAATACGAATTCGTATTACGATTCCGTATCCAATGTAACCACACAGTCGTACGAATGAATTTCGTACGAGCTCGTACGAATCAATTTTCGTACGAATTCGTATCCAATGTTACCGCAGCCTTATGTATTTTCTATGAAATTTTTTTTATGCGGTCCCGATTCACCGCATAAAAAACTTTTTATAGCTATTTATGAAGTGTTTGAATATTTTTTTAATGCGATCCCTATCCACCGCATAAAAAAAGGTTCAACTGTACCAAAAATACTTACTTTGCAACACTGTATTGGGACATAATTGTGCTAATCGAGCTACCATTAAATACGTCAACATCTTGATGTCGTAGTGGTCCTTCAGGCCACCTTCGACATGATTCAAAAATTCAAAAATGTCAAGTCGATCCAAACAGGTGTCCAATAATGTGTACATACACTCAAACGCTGCTTTTCTAATATCTAATCCGTCATCAACGGTATGTTTGAAAGGCCCCATTTCTAATTCACGTATCAGCTCCTTCTTGATTTTCGTCTCCTGGTACAGTTGTGGCAAAAGGAAATCTAACAGGTCGCGCACCAATGACGGTTTATTGTGTGCGGCGGAATTGAATGCCACCAAGGCGACACGACGTACATTCAAATCCGGATCCTGTAACGTGGTCAAGAATTGGCCCATGGACTGGCGTAGTAGCGCATCAATCGGTTGCGGTTGATCGCTAATGGTGAATTTAACAGCGGTCACTACGGTTGTACGCATCAGTGGTGACGGGGACGAGAGCGCTTCCTGAAGCCGGGGCAGTAAATCTTGCGGATTGATAAGCGTTAATTTTCCTAAACATTCGGCCACCACGTTACGGGTGCCTTCCTCGGAGCATTCGCAGTGTTTGAACAGTTGCGCCCAAATTGCCGGGATGAAATTCATTAGTGATTGGACGCCGCTCGGCGTCGCGGACATGCAACTGATCACCTCTTTTAACGAATGCAGTAGAAGGTATTGTCTTTTTGGCTGAGATTCGATTTCTTTCAATATGAATGGAATATACAGGGGAAGATTTCCAACGGCAACACTTCCTAGTGCATAACTGGCCGCAGATTTCACCTCCTCCGAAGGTGGTGTAAACGAATTCAGTATGACTTGTTTCAAATTCGAAATAGAGCTTAAATCACTGAAAAAAATTAAAAACTTGGAATAAAATCTCTCAATTTCAAATATTATCGAGTGCTTGTGAAACACCACTACGTATGACGAACTTTTGTTTGCATTTAAACACAAGCAGTATTCATATGTTCACTTATCGTTCAGCTAAACTGAAACTTTAAGCACTCGATTTCTTTGGTTAGTATAACCAAAATCCAAATGGTCATCTTGCCGCTGGACCAACAATCAATAGATTAATTAAAATTCACATAGTGTTTGAAAAATTATCAAAACTGGATCGGCTGGGACTCGAACCCGGATCTCTTGGTTACCAGCCAAGCGCCTTACCAATTAGACCACCGACCGTTCGTTCGAGTGCCACTCCAATTTTGATAATCAATCAAACACATCCTCTCTTTAATGCGAGACGCAGTTACACTTTTTAGTTTCAAATGTTATCGAGTGCCTGTGAAACATTATTGTATGGCGGACTTTTGTCCGTATTTTAAACATACACCAATATTCATATGTTCACTTAATGTCCAGCTTTGGCTGATACTTGAACACTCGATGTACCTTGGCAAATGGCTAGTTCATTATGTTAATTAAAATTCACATCGAGTGTTCAAGTATCGGCCAAAGCTGGACATTAAGTGAACATATGAATATTGGTGTATGTTTAAAATACGGACAAAAGTCCGCCATACATTAATAGTTTCACAGGCACTCGATAACATTTGAAATTAAAAAGTGTAACTGCATCTCGCATTAAAGAGAGGATGTGTTTGATTGATTATCAAAATTGGAGTGGCACTCGAACGAACGGTCGGTGGCCTAATTGGTAAGGCGCTTGGCTAGTAACCAAGAGATCCGGGTTCGAGTCCCAGCCGATCCAGTTTTGATAATTTTTCAAACACTATGTGAATTTTAATTAACATAATGAATTGGCCATTTGCCAAGGTACATCGAGTGTTCAAGTATCAGCCAAAGCTGGACATTAAATGAACATATGGATATTGGTGTATGTTTAAAATACGGACAAAAGTCCGCCATACATTAATAATGTTTCACAGGCACTCGATAACATTTGAAATTAAAAAAAAAATCAATAGATTGTTGATCTAGTGGCAAGACACCTGGCTAGTTACCGGCATATCTTGAGTTCGATTCCCAGACGGTCCAATTTGATAATTTTTTTAACCACTTTGTTTTTTTTTTTTTTTTTTTTTTTAATTTACATTCGGATTTTGGTCATAATAGCCAAAGAAATCGAGTGCTTAATGTTTCAGTTAAGTGAACATATGAATACTGCGTGTGTTTAAATGCAAACAAAAGTTTGTCATAGGTAGTAGTGTTTCACAAGCACTCGATAATATTTGAAATTGAAAAATTGTAACAGTTTCTCGCATTAGAGAGAGTACCAATACACATAAGTGGTTGAATGGTTGTCGGATTGGGGCGGCTGTCGAACAGAAGATTGTTGGTCTAGTGGCAAGACACCTAGCTAGTTACCGGGAGATACTGGGTTCGAATCCCAGACGATCCAGTTTGATAATTTTTTCAATCATTTGTGATTTTTAAATAAAATCTCTGAAAAACTGCAAGATTTTTTTTTGTTTTTGAGTACTTACATGTGACGACCAATTTCTCCAACGACAAACAAAGCAAAAATATGATGTGCATCACTTCGGGTTTCCTGGAGATCTCGAAGAAACTGTTCGACAACTCGTAGCGCCTCATTCACATCGGAAATCGTAACAGCTGCCACACATTTGGCCAACGAGTGGAACGCCTGTTTATGCAACACGGGCACATTCTTTTGAATTCCGGGCGCCGACACTTGCGTCGCTTGTTGTACGAGTAAACACAACAGGTCGCTACGTGACGTTCCCGGTAAATTGGCGCGTACAAGCGCTTGGAAAAAGTCAAGCATTGCTTGCAGTGCGACACCCTGTAGTAACGGTGACTTAACCAACGTGATCACTTCGGTTAAGATGCCTTCGGTTTGATTGACTAAAGTACGTGGTTGCAGGTCACAGATTGACGTCAACAGGGTGAGTGTGAGTTGCGCAATGTGTAAATCGGATTCGTTGATTAATGGTGGCATCTCAACAACCACCTTCTGTAACAGTTCGGGCGACATTGATGTACTATAGTTACGAATTAATGTGTCCAGGAGTTGAAGTGACGCCAGTTTCAGAGAACGTTGATTTTTACGTAAGAATGAACCTAAAATTGGAACAGCGTCGTCCTAAAAACGGGCGAAAAATTGAAATTAGCCTCAAATAATGTATATCCCCGACAGAAAGTTTAAGACCACTTCAATTTTTTTTTTTAAAAATAGTTTTATCTATGCAGTGAAAACTTTAAACAACGTTGTGTATAGGATTTGATTACATATTTAGCTTCAAATCCATGCACTTTAGATTTAGATTGTTTACGCATTTCTTTGACGATCACGTCACATCAAAGAGTTAAAGTGAATGTTCTGTATTTTTTTTTAAACTGAAATATAAAAAATAGGGATGTTATGGATATCCGTAACCGTAACCAATATCCGAAATAATTAATTATCCGTAACCGAAACCGTTTTTCACAGAAAATTAAATCTAAATTCTCGATTTAAATCTAAGAAAATTTTTGCTGCATGTATTTCTTTTGATAGGTTTTTGTTGATTCTTGTTTGACGTTCACTTTTTTTGGTACAATTTTCTCCTTTTATCTAAAAAAATGTCCACGAAAAGCAATTATCCGTAACCGTAACCGTATCCGAAACATTATCCGATATTATTATATATGCGTAAACGAAACCGAAAAAAAAAATGTTTTTAAATATCCGTATCCGAAATTTCATATCCGTAACATCCCTAATAAAAAAATTGAAAAATATATGTAGTACTATTAGATATGGTCCTAAACTGTTTGATGATTTTACATGTACTTATAAAAATGAGTGTTTTATCTTTAAGTCCCTGCAAACTCGAAAAAAAAATGAGAGAGCGTTGATTTAAAAACAGAATTAAAGCTTAGAATTTCTACTTTTAGAATTTTTCCTTAAATTTTTTTTATGTTTTACTGTTTTTGATTTATGGTCAAAAAAAACTTGATATAAGAATTTTTACGTTCAAAGCCCACTATTAGTTCGAAGAATTTTTTTCAATTAATTTTATTGTCATATTCAAAAAAATCACTTTTTTTCCTTTAATTTCGTTTTTTTTTTTTTTTTATCGTTGTACGACAATTTTTAACTGAGTTATAGTAATTCAAAGAATAGAACACACACTAAACTTTGACTGTTCATAACTTCGTAACTAATCATCGTACGGAAATTTTTCGGTGGTCGTTAGAAAGCTAAAAATGTGTTGTTTAATATGATAGAAACGTTAATTAAGAGAAAACAATTTTTATCTATTAAAAAAATTGTAGAATATTCACTTTCGCATTTTGATGTGACGTGATCGTCAAAGAATGCCTATATAATCTAAACAAGTGCATGGATTTGAAGCTAAATGTGTAATCAAATTTTATACACAACGTTGTTTAAATTAAAGTTTTCACTATATAGATAAAACCATTTTTTTTTTTTTAAATTGAAATGGTCTCAAAACTTTCTGTTGGGGGTGTGTGTCCAATCGACGGTAACTTACTAAAATGCCGCGTAAATCGATTTTCAAAGGGGAAGCTGCCACTTTATTCAGTGCTTTCACAGTCGTGAGTCTTGTAATCTCATTTTTGAGCCGATCCAAGAAAATCGGTAAACACACCGAGAGCTCATTTTGTAGATAATCACCTAAATTACAAAGAATCTGTCCCATACATGAGATAGCACGCTCTTTAACCTCTTGATCGATATCTTGAGCGCGCAATCGCACTAAAGTACATTTGTATAAGTCGTCCGTGTACACGGTGAAATCGAATGGGATTGGCGTCTCCAGCGGGCGTATCACTTTCACTAATTCCTGTAAAACTTGCAACGCTTCAGCGGTAATTTTATAAAAACTATCACCGACCGCTGTTACGATTGGCGGCATCAGGACACTCATGTGCGGATGAAACACTTCCGGTGAATGGGTCGTTATCAAACAGTGAACAAAATTCAGCGTATCGATCTTCATATTGCTACTGGAGTTCTTGTCGCCCAAGGAATACTGAATGCCGGGGATCAACGCTTCAATGTGATTTGTCAGGGCACCAGGAAGCACCGTAACCAATTCTTTAAGTAACGAGAAACAATCCTGTCGTGTTTTGATGCTTTTCTCACGCATCAATTTATAAACGGCTTTCACGATATCGGGCACCTGTGCTTGGAGCAACGAAATTGGCGTTTCAGCATCTTCCATGCCCTCGTTGTCGCGTGCGATCACAGATACAGATGGTTTGGTTTGACGTAATAATGCAATAAATGCGTGAAATATATCAGACTTAACGTTCTCCTCACGTTCTGTAAATGAAAACCAAGTCAGTAAATAAACCGAAGCTTTTTTTTTTTGGTTTTCGTACTAGGCAAGACTACGATTCATACGGCGCCAAGATTTGATGACAGTTCCCTGTAGAACTCGGCAAAATAAAACGAAAAATAAGAATACAATTTTTCGATATCTCGCTTCGTTTTCGAGATATTGAACGTTAAGCTTGTCTTTAAATTCGAATATATTTTATGTATAGTATGTGTAAAATTTTGACAATGACCGTATTCCATTTAGAAAACACAGACGACACCGTGTGACACTGACAGTGCATAGGGAAAAAGTAATGCCAACTAAATTTCAGTGATTTTTGTACTTTCTTTTTTCACAAAAAACTAATTTTTTTGGTTGGAGTTTCAAAAATGGGAATGCTCAGAATCACTTTTATATTTTTTTTTACCAGACACTCAACAATATTAGTTACGACTAGTTAGTTTTGACAGTATACTTCAACTTTGATATAAAAACTACGCGGTGAGATTAGTTAAGGTTAGGTTAGTTTAGTTAGTTTTGACAATATATTTCGACCTTGATATAAAAACTAGATGGTGCGGTTAGTTAACGTTAGGTTAGTTTAGAAAGTTTTGACAATATACTTCGACTTTGATATAGAAACTAGGTCACACGGTGTCGTTTGTGTTTTCTAAATGGAACACGCTCATTGTCAAAATATTACACATAGTATACATACAATATACTGTGTGAGTTTTTCGAGAGTTGCCATTTTTATTACAGCCAAACCGTTGATTTAATCGAAAAATTGTTCAAATAAAAGTTGTAGATACCGACGGGGGCAACCGATTGCTATAGTCAGGAGCTTTATAGCTCTTATGGTTTTCGAGCTATGATACAAACTTATAGATTTTTAAATGGGACTATATGTTAATTTTTCGATAAAACTGATCTAATGCATTAATTAACAACATAAATGAGCAAAAAAAAATTTTCACCCAAGTTTAATTTTTTAATTTTTCTTTAATTTATCAGTTAGGCGGTAAAAATATGCATATGTACTTGAGGCTACTTCAACCGATAGTGTTTTTCTTGGTTACATTTCCATTACATCCAAGAAAATAACCTTTTCCAGTATCATTTCTATCATAAAAATTTGGTTGTAATAGAAATGGTAACCCTCAAAAAACTCACATGGTATGTATACAAAATTTAAACGCAAGTTTAACGTTCAATATCTCGAAAACGAAGCGAGATATCGAAAAATTTTATTATTGTTTTTCGTTTTATTTTGCCGAATCCTACATGCCGGAACTGCCATCAAATCTTGGCACCGCGCCGCACGAATCGTAGTATCCCCTCCCACTCGTCGTACTACCTTTAAATCGAGCGATTAACGCCGGCGACACATGCTTGTAAAAGTGTACGATCAATTCGTGGCGCGTTAGTATAATCGCCTCCAGACATTTGGCCGCTGAACGACGAACTTTCCAGCTCATATCATCGTCGTCGCTGTACTCGTCGTTTTCATCCTCTCCTTCGCCGCCATCCTCTTCCGTTTCCATCACATCATCGTCGTCACCGAATTCACCACCTCGATGTCCGCCGTCCTCATCGTCACTATCGTAATTGTAATTCGGATCGTACGTCATGTATTGTAAACACAAATTCGTAATCTAGAAGGCAGAGTTAGAAATCAGTTTTTTTTAATTTATTGTAGATGGTGAAATAGTTAACGTACAGAGGGTATATAAGGGGTCATTTCTTTTGGGCAACGATGAACGAACGCCTCGAAGGCTTGTAAACAATATTCTCGAAGTTCTTCGTCATCCTCTTGACTATACGAAACAACTACAGGTACAATACGCTCCATGTGTTCACCAAATCGGTGTCCAGCATGTCGACTAAACAAATTTCCTCACATTACCACTGATTTAAAAAAAAAAAAAAAGAAAAGTAAAAAATTTAAGGGGGTATTCTAAGTCTAGAAATTCGAAAAAATCGATTTTTCTTTTTTTTTTCTCATATTTTCAAAGTTCAGACCTTTAAGAATAAGCCGCTAATAGGATTTACGAAAATTCGAATTATTTTCGGAGTTATCGTTACTGCTTCCGAGACTACTAAAGTAGCGGAAGCATTGTGATCACTTTTGAAAAATAAAAAATTTTTTCGCTCCAAAATAAAATTTTTTACGCACATTTTACGTTTTAGAGCGTCCTGAACAATTTTGGTTTGGTGTCTGTCTGTCTGTGTGTCGCTAGTTTGCACCATGTGGCATAACTTCGGAACTATTCGATTGTTTTTAATGAAATTTTCAGAAATTATGCAGTTTTGTTCGTAGATGGTCCCCTATGAAATTAATCGAAATCGGAGTAATGGTAGCTACGCCGCTACCATGTCATTCCATTAATATACTAAATTGCACCAAGTGGCATAATTTCTAAACTATTCAATTCTTTTTTATGAAATTGTCAGAAATTATACGGTCTGGTTCCTAGATGGTCCCCTATAAATTTCATTGCATTCGGAGTAATAGTATCCACGGCGCTACCATCAAATCCCATTAAATGTCAGTATCTTACTTAATGCTAGTCCAACTTCGCTCAAATTTTTAAAGTATTTTGGGGGTTAGTTTCTAAAATATTTTTGCTATTATTTTATAATTTAGCCTTTAAGTATTTTGAGTTACAACAATTTTTTATGAACTTTAAGGCGAAAATATAATTTCACGGTATATATATTTGGTAGAATACTGTTTTAAAGTCTTTTACCAGTATGAGGAAGCTGTGTGCCACATCCCATTGGCAATGTATTTTTTCCTATGTACTGTGTATCTTTTCAGTGTTAAATTCAAATTTTTAATATAAATAGGGTACTTGACTGAAGTTATAAAAATATTCTAAAAGCATTTTTTTTCCATATCAGTTAAGTGATTTTTTTTGTTTTCGTCAGATTCTGTAAAAAATCATCAAAAAAAATTACCCTACAATTTTAAATGAGAAAAAGGCGGGAAAAACACCTCACTATAGTGACGTCACAGTTTGAAGCAACTAAGCGTCAATGTCAATATTTATAACCTCAAAACTTTGATTATATTCATAAAATGAAAAGTAAAAGCAAGTATTTAATTGAATTCTGGTCGATTATTATTATTATATATATAAGCTAATAGAAATATTCAAAAGAAAACACAATTTCACCTCAACGATGAAAATTATCAAAATCGATATATCTAGCTACAAAATATTACGTCATTTTCAAGAAATGGCGCGTTTTCACTAATTTGAATATTTGTTCGAAAATGGCGATTTTCAAAATAAAATTTTTAAATAGTTATCAAATTTTTTTATGTTTCATCATTAAAATTGGACATATGTAATGATAATGCATAGAATTATTTAACATTTGACACAAATTTTAAATACAGTCAAGTACCGCATTTCTCGAAACTACTTTTTTTGATACGGTTGACATGATATCTCAAGTTTTAATGCACCGATTTACTTGAAATGTGATACAGACCTTCTTAATACTATCAAAATTGGTCCGACATAGGGGTTTTTGGATTTTTTTTTACTAGTTTTAAAAAATTTCCCAAGTTGAAAAAAGGAGACAAAAAAAATTATTTTTCTTTTTAAATGGACGCCATTTTGTGAAAAAATTTATTTTTGCAAATCGGCTACGTCCAACTAATTCTACATCCTTGTTTATTAAGAATTAACTAAAATTTTATGTTTCAGATCACCAGGAGGGTTGGAATCACGTCAACCAGGAGACACCTTTTTTTTAAGATTTTTTTTTAAAACTTTTATACATTTTCATACTTTTTAAATATCAATAAAAAAAACTGTTAAAAAAAATTGATACTAAAAATGTTTACTGTCTTTTTTTTTTAATTTTTTTTATTACGCCCGTAAAATCACCTCAAAATCGAGCTTCTAGACTAGAATACCCCGTTACGATGAAACCTCACCAAATTGCAGCCATACACTGTATATACGTTCGATTCGTCGACTGAATCGCCGCCGATGATGCGGAATTTGACGTGGACGAGAGCGATTCCAACAGATGATCAATAATCTTCGAATACATCATCGGATTACAGGATAACACGAAATAACCAAGTGCAACGATCGTACGTTTTCGAACGGCTTGTCGCGGAGAGCAAAGTTGCGGCAACAATGAATTCAAAATTTGCTGCTGAAAGGCGACAATCAACGAGCCAAAACGTGATAACAAATCCGCCAAAATGTCGAGCGCTTCCAATTGTACGGACACATCCTCCTGTTTCTCGATGGCGGTGCTCAAACGGCCGGTGATACGACGACAGACATTCGCGACCAAATTGTGATTACCCAACGGCAATTCACTGATCACCGTTTTCAGGCCAATACTCGAAATGTCACGCAACTGTTCCTTTTCCGAGACCATATTTGTGCAGAGCGTGTCAACGATTGTTTCCACTTGATATTCTTTCACCTTAAATTTAATAGATTTGAGCGTTACTTTATCGTATTCCATATTTGATATTAGTAAATCAAAACACTTTACAAAATACCACTTTTATTGAATATAGAAACTGTTATGACATGTTTCCGATCAATATGACCATTCTCAAACGTGTATAAAAATTACATTCAGATACATGCCTATTTATTCTAAATCGTAAATTGTAGCAATGGATGATGGGAAATTAGTAGGGATACAAGTAGTGGGCGGAGTCAAAAACAAGGAAAATAAGTTTAGGTGAGTTCAAAGTAGATTAAGAAAGGTACACTACATTTGAGTCCAAAATAAACTTTTTTGCGCCGTTCGCCATCTACGTCATAATACATCACATATTTAAATTTTTAGAAAAAGACAACATTATAATTACTTATTAGGCTGCGGTTATATTGGATACGAATTTGTACGAAAATTGATTCGTATGAGCTCGTACGAAATTCATTCGTACGACTGTGTGGTTACATTGGATACGGAATCGCAATACGAATTCGTATTTAAATTTAAACTGAAAACCGTTAATACATATTGCATGATATCAAACAATGGATCCAGCTACCGAATCTTATTTATTAGAATCATCGTTTTCAAAATTTCTAATTATAGAAAACAAACAATTCTGTGTAAACGATTATTTATTATTTTCATGTAGAGCAAAAAAAGCTGAGTTCTGGAATTACTTTGAGGGAATTTTTCAAGACAAACAGAAATTTTTAGAATATTTGAACATGTCGCAAGTCACATTCAATTACATTTTAAAATCTACTGAATTTCAGTTTCAATATTTAGTTAATTAATTTTTCATTGCATATACTTAAAATGTTTTTGTTAGGTTAGGTTAGCTTTATTATATTGTAATATATTTAATTAAAAAATTATCTAAACATTTCCTCTGCCACCTTACTCCACAATTTTTTATTTAACTTTCTATTATGATAATATTTATGCTTTTGATCCCTTGAAGACCGTCTTTGTTCAACAAAAATAATTATTTTTTCTATATCCATTGCATTTTTCTCGTACGAATTCGTATCAAAAAACAAAATATTTTGGTCGTATCAAAAAGTTGTACGAGCTCGTACGAAAGAGTCGTAAGCAGTGTAACCACGCATATCTAAATGTATGCATTTGTTTAATTCGTATTAACTCGGATAAGTTCGTACGAATGAATTTTCGGATGAATTCATATCCAGTGTAACCGCTACCTTATTATATTTATATAGTTTGAGTTTTTTGAGAGTTACCATTCTTATTACAGCCAAACCGTTGATAAGAGCTAAGAGCTATCAAGATCCTGACTATAGCAATCGGTTGCCCCCGTCGATATCTGCAACTCTTATTTGAACAATTTCTCAATTAAATCAACGGTTTGGCTGTAGTAAAAATGGCAACTCTCAAAAAACTCAGTCTGTACATATGTAATTCGCCATCTATGTCATTAAGATCTGCGCGTCGGCATACCTTTCTTAATCTACTTTGGGTGAGTTAGAGACATGTGACATATAAACAAATAAACTAGGAAATACAGTCGTATACAAAAATTATAAAACAGAAAATGAAGTAGAATTGTAAATATCGGTATAATCATTTAAAAGTAATTCAGAATTGTGTAAGTTTCTATTGCTTCTAAAATATTCAGGGCTGGGAAAAATGGTTCATAGAAACCATTTAAAATAGAAAATGGTTTCCAAAAATGCATTTAAAATACAAAATGGAAAATGGTTTTGCTGAACATATTTAAAATTGAAAATGGAAAATAGTTATTTAAAATGGATTATAAAATGCAAAATGCTTTTTTTTTTTACTTTAAATTTATTCTATAAATTTTTTATTATTATTTTAATTAACTAATTATAAAAAAAAAAAATGAGAAAATATCAGACGTACTGAAATTAAATAAAGACAGTCTTTTGAGAAAATTTTGTAAAGTTTTCATGATATGAAAACGAAACTTAACTCGTCAAATATTGTTACTTAAAAATATTTTAAAATTTAATTCGGTCTCGACATATTCAAACCTTGACTACGCTACGACTGCAACTTCTAAATAAAATTATGAAAATCATTTACTCGAATACAAAAATATTTATTATCGACGTTTCTTAAAGATATAGTAATACACAAATTTAACTCAAGTGACATTGCAACTCAAGTTATAAAAAATTTGAGTCAATTAAATCAACTTACATTTAACTTACAATTTGTTAGACTTCAAGTCGTTCAATTCAAGTTCTGTAGTATACACATAAATTTGAGTATACATGCATTTTCATTTTAAATACAAAATGGAAAATGGTTTGACCGAACTTATTTAAAATAGAAAATGCAAAATGCCATTTTGTATTTTAAATACATATTTAAAATGAAATTATTTTAAATAGTTCCCAGCCCTGAAAATATTTAGTCTGGGTCCTTTATTTGCTTCGTGTAATAATGTAACGTTTCTCTCCGGTATGTGTCCTGCGTCGACTGAATGTCTTTTTTTTTTAATACAGACAAACTTAAAAAATCGGGCATCTATAAACTAAATTGTCACGAATGTGATAGTTTTTACATTGGTCAAACTGGCAGAAGTTTTGAAACCCACAGAGCCGAACACTTCAGATGCTACAGAAACAAGAAATCTGACTCCACGTTTGCCAGACATTTAGTCGACACAGGACACATACCGGAGAGAAACGTTACAGTTTTACACGAAGCAAATAAAGGATCCAGACAAAATATTTTACAAGCAACAGAAATTTACGAACACAATTCTGAATTACTTTTAAATGATTATACCGATATTTACAATTCCAATTTATTTTCTGTTTTATAATTTATCTGTACACGATTTATTTACTAATATTCTTTCACCTTGTTCACCAGCGGGCCCAAACATTTCACCGCTAAATTTTGAACTTCACCATTCTTGTCCTCTAACAGTTTCAACACCATTCGCACCACTTTTCGTTCGGATTCATCGTCCAATTTGATACTGTCTTTTTGGAGCTCATTCATCAGATCATTGGTGGCCATAAATCGATAATCTTTATCCGTGGAACACATCTAAAAATTGGGACATTGTTGTTCAAAATAAAATAATCACCCAATAAATTTTTGTTACGTACCTTCTCCAATAAATTGGAGATTTGGTATGAAACGTTCGCCATTGTTTCCAAATTAAACGTTCCAAAACTGACTCAAAAAAAAAAATTCGACAAAACTAAAATGCACCTTTACTAAATATTTACAGTTGTCTATTGAATTTGAACTAGATCATGAGACTAATCGGCCAAAAGCCGTTTCGGTACCGATGAAATACTGTCAAAAATATTATTACTCGTCAGTAATTGATATTAAACCGGTAACCGTACATAACAACACATCTTTTTAGAATGAATGAATCAAATGAATTTAACTCGCCACTATCGTGAATGCATCGTCATTCCATAAATTGAATTAACCTGAATTCAAATTTGAACCATGTCAATCTGTTGATAACTTAACGAAACATCATTTGGACACTGTGTGAAAACTAAATTACACAACAGGCCAGGAGCCAGATAAATCGTTTTTTATAATGTACAGGTTGTCTTATTTTCACTAATCAAAATTTATTAAAGTATGAAAGGTTCACGTTTTTATTACAAAAACCTTTATTTATTTAACTAAAAAATATTCAGAATTACTTTCATATAATTAAACCACTGATATTAATACGTATGTACCATACAATAGATGGAGTACACATTATTTTTTTTTTAAGCATATCGCCACATTGGTTAAAACCACGTTTTTAAAAAGGGCATATCGAGACAAATGAGCTTAAAGTTTGTCTCGAAATTGTTTCAAATCATTGTTTCAACAAAAATGTGATACTGTGGCATAGATATCAGAACGTGTATGTACCACATTATAGATGGAGTACACATTATTTTTTTTGAAGCAAATCGCCACATTGGTTAAAATCACGTTAACACCTTTCATAACCTATAAAGTGTCAGTGGTAATAAATATTTTTTTAATTTGTATACGATTTTTGTTGTAATTTGAGACTATTTATCAGTAAATATTCTAACAATATTTATAACGTCAGCAAATATAAAAAAAATTTTAAATCGAACCTTGTTTAACCGCCATATTGGTAAATACTTTAACCCTTTTTTGGCTTCATTTTCATATACATTGAATAAATGCCTGTACTCCCTCTATCTATATAATACTCAGAGAATGAAACTCAATTTAACTAAAGTAACTTCAAATTTTTAATTTAAAGTAGTTCAATTTCATAATAAATTTGATTTGATATTTATTTGTTCAAAAGCAAATGTCAGTTTATTTAAATTGCGGTAAAGTTATTGGCCTTAAATTTACATTTTTCAAAACAGTAAAACTATCAATACAGATAAACCGGTTTTTGTGCGGTGGATAGGGATCGCATAAAAAAAATCCCACAAAAAAAAAAATATATTCAAAAACCTCATTTAAATAGCTATACAAAGTATAGTTCGGCCCAGATTGTAAAGAAAGTTTCAACGAAAATTTACAACTCAGAACGCTCAAAATCTTATGCTTAGAAGTTGCCTTTCTAAACAAGATAAAGTATTAATTTACACATAAGAACGTTTTATTTCATTTTTGTAATACAGCGACGATTCTTTTTATAATACACCCTGATCATGAAATTGTATTGATTGAAATGCAATTATATTTCTATCTCTTTTTAAATACAAATTCAGAATATACAGGTTGATAACTATGACTTGCGATTTCGATGCGTATAGAATACAAATGTATGTGATAATTGTTTGCGATACATTTTAGTGCAAAATATTTAATAATTAGTTAAAAATTTATACTATTATTAAAAATTAATGTATTTCGTATCAAAAATGCATTTCATATTTAATACATGAAACATCCTGTATACAAATTATATATTCGTAGTATATGTTTAAATGAATAAAAAATATACTTCTTTCTTTCTTAAAAAGATTACGAAATATGTTTCTTTCTTTCTCGCACGTGTATTATAAAAAGAATCCTTGGTGTACTATGAAAATTCTGAAAAATACATCTATAAAAAAAAAAAACTGAATGATATAACTTATATTCTTACGCAATGTATTGATTAAATGCTTAAAAACCATTAAAAATTAATTTTGACAAAGAAAGTTATTATAGTTAATGTTTAATTTTCTTACTTTCTCTTTCTTTTGATTTACATTATGCACTTTAATGGAAATTTTTTCAAAAACTGCATAAAAAAAATCGCCCAAAAAAAGACCGCCTAAAAAAAAGTTTTGCTGTAGGTACTTTGATTAGTGATTATGTATTGTAATAAAAAAATGGTTACAGAGTTTTTGGTACACCTTGTATACACAAAAAATATTGTTTTTGAATATTTTTAAATTATATTTTTCAATAAACAATTTATTTTTTTAAAATCCCATCTAAACCAAATACAAGTTGATACAAGAATATCTGTTTTTTGGCGTGTGTTCAATTCGAGAATTTATAACAATAAATTTCGTGAGTTCTCCAAAAAAAAAAAAAGTTTCCAAATTTTTATAATAATGTGAAAAATAAATTTTCTAAAATGGATTTTCCACACGATTCCGGATTTCAAAATGAAACATCAAACACTAAAATCGATTTATTAAAAAAGACCACGCCAAAAATCATAGTTACCGAAGAGGATAATGCAGAAACTATTCAACAGACACCACAAAATTCTACCCTCGAAGGCGCTCAAGAAAGTGGAGTATCATCAGCAAGTTTACACGCGGACTCAAAAGAGGAATCGAAACGGAAACGAAAAAAATCGAAAAATAAAAAACTGGTCCGTATTTCAACTTCAACGCCCCTTGATAACCAAACGCCATTTAAAACTCCGAATTTATTGTATCAAAGTGATATACATTTTAAGGTGGCGCATCATTCGTGGCCTCAAATAAACGAACAAGAACCCTCATTGTCTAGTCATCGAGTAAAAAAATCAGAAAGTCCCGATGTAAGTCCCGATAAACGGGAATGGTTTAAATTTGTTAAGGTAACGCGTACACTTAATGAGTCTATTGAATAAAAAGAAGTACAGCTCAACTCTTTTTTATGCGGTCTTTTTTGTGCGATTTTTTTTTATGCGGTTTGTAAAAAACGGCCATTAAAATGCATAATGTGAATCAAAATCACGAGACAGTAAGAAACTTAAACAATTACTATAATAACTTTCTTTGATAAAAATACTTTTTAACGACTTTTAAGCATTTAATCAATACATTTCATAAGAACGTAAATTATTGCATCATTTAATTTTTTTTACACATGTATTTTTCAAAATTTTCATAATATTATAAAAAGGAAATAAAATGTTCCTACGTGTAAATTAAGGCTTTATCTTGTTTACTGAAGCAACTTCTAAGGAAATTTCTAGGTTTTGAGCGCTTTGGGTGATGTTTTTTCGATGAAACTTTTTTTATGCGGTCCCGACCAACCGCATAAAAAAAGTTTTTTGTACAATCTGGATCGAACTATAGTTTTTATAGCTATTTATAATATTTTTGAATATATTTTTTTGTGCGATATTTTTTATGCGGTCTCCTTCACCGCACAAAAAAAGGATCAACTATATTTACTCTTACTTCCTATTTTTTAAGTTTTTACTTATAAATAAAAACACATAAGTGATTACTTAAAAAAAGAGTTTACTCTAAAAAAGGTTAATAAACTCTTTTTTTTAAGTAATTACTTATGTTTTTATTTAAGTAAAAACTTAAAAAATACGAAGTAAAAGCTGAACCTTTTTTTATACAGTGATAGGGACCGCAAAAAAAAAAAAATCGTACAGAAAAAATATATTCAAAAATATCATAAATAGCTATAAAAAGATTAGTTCGGTCCAGATTGTAAAAAAAATGTTTTTATGCAGTGGATCGGGACCGCATAAAAAAAGTTTCATCGAAAATACATAACTCAAAACGCTCAAAACCTCACAATTTTAATAGAAGTTGCTTTTCGAAATAAGATAAAGCCTTAATTTACACGTAAGAACATTTTATTTCATTTTTATAATATTATGAAAATTGTGAAAAATACATCTGTAAGAAAATTAAATGATGCAATAACTTATGTTCTTGTGCAATGTATTGATTAAATGCTTAAAAGGCGTTAAAAAGTATTTTTATCAGAGAAATTTATTATAGTAAATGTTTAGGTTTCTTACTGTCTCTTGATTTTGATTCATATTATGCATCTTAATGGCCACTTTTTACAAACCGCATAAAAAAAGGTTCAGCTGTACTTGTTTTTATTCAATAGGCCCAAAATTTCTAGTTGAAATTATGATTTAACAATGAAAATTTTAAATTATTTTAGGCTTCAAAAAATCTCAGTATAAACGAAAAACTTACAAAGTGTATTCATTGTTCAAATCCCGCGCGCATATTACAAAATATAATTATGTGTACAAATTTAAATTGTCAATTAGTAGGGTGCTCAAATTGTTGGGATCCTATATGTGAATCAGTTCAATATGTACATCGTACACTTGAAAATAGTCCTGGATCATCAAACGATTCATTCAAAAATATGCCGACATGTTCAAGAATTCGAAAATCTCAACAAGATACAACGCCACAAAATAAAGAGCGACGTACAATACGTCGACTTGAATTCTCCAATAGTTTGGATAAAAGTGATGAGGGGAAATCACCGACGTTGAAGAATTTAACACGATCAAAATCGTTAGAATTGGATAAAATTATGGAATTTCCTGAAATTACTTGCCCAAAATCTATATGTGTCTATGAAATTGATGAAGATTTACCGTTCGAGAGTCCGGCAAATATAAACAGTTATTCAATATTTTCGAAAAAGGCCAGAAAACGTTTGAAACGTCTCTAATTTTGTAGTTCGAAAAAAAAAAATTGTTAAAGTAGTTATGTGAATTATTTTCTTTTACGTTTTTAAATAAAGTAGATTTTGTTTTATTTGAATTTTTCCACTATTTTTGTGTCTGATCCACTATCTTGATGAAGCACTAAATAAGCTTCTAGTAGCTACCTAAATATATTGTATTTTGAATAAACATAATATTTTGTTGAAAAATTTTATTCAAATATCCCGCGTCAATTTTTCAATTTTATCAAACTCTTCGTCAAAGAAAATGTTTTGTAACGTTACGAAACGGAGCTTACATCGTTGCAAATATGGAGATTAAAAAAGGAGACGAAACTTATATGAGAGGAATTGACAAAATTGGTCAGGAAAATGGTAAATATAAGGCTTTCTTTTTTTTACCACTCGCGACGTTAATAATGCTCGAATACTGATGTGAATATAGCGAATATAGTAACATAAAACGGATAAAACAGAATGTAAATACAGTACTTATTCTCAAATGGAAACACGTCGGGACTGGGGAAGTGAGTGTTTCCATTTGAGAATCACCAATGTCGGTTGATGATATTTAATAATAAGGAAATACATAGAAATTACATAATTATGTATGAAATAAACTCTTATAGTTTAAATTACTTTATACGGCGGATATTCAATGGTACTGACTCCGATTTTACATAGTGACGTCAGTGAATTATATAATATACAATGTAAATGATGCGACTCAAAATAAAAATTGTTAAGTTTATTTTAAAAACGATCGAAAAACCTACTTTATAACTGAGTTGAACATTGAAAAAGATTCCAGAAGATTCTATTCAACAGCTAACAAAGATAATATAGAAGCTCGCGTTTCCACTTGAGAGTGTTCCATTTGAGAATAAGTACTGTACCGCTTTCGTATCCGACGAACACGAGTGCCGTCTTTGATTTGGACACTTTTTTGAATACATTGAGTTTCGTCTCCTTGTCTAATCTCCATAGTTGCAAACAACAGGGCTCTCTTATTTGAAAAACTAACAAGCTTTACATAAAGAGTTTTTCATGGTTTCTGTTTGAATTTTCACAATACCGGTCAAACGAGTTGTATAGGAATTTGGGTACGAAGAGGAACAAAACATAATTTCTTTTAATTACTGTAATTTTTTAGTTTTTACCTTAAAGATGGCCGTATTTGATTCCTACATGATTTACAATTAATAAATAATATAAAATAAATTTAATTAATGTTAAAACTAATAAAATTATTAAAAAATTAAATGTCAAAAATCAGTAGTAAAATGGCACAAAAGTTAGGTTACCAAAAGTTGCTTTGTAATTTGCTTAAACTGTGTTTATGTTCAAAAGAGTGGTAAATTTAAAAAATTGGATCCTTTATTTATTTAAAATATGTAAAATTATGCCAATTGTTTACATATGTTTTGTATATTTGTCCAAATTACTAATTGGGGTGAATAGGACCACCATTAGGAGTCACTGGGAACGAAAACAGGGACAATCGGAACGCAGGCGGCATGAATAGGAACGCGTATCAGATCAATAGGAACGTTAGAGTCAGAATGGGAACTACTCTGGAATGACGTACCAGGGCTAACCAAAATCTTAAGAACATTTAGCTCATTATAATTCAAAATGAATACGTATATGTTACTTATATTTTTGTTCAATTGAAAAGTAGATAAAAAAAGGTATGAAAATCTATGGCAAAGTTGAAAATCGCTCCGATTCATCCCAAACTACGGTATAAATTCTTCACTTCTGAACTATCAAGGGGTCAAACTAGATTGTCTATGTCTCTGTTCCACTTGTAATGAGTTTATGACGTAAATCTCCCCACTCTGTTTGTGTAGATACATACTGTTTGCAGTGTATTAGTTTGGTGTTTTTTAGTAGTGTGCGTATTTACGCACACTACTGCAACACACGTATTTGATGATGATCGCGAGATTGAAAACGCGTTTAGTAAATTCTACTCAATTCTAGTGAAATTGACAAAGTAATTAAAACTTTAAATATTTTTAATATTTAAAATGAAATTTCACAAAGTAAACCTCTCAACAGTAAACTAGAAGTTTGTATCATAGCTCGAAAATCATAAGAGTTATAAAGCTCCTGACTATAGAAATCGGTTGCCCCCATCGATATCTACAGCTCTTATTTGAACAATTTTTCGATTAAATCAACAGTTTGGCTGTAATAAAAATGACAACTCTCAAAAAACTCACACAGTATATAGTACTTATATACAGTACTTAATTATGGCTGACTGTGGTTGACAAACAAAAAATTAATAAAATTTATTCACTTTTTTAAAGAAAGATATCCCTTTATTTTGAGTATTGTTTTGTTTAATGGGATTTTTATACTTAGATACGACACACTTCATATTTTTTTCTATTTAAATTTCAAAAGTTAATTAGAACACAATGACAAAATTGCAATGTTGCTACTCGCACAGGCTATGAGCAATTGGTTAAGAACTTGTACAACACGGCACAAAACGGCCCAGTACAAGGCACACAATTTCTTATTATATTGCTTCTGTATTCTGTGGTGAGAAAATCGTCACGAATGTTTGTAAACGTTTGCTAACAAGTCCTCAGCGTGAGTGTAAAAAATTGTAGCTAGTGTTGTGACCAGAGTGTGTCCGACAAGGGGCCAAACTACTATTATGATAGTTAGCATCCCGACTGTAATCAGAATTTTACGTCATCAGACTTGGCAGGGAGGTGGAAGGTTATATACGTATTTAGAGTTTATGTTGGTATGTGTAAGGTAGTGGATGTTTGTGTGTGTTAATACTCTGTATGTATGCAGCGGTGGTCCGAGGTGGGAATGCATACGTATAGTCGAACAACTCTATGCATGTACCTGCTGCTAATAATGTAACAATGAACAGCCACCACTGTGGACACAACTTAACAATGCAAGTGTACGCTTGAAGAGTCGATGGACGACTAACCAGTCAGCAGTATAAATTGCTACTTATTGCAACTTTCGAATCACACGTTTTGGTACGTAGGCTTGATCTGTCTCATCTATGGTGTCCGATATCGTTAAGTCCATTAGTCGTTGAACTGCTCTCCCAAGACACACATCATATTGTTAGTATTGTTGATGATGCACTTGCAATAATGTATTACATATATAGCATATATACCTACGTATGCGTATACCACTCAATACCCCACTCGCCTCACATAGAGTGCAACGTGTGGTGACGTACATCGTACTAATATATTCGCATATTCGTGTCCATACATTACGTGTTTTGGTTTTATGGTGCTGTGCTACGTCACTCACTGGCGACAAGTGGAATAGTTTGATAGACATACTAGTTTGGTCCCTTGTTTGCTAATGTTTGGCCTTTTTCCGGCCATCGTCGGTACATTAAATGGAATTCGTTGTTTGGTGCGTTTTATGTTTTTCTAGTGGAGACGATAACTGTTTATTCGTGCTCTATGGTTTATTCAGTGGAAACAAAATGTTCACGAATAGTTGCAAACATTCGCAAACAACACAACAACAAACATTTGAGACAAATTTTTTTCTGTAGTGGAGCGTACTTTACGAAACATTTTTCTCTGGCGAATGCACTTTACGGTATTTAACCCATTAGATCCAACTCCTGTTTCTACTGGTCGGATTTTGATGAATTTCCATGCAAAGATCTAGAATGGCATTATAAAGTAAATCTCCAACGATAATCCTTGTATCCTTCCCAAAATAATAGTAAAGGCCCGTATTATATATAATATTCTGGGTCGTGGTGTATATATAATAACTTTGGCGGGAAATATGAAATGAATTTATCAAAAGTAAGGTAAATATTGTTAACATTAAAAAGAACGAGATAAAAATGTTAATGATCCTTTTTTTAAAACTAATTTATTTTTCTGGACTTTTTAAAACTGACTACAAAAATAAAAGTGGTTACGTTACTTAAAAGTAAATGTATCTGTTACCCCAATATCATGTTATTTTTATTGAGAATATTTAATTTTTATTATGTTCAGGAAAATCTGCACACAAAATCTTTTCAAATTATTCTAATGGTTTTTTAATATTTCCATTTAATTTGTCACAATTTCTAAAAGAATTCATATATTATTAAACTACTAAATCGTAAGTCGCATTTCATTCCTTCTTTGTTTAAGTATTTTACAACTAATTATTTTTATCTCTCATCCACGTAGTTAGCAACGAAATTAGTGTAACAAGATACGTGGAATACACTGATTTCTCGTTGTAAGCAACTTGAAATAGAATCATATATCTTACTCTTTTTAGATAATAAAATTTGCATATACATAAAAAGAGTAAGACATATGATTCTATTTCAATTTTGATGTTGCTTACAACGAGAAACCAGTGTAATTTCTACAAGGTACTACTCTTTGATTACATTGCAACCTAGCGTATTTTTAAACATATCTATTAATTCTCTGCTGAAATTTTCTATTTTAGTATTTATTTTTATCAATTATTTCATATTTAATACTTTAGACACATATTTTACTAAAACTCCGACACAGTTTTTTAAATTAAAATTTAGTATATTTAAAAATCAATATAAAAATTTGTGACAATCTGCATTGCGCGTTACAGACCCTTTTTTAAATACTTATAACAATTCAACTGGAAGCCTTTTAATAGTAATTTTTACACGGGAAGAGAGTGAAAAGTTCAAAGAATGTTATCCTGTTGTTATTTTATATATTTAAATGCCTTCAATTAAGAAAATTGCCCTTAGATTTCACTTTCCCACAGCATTACGTGTAATATTATGGTCACTAATGGGTTAAATGCAATTGCGCAGTTGCACTTGGCAAATGGTTATATTCGGTTTTATTCGGTTATACGTTGCCGGGTGGTAGGAGACGTCATAAATCTATCGAAAGTGATTGCATAAGTCGTGAATTGATTTGTGAGTTTTAATTTTAAAAATAATTAATCTGTACACCGGTCAAGTGAATTTTTGAAACAATGAGTGCAATGCGTCATATAATTGGAATTTGTAATCGTAATTTCAAATTAATGAAGTAAGTATCGACAATTAAAAATAGATTTAATAAAAACTATTGCGTTTAGTTTTTATTTTGATAGTTCAAAATATTATCTGCCACTGTTCACAAGTCAAAAAAATTCGGGTAAATTTAACCCCGGATTCGTAAAATTGTCGTCACAGTAATAAAATATTGATAAAAAGGTGATTTTTTTTCCATTTTAACAGTACGGTGAGAATGTATTCAGGCCAGTTGGGCGATCTTGGAAGTGGTGCCGGTAGAGGAGGCGGTGGCGGTGGCAGTATTCGTGAAGCTGGTGGTGCATTTGGTAAACTGGAAGCGGCTCGTGAAGAAGAATACTTTTACAAAAAGGTACTTTGAGTGTGTACGCACGAAAATATGTTAAAAAAACAATTTTTTTCGGGTTTTCAGCAAAAAGATCAACTCAAGAAATTGAGACAAGAACTGATTGATGAAATCACGTTCCACGAAGAGCAAATTAAACGCCATCAAGAGGCAATTGAGCGACATAAGCAGCGGGTCACAAAATTAGATAAGAAATAATTTTGATAGATTTGTTTCAGAGTCGCAATGCACCATCCAAAAACGAAAAATGATTTTTGCGACGTAATATTTGTTTTTTGTTAGATTTTTTTTTTTTTTTTAAAGAGGGATTGTTGGTCATCTAACGTTTTACTTACATAATTTTTAAGAGTATTGTAAATGCATTTACATTGAAGAATATTCGTAGCGTTTTTTCTAGGAGATTTTCTTATTATATTCGCTTTTTGTGTTTTCTTTTTTTGTATGACGTTAATATAAAAAAAATTTCAAAATGTTGGCTTTCTTTGAATATTGCCTCAGTGTCGTAATCCTTTCCCAGTTCCTTAGTTTCGTCAGTGAATACAGACGTAAATAGAAAACGCAACCTCTGTTAATTTTTTAGACAATTTCAGACTGAGGCGAGATGCAGTTCACAGAGGTAACTACTATGTGGCACTGCAAGCATTTTGCTAGCCAGGACATGATTTTTGATAGTCCGCCATTTTCCATCAAAGTTTTGTCAAAAATAAACGAAATAAATTAAATATTTTTAAAAATATCATGTAATTTAACTTAGAAAGAATATTTAAATTTAAAACTTTTTGACTTATAACTTATTAAGACTCAATTTACTCAAACATGTGATAATTATTTTGACATTCTTTGACGAAAAATGGCTGACATGTCAGGACTATATTTTAGTATAGGGACTCGACATAAATTCATAGTGTTTTGCCATCTAGCTGTCGTTTTTTACACTATATTTTTTGGGCGGACAAATTCCATATGAAGGCTTGTTCTACTTACGCAAGGGGTCAAACTAGATTGTCTACGTCTCTGTTCCACTTGTAATGAGTTTGTGACGTAAAATCTCCCCACTCTGGCGTGTAGATACACACTGTTTGCAGTGGTATTGGTTTAATGATTGCGTCTGTGTGCGTATTCACACATACTACTACAACGACTACTACACACGTATTATGGGACAGACCAAGCTGTCTAATTTAAGTAACAATGTCTAACCGTTGTCTAACAATGTACTGTGCGTTCGGCGACGGACACTGACTGACTACATGCTTTAAGCTGTGACTGGCCTACAAATGACTCCAAGCGAATTACACTTTTTTGATATTAGTTGGCTTCTAGTGTTCTATGTACTTACGTCTCTGTTCCCTGGTTTCGTTTATGTGTTGGTGATAGTGTGAATTTATAATTGGATATTCAATTCGAGTTGTAGTCTAAGGCTGTCTACACAATCAGTGAAATGAGGAATAAGAAGTATGTCATCTAGTGACGTTGAATGGAACTTTAATGAAATAAGAAATAAGGAGTATGCCATCTAGCGACGTTGAATGAAACTTTAACTTAACTGCTCATAGGTATGTATTTAGGTATTTTTGTACATCAGAATTCATGAAAAAGTAACGTTCTGTACACAATTGGGTGTGATAGTGATAGTGACAAGAGATAAGAACGAGGATAAGAATTTTCACCTGGTGTCATCTAGCGGTTAAAATAAAAATTAAAAATAGTAAATTACTTTTATATAGCGGCCTACAGTGGAATAAATAGAACTAAGGAGAGGTTAATTGATTCACGGTCATTGACGCTGTAGTACATAAATTTTTGTTTCTTTCGTAAATTTTTGTTATGAAGCATCACGAATCATAACAAAAATTTACGTATTACACTGCTTGACCGTGAATCGATTAACCTCTCACTTAATTCTATTTATTCCACTCCACTGTAGGCCGTTATATAAAATAATCTACTATTTTTAATTTTTATTTTAACCGCTAGATGACACAAGGTGAAAATTCTTACTCTCGTTTTTATCTCTTGTCACTATCACTATCACACCCAATTGTGTACAGGCCTTAACGTTCGTGATGACTTTTTTGTCACTAACAAGTAAACGTCCCGAGGCCGGACCTATCGATTTTGATGAAACTTACAATTAGATATGTTGTAGAACACTAAAAAATAAGCGACACGTATTTTTCTTTATCGGCAGAAAAACGGTTTGAAGGGGTGAAATCGCCCTCCAAAAATTGTGGTAAAAATTTAATTTTTTATATATCTCGAAAACGATAAGAGATAGAGCAAAAGTTTAAATTGGCGATATTGCTCTTTTTTAAAGAGCTATCTATTGGTATGCAATTTGTTCAAATTGTGTTAACAGGGGTGGCTGGGGGTTAAAATTTAGGGGTTAATTTTGCAAAAAGGGGGTGAAAATTAAACAATATAAAAATTTTGTTTACAGATTTGAAATCTACGTCAAAAAATCTAATTGACCTATTTTTGCTCAATGTCCTAATATTAAGTCTAGGGGTAGTTAACTAGGGGGTGACTGTGTCGAATAGTCGTACTACTTGGGTAGTTTAAGAAGTTTTTCTTCATGGAAAATAGTTTAAGACATTTAGAATAACGTAGAAATGAAATTTTCGATTTCAAAATTCAGTTTGAGCAACATTGGAGAGGGGTGAGTCAACCTCTTAAATTACATATTAGTTAACATACACTCATTTTTAATATTAACACACTGACAGTGGGTAATAATGTCACAATAAGTGGTTCTGAAGTTCTGTTTACTTGTAAGTGAAAAAAATCACGAATTTTGACGTAAAAAAATACCTACATATTTATATCTATGACCAGTTACGTTGAAGTTCCATTCAACATTACTAGATGGCGTACTCCGTATTTCTTATTCCTTATTTCTTATTAAAGTTCCATTCAACGTCACTAGATGGCATACTTCTTATTCCTTATTTCATTTATTGTGTAGACAGTATAATTTCATTAGATGCGTAATCAAAAAATGAAGACCGGATAAAGTTTTCAGCAAATTCGGATTAGCGGTTTGTTTTTTATGATAAAAAAACGGAATTAACTTTATTAACATAACATAGATTATATGGATTTTTTACCATGTCTTTATCATATAATGGCCTAAGAATCTTCTGTGATGTTAAAAACGCCAGTAAATTATTGTAAAATTTAATAAAATTAAAAAAAAAAAACAACGGAAAAACGAAATAAGAAACTTTTTGTGAAATATTTTTTGCCTCGCGTATCTTGAGAACAAATGCTGTTATCATTTGTTGGATAAGGGTGGAGCCCCCACCCGTAGGTACAGAAGGCGAAGCCCCCGGTGTGGTGCAAGGAGCAAAGCCTCTATCGGGGGTCCAGAGGCGGAGTCTCCTGAATTAAAAAAAAAAAGTTATTCATTTGCAATAGTCTTTAAGGGCATCCAATGGGAAGTTGACAGTGTGGGTAGACCTGTCCCCGAAATTTTTTCATTTTATTGTGTAAAAGCCCTAATTAGTACTCAAATTTCCATTATTTAACCTCTCATGTTTCTGAGTAATTGAGTTTTAAAAATCATATTTTTCAAATACGTGCTGTTGCGATCAGAAACTGAGTAAAAACTCATAATTTTCAGTGAACTGAATCTGTGCTATTTGATTTTAAGAAATGATAAATTTACAGCAGTTCCCAAAAGATAGCTACCAGTAGCCACAATTTTTTGATTAAATCAATAGTTTAGTCATAAAACAAAATGGCCACTCTCCAATTATTTCATCTGTATGTCATTTTTAAAATTTCGTAATTCTAACAACGAAATCGTTACGAGTTCATGATTTCTGTCATCGCCGAGGTGGTCTACCTGCATCTGATCACACTGTAATAGTCAGTGTCGGATCTTAGCAATTTAAGAGACAGTATAGTTTTTTAAAACCTACTGTTGAATTTTTTTATAACTCATATAGAAAGTAAAAGTTTTATGTAATTTGTTAACAAATGCAAGAAGTATTTCATTCCGAGAATTGTGAAAAACTTTGGTTATACTGAACTGCGAAATCCTGATTTAATGCGTGTTTAACACGTACTTGTCGAATTTTTAAAGTGTAATTAATTTTAAGGAGTTTAAGGTGAATCGATCATTTGAATTTTTTCAAGTTTAGAATTTGAAATTTCAGTATATTATAGAGAAAGATATGATGCATTCACTGACACTATTTTGAATAATTTCTGACGTGTAGTTTAGAAGAAATAAATTTTCAAAGTTAGAATTTTTAACGTACGAGTAAATGCCAAAGTATGATTAGAGGTGAATCAGTGGTATGTATTTCAGTAAGTTGTGTCAGTAAAAACCAACTTTAAGATTTAAAAAACTAAAAATTATTTTCTTTTATGTTTTTGAATCATCAAAAAACTATTTTTTTTAATATTGGACGTTTAGTTATTGTAATAAATAGAAAAAAAAAAACTATAAAAATGTAATTTTATACTAATACACCCATAATATATTCGTGTACGTGTTAGTTATTATCTGTGCGTACACATCACTAGCAGAATCAAATTCCTTACTTTTAAAATTATTAAAATTAGAAGATTGAACAATAATCAAATATTAATACTGTTACATGTATTATAAAATTTAACTTATTTTTCTACACATAAATTGTATTTATTTATAGAGAAAAAAATAGACTTAGTAATTCATTTGTCAAGAATTTGTCAGTACTGATCGATTCACCTTAAGGATTAGAAAAGAATACATTTTTTCGATTTTTTAATTTTTTTATTTTAATTATGATTAATATAATACAAAAAAAAACAAAAGGTATATAGAAAAAAATATTAAAAAAAATACTTTCTTACAAATTCAGTCTTTATTCTGTTATGGGAAGGAATATCAATAAGGACACTTATACCTGAGATTAAAGGTATTTGTCACGGTTCAGGTTTAGAGAGCGTTCTAAAGATAAACAACTTGTAAATTTGAACGACTGTTCGATTTTTTCAAACATCGAAACAGTTAAATCTGTTACAATGTGTGTAAACGTATCTGTAATTAAATCTACTTAAGTAACGATATCAATTAAGTCACTTTTTACGTTTGGATTTCGGCTGTACGAATAAATAATTTTTAATATCAACAAAATAATCCTATAAAATAGCCTGAACACAGAATAGACCTTATTCTGCGAGATCCAACAACATTTAAAAATACATTACAAATAAAATTTTGATAAAATGAGTGAGAGCCCTGAGTGTTCGTGAATAACAAGTGCAAAAAATTATGGCCAAATTGTATCTTCAATCCAGTCAACGTACGATGAGACACGAGTGTAGACACCTGGTGAATTGACGCCCGCACACGTTTTACCGAACGACGTGATTCCAATTACATAGTAAACGCACGAATTTGTTTCACTGGAGACGGTGATTGGACCTCCTGAATCGCCCTATCACAAACAGAACAGAATACATCAATCACTTTCTGACGTAAAATTTCGAAAACATCGAATACATACTAGGGTGTCCACAGCCCATCATAAAAAAAAAAATCCCTGACTATTACTTTTTTGTTTCCCATTAATGGTTAGAAATATAAATGTCAAAACACACGATTTTTATTTAAATTTTAATACATACTTACATAATTTTTTATTTTATCGAATAGATACGTGTGAGACTGAAATTAAGGGATTGGGTAAAGTTAAATTAACTACATAAAAAACTATTTAAACAAAATTATTATTTACGTATTGACCCCCAATGCGGTAGTTAACACTATCAAAAACAAATTGCAAAATTATTTAAGGTACTATTAACTAGCGAGTGAAGTTAAAAAAAGACTCTTTTTAAATAATTTTTTTTTTTTTTTTAACAAGGGGAGTATCAAAGATGGGAATCACGGATTTGAGAGAAATTAATATATGTTGTGGAATATATTTCTCTGAGTATTGTAGTAATAATAATTTAGGCCAATGCAGCTTTATTTAGAAATTAAACGCACGAAAAATTTCGAATAACAATATCGTGTTTGATATGTATCAGTTAGTTGGTATTGTCTGCAACAAGGGCCGCTGGTGATGTGGTTAGTGTGTGCTCTCATGTATGTAACTTTTTTTTAATTTACAGACGGAAAGATTCTGTGTTCGAATCTATGCCTTTCCAACATAAATAATTCTCTTTTCAATTTTTTTTAACTTTTTCAATATAGTACAATGGGTCAGTTAATTACATTGAGGATGCTATAATTTTTTTTAAAAGAAGATATGGTATTTTTTTTTATGTCAATATTATAAAAAAAATTTACAATTGCTATTACTTTAAATAAGGATAAAATGAAGAATGTCTAAAAATAGTATAAATAATTTATAATAAAAATCGCTTTAATTGTATGTAAAAAAAAATTCAATAATTTAAAATTTACGATAAAATTACTGTTACATATAATGGCAACATGTACAAAAAACATTATATCCCCTTTTTCAGAAAATAATTATAGCATAATAATGACACAAAAAAGAATACCATATCTCACTAATTAGAAAAAAAAAATTGGAAAGAGAATTATTTATGTTGGCAAGGTATAGATTCGAACATAGAACCTTTCCGTCTGTAAATTAAAATAAGTTACATACATGACAGCAGACACTAACCACACCACCAGCGGTCCTTGTTGCAGACAATACCAACTAACTGATACATATCAAACACGGTATGTTATTCGAAATTTTTCGTGTGTTTAATTTCTAAATAAAGTCGCATTGGCCTAAATTATTATCACAGCACTACAATACTCACAGAAATATATTTCGCAACATATATTAATTTCTCCCAAATCCGTGATTCCCATGTTTGATACTCCCCTTGTAAGTGAAAAGTTTATTTTTAGAGAATTTCTTTTTTACATATGGTAACTTAGGATCTATATTTTATAAAAAAAAATATTTTTCCCTTTAATTATAATTTTTTTCACTAGTACAGAGGGCATTAAAGTTGACGTAAAAAAAAAATGACGTCACAAAAATGAAGGCTAGTGTTTTCACATTCAAATAAACAATTAAAAATTAAAATACAATTTTATGTTACTTATTGAATTAATTCAAAGAAAATCAAAATATCCGTGAGTCTTTATTATAATTTACGTGATATATTTTCGTGAACATAATTGTGAACATAAACATTTTTCTTCATTTACAATCATTGGGAAATATCTTATCACCTATTTTCCCGGACTTTCCAGAATATTTCGTGAAATCCCTGATTTTCGCTGACACCTAAAAGCTTCCCTGACTTTTCCCTGACCTTCCTTGACTTTCCAGAATGTGGACACCCTGATTATACTTACAAAACATGTATCCTTGCCGCCCGACAGAACTCCAGAACAAATTTGCGTCGGCCGAATACCGTTCGGGAGTATTCGCTCGTCCACCGTATAATAATTTCTACACTGTTCGTTGTTTATTATGTCCAAACTAACTTTCAACAAGTGAGGACTCGCTGGACCGCCTACAATGTTACACTTCAATATTAATATTTTGTCTTTGTTTATTTATTGCACTTTACAGTCCGCGTTTTTAGCATTTGCAGAAAATAGTCAGAATAATCGTAGAAGCCGATCGCGATCAGTGGCCACATGTGTGCGCAAACAAGTATTGACTTATAACAAACAACACTTTCTGTGACTCATAGCACCCTGTAGACACTAAAACCGCAGGAATTTTTTCGGAATTAACAGTCGCGTCACCCCTCAAAAGGATAAGAGTTATTTCCTTTACACCCTGTATATATCATAATATGTATGTATACACAGATACATATATATATATATATATATATATATATATATATATATATATATATATATATATATATATATATATATATATATATATATATATATGTGTGTGTGTGTGTGTGTGTGTGTGTGTGTGTGTGTGTGTGTGTGTGTGTGTGTGTGTGTGTATATTATATACAGGGTGTAAAGGAAATAACTCTTATCCTTTTGAGGGGTGACTGTTAATTCCGAAAAAATTCTTGTGGTTTTAGCAAGGGGTCAAACTAGAATGTCTACCAAACTGTTCCCACTGTAATCAATAGGTGACGTAACACAGCACACATACAATCACAACACACGATGTATGGACAGAAATATACCAATGTGTTAGTAATATATTTTGATGATGATATATGCAGTTCGCATACATATACTATATACTATGATATATATCCCTTTATTTTGAGAAATTTTTTATTCAATAGAATTTTTACACTTAAATACGACACACTTCATATTTTTTTCTGTTTAAATTTCACGAGTTGATTAAAAAAACATTTTTATTTTGACGTGAACACCACGGCAGTCAGTAACAGACTAAAGTAGTTGTAGTGTAAATTGCTACTTATTGCAACTTTAATATTTCACTTTTTTATAGGTAGGCTTGATCTGTCTCATCTGTGAGTTTTGGTGTCTACAGGGTGCTAAGAGTCACCCCTCAAAATATTAAGACTTATTTCTCTGACACCCTGTACATATTGTGATACGTCATATTTTTCTTTTTCTTAAAAAATATATTAAAAGTCAATAATTAAATTCAAAATAAAATATCCTTATTCAAACAATTACATAGGTTACTCTATTCATGAATTCGATTAAAAATTTAATCGATTAGTCGACTATATGTACATCACTACCCCTGGCGGGGGAAGTTTACTGTGAAAGTGCGCGGACTGTATAGTGTTCAAATGTTTCAAATCGATATTACCAAAATCCGTTTTTCCCCATCCGGTGGCCACTGTTCGACTGTGATTAATTCTATGTTTATTCCATAAGCACGCTGGACGTATGTAATCGCTGAATTTAACCCGTCGTGATAGTCGGATCAATGCAATATCGTTATATTTCGCCGGTGGAATGTATCGGGGATGTTTAATGATTTCACGAATTGTGTAGTCAGCTGGCTGCGAACCGTCATCATCCGTTTCCAGGTTCAATTCACCCAAACGCACTTTCACCGGGGAACCACTAAATCCAAAAAACAAAAGAAAAAAACATTTCAGAAATCAAATTTAAGGGGTTATATACAGTTTTAGCAGGCGAAATGACGATATTTTCTCGATTTTTTTTCAACAGCAAAATAAATACACAATTAGGGTAAGTGCGGGAGAGATGCCGCGTCGGGAGAGATGCCGCAGCAGTAGTCATAGTTCGTCCATTGATTGATAGATGCGCTATTAATGGATTATATGTTTAAAATAAATTACTTATTTAAGCTGTATATGGCAACATTTTGTGATTAGTCCATCAGTTTAGTAATTATCCAACATTTTATTATTGGAAAGTAAGTTTTTTAACATAATATTTTATCAAGCATTTAATTCATTAGAATTTAAGAATGTATATTTCATTGTTTTAATGAAAATGAGTTTTGTTATTAATTTAGGTATATTTTAAAAGTACTATATAAAATTTTAGGTTAGAATTCCGCATTATGCTTGCTATAGCAACATGCGGCATCTATCCCAACAAAAAGGAGAGATGCCGCATTTAAAGTTGGTACAGATGCCGCATCATATTACATGTTAAAAACATAGACTTATACACCTTAATAATACAATTTTTTTTGGACTGTAAATTATGCCACATATATATAAAAGATCCATTAATGGATCAGGAAGAGTCCTCGTATTAGTAAAGAAAACGAAAATAATGATGATTGCCTGTGTATTGAATGTTTTGAAAAGTAGTCAGAAACAAAAAAAAAGTTGACTGGTTAAGATGTATAAAGTGCCAAAAATGGTTACATATGGCTTGCATCATGTATGGAGATGTGTGTAATAGAGATGTCGATTTTCCAAAAAAAAAGATCGATTTTTGGATCGATTTAAATCGAAATCAAAAAAATCGATTAAAAAAAATCGGCTAAAAAAAATCGATTCTGTGAGATCGATTTAAAAAATCGAAATTTTTAAAAGTTTAATAAAATTAGCTGATACTTTTTGTTAAGGGACTTACTTGATAGTACATAGGTAATATCGGTAATATCGTGTAAAAACGCCTTATATTATATTTGTAAAGGCGATGAATGAGTTAACTTTTCAATTATAATTATAAAAAATAAGGCAATTGAATATGTAGGACGAATACCATGGAATGAACCAAGTTTACTCAAAAATTTCAAACTAATTGACAAAAAAATATTTTCTAAATAAGTCGCTTTTGTGGGAAAGGGATCGTCGTTTGCACAGATAGGTGGTCTCTTCCTTCCTTTTGTATTAATAGTTTGATTTACATAGAGCCATAGGAGGGGTTCGTTGGTATAACGAATAAAAAGTGACAATTAACAATAGAGTTTTTGGTGTTTCATTTTAATACATGTTTCTTTGAGAATTATTATTAAAATGAAGTTATTTTTGGAAAAAATCGGTTATCGATCCCTTACTTTTAATAATCGATTCATGAATCGATTCAAATGAAAAAAATCGAAAAAAGAATCGATTTTTTAAGCTTCGATTAATCGATTTTCGATTAATCGATTTAAAATCGACATCTCTAGTGTGTAATATGCAAAATTTTTAATATGAACTATGCGGCGTCTCACCTTCTTTGATGCGGCATCTCCTATAGGTGTGGGTGAGACGCCGCTTTGTAGGTTCTAGAAAAATGTTAATTATGAATCCTTTATGACTCAAAATTAAAAATTATTTATAATTAATTTTAAAGAACAATGTTTACATTTATTGTGTACCAAATTTCTAATCAATTAAATGCATACTTTAAGAATTATCAATTACTTTTAAAAATGTGCGGCATCTCTCCCGCATTCACCCTAGTACATGTTTTGAGATCCTTGCAATATTTTTTTCAAAGAAAAATATTTGAAAATAGCAGAAGTATAACTGTATTGCAGGTGCGCCTTTTTTGGGCATCAGTTGTGGTGGACATGATAACTCGAGAACGGTTCATCCGAAATAAAAATTTCAGAAACATCTCGTTAGTATATTTTATTGTTTAGTTGCTGACCGAAGCATTTGTCAAAATAAAAATTTTCAAAAAAATGGCGACGATTTTAATAATAAATTTATTTTTTTAGTGTTAAATAGGGTACTTGACTGCAATTGAGAAATGATTCTAAATGCTTTGTTCTTACGTATAAATTAGTTCATTTTTGTTAAATTTTTAAAAATCTTCAAAAAAACCATTGTTCAATTTTAAATGAACAAATTGGCGAGAAAAACGACTTGGCGTAATGAGGTATGCAATGACGTCACGATTTAACTCAAACAGATGTCGCTTTCATTCATGTCAACACTTGTCAACATGGTTTCAAATTTGTACACAATATTCAGCAGTCATCATGCTCAGTTTTAGTGGTATTTACAACTTTCTACTCTGTTATCTTCTTCATTTATCATCACTGTAAGATTTTCATGAAGCCCTACAAGTATTAAATACACTTTAAGAAAACAGTTTGACGTAACTTTAAAATTGTAGCAAAAAATAAAAGCATTTTTAACATAATATTTAAAACAAGTTAATAAGGATATTTTACGTATTAAGTGACGATGTATTCCTTCCATCAATCTTTTTTTAGTGCAAAATTAATTGCAAACCAAAAAGTTCAAAATAAAATACAAAGAAAAACAACTTCTCTTGGTCAATTAGAATTGTAAAAATGTCACAATGAAAATGCAATTTGTCATAGACAATACGTAACTACAGTAATAAGATCAGCTATAAAAAATGACGTTATTTTCAAATATCACTGCGTTTTTAATCATTTAAATGAAGGCTAAAAATTTATAATTTTCAAAATCGAATTTTTAAATAACTAAAGAATATTTTTGTCACTACTAAAATTGAATATATTTAAGGATAATACATAAAATTATTCAATATTTAAAACAAATTTTGAATACAGTCAAGTACCGTATTTTCGATTTTTTTTCTCTAAAAAATATCTTTTTTAAAAAATTGAAATTCCTTCAGTCAGCGATTAGATATTAGCGAATTTCCAGAATGGAATTCAACTATTACAGCTACTGTCATGACGCAACTTTAGCCCGGGACTATGGCAGAAATTTGTTTTGAGGTCCCTAGAAACCGAAAATAATATTCACTAAAATTTATATACAGGGTGGTCCAGAATTATGTACCGTAATTGCTGGAGCTGATAGTATGTTCAAAAATAATGGTACCTTTTCATCTACACTTTTTTCCAAAACTCAATAATAGGGGAGATAAAGCAGAGGGGTAAAATGTAGAGGGGTGGAACGAAACTAAATTCTTCTTTTAAAAACAATTTTGGGCGCTTTTGATTACCCGATTCATAATCTAGGGGTGCGTATGAACATTAAGATAATTAAATTTATGGTATCAATTATTCCATCACTTATGATTAGGGAATAATTTGGAAATAGATACTTCTACTTTAAATTACTCGAAAACGGTAATATTTATCGAAATGTAACGAGTATACCTTTTTGGCGTGAAATTGTCTGAGGAATCATATTATTAAGGATTTTGTTTAAATAATTGCAAGTTAAAAAAGAAAAGACGTGATAACTCACACCTACCACCCAAAACCACCCCTTAGTCATGAGTGGTGGAATAAGTGTTGACATAAATTTAATCCATCTAACGCAAAATAAGTACCCCTAAAATATCAATCCGTTATTCAAAAGCGTTTGGAAAATATTTAAGAAATAATGGTTTTCGTTTCACCCCTTTACAGAGTTGTATCTCCCTTATTATTGAGTTTTGAAAAAAAGTGTACATGAACAGATACCATTATCTTTGAACGTACTACCAGCTCTAGCAATTACGGTACATAATTCTGGACCACCTTGTGTATATATATATATATATATATATATATATATATATATATATATATATATATATATATATATATACAGGTGTTAGTGAATAAGTGCGAAAAATTTTAATGGGTGATTGCTGAGGTTTTTTTATGTAAAAAAATTTATATAAACCCAGGTTCGAAAATGCTTAGTTTCCAAGATACAGAGTGTCCCGTTTCTTGTTTTTTAAAAATATTTTTCTATATTAAATTAAAAACAAATTATGTGGTCATGCTGTAGAAATGAGGCGTCTTCACCTTTTTTTTGGTAAGACTTTTTCATAGAATGACCTCAGCCGTTAATACGAGAACCTAAACCGATTTTGTAGTAAGAACAGTAATTGAAAATTGTTTTGTATCTTGAAAACGGACACATGAACGACAAAATACTAAGAGGTCCTTTTTGTCAACAATTTATAGAACATTTAAAAAAACATTTTCAAATTGGAAAAAATCATTGGTGTCCTTTTTTTTCTTCAAAAGTATATCATCATATGGCCGTACGGACGCCACTGGTTTGAATGGAAATATTCTGTCTACTTCAGAATATGGATATTTATCCTGTCGTAGCGTATCCCAAATTTTATATGAATATCTCAAAACGTTTTTGAAATATTTAAAAAAGACGAGAAACTGAACACTCTGTATCATGGAAACTAAGCGTTTTCGGACATGGGTTGATATGAACTTTTTTACATAAAAAAAACCTCAGCAATCACCCATTAAAATATTTCTAACACCTGTATATATATATATATATATATATATATATATATATATATATATATATATATGTGTGTGTGTGTGTGTGTGTGTCCGCGCGATAACTCTCGAACGAAATGTCTATGAAATTTGGTGAAAATATTGGAAGTCTCAAACCGTTGGACGAGTTCGTTAACCAAACACGTCCGGTGCCCGGAACATGGTTTTTTTTGGCAATTTTCGTGACAAGAATTAATGTTTTGCCAAAATTTCCCCTTATTCAAAAATTTTTGCGACATTTTTTTACACCATTGAAACGGGGAGAAAAAAATCACACAAAAACGGTCTTTAAACTATTATTATATGTCAACTAGTCTCCGAAAAAACTAATTTTTGTAAACGGAAATTCGCTATGTTATGGAGAATGCTGCGACAAGGGTATTATCATAATAAATAAGTAGTATAAATTTGGTATTGCTCGGATTTATAGTTTTTTAGTAATCGTGTCCACCGCAAAGGTATTTTCAAAAAAATACAATTCTGAGATAATCGTGTTTAAAGTTACAAGTTTGTTTCTTTCAGGGCTAGGAAAAATGGTTCATACAAACAACTTAAAATAGAAAATGGAAAATGGTTTCCAAAAATGCATTTAAAATACAAAATGGAAAATGGTTTTGCTGAACATATTTAAAATAGAAAATGGAAAATAGCTATTTAAAATGGATTATAAAATACAAAATGCTTTTTTTACTTTTTTATACTATAAATCTTTTATCGTTTTTGATATTAATAAAAAAAAAAAAAAAGTTAAGCAAATGTCAGACGTATTGAAATTATATAAGGGCAGTCTTTTGTGAAAATTTTATAAAGTTTGCATGATATGAAAACGAAATTGAACTCTTGAGATATTGTTACTTAAAAATATTGTAAAATTTATTTCAGCCTTGACATAATCAAACCTTAACTACGCTACAACTGCGACTTCTAAATTATGAAAATCATCTACTCGAAATACCAAAACATTTCTTATCGACGTGTCTTAAAAATAATAGAACACAACTTGCGTCAGAAAAATTTGACTTGAGAGAAATGCAGCTCTAGTAACAAATTTAACTGAAGTGACATTGAAACTCGAATTATAAAAAAATTCGAGTCAATTGAATCGACTTACATTTAACACAATTTGTTAAACTGCGTTTAATTCGAGTTCTATAATTAATATGAGTCATAAGTGTCATAGGTACATATACACATAAATTTGAGTGTACATGCATTTTCATTTTAAATGTAAGATGAATTCAAATTTCCATTTTAAATACAAAATGGAAAATGGTTTGACCGAACTTATTTGTATTTAAAATACAAAATGTCATTTTGTATTTTAAATACATATTTAAAATGAAATCATTTTAAATAGTTCCCAGCCCTGGTTTCTTTCATATTCGATGTTGAACGTTCGAAAGTCTATACACAACTGCTTTAACGTTTCAAGGCCGTACATTTCGAACAATACAATAGAGCGGCGAAAGTCGGCGTACCGCTTATATTTTACGGAGCGGCAGCTGCGCAGGCGCAGCCACGGGCACTACTTGAGATAGTGTGCTGTAAAATAGCTATAACTTCGGATCTAATGCTCCGATCGTTATGAAATTTGGTGAGAGTATTCTTGAGACAATGTACTTAAAGAATTGGCAATAAAAAATAATAAACTTTTCGTATTATAATCCCTTAATGAAACGTATAAAAATCGGTACTTACCCTGGCGTATTGATACAATGCGCAGCTGTGAGTACGTACTCGTCACTGATCAATGTCCCACCACAGTTCCATGCTATTTTACCATTTTCATAATATCCTAGTGCCGCCTGTAAAAGAGAACAGAAACTGTAGATCAAAGTTTTTTTACGTACAAATGCTCGAAGGTAGCGGTTACACTGGATACGAATTCATCCGAAAATTCATTCGTACGAATTCGTACGAGTTTATCCGAGTTAATACGAATTAAACAAATGTATACATTTAGACATGCGTGGTTACACTGCTTACGACTCTTTCGTACGAGTTCGTACGACTTTTTGATACGACCAAAATATTTTGTTTTTTGATGCGAATTCGTACAAAAAAAATGATGGATTTAGAAAAAATAATTATTTTTGTTGAACAAAGGCGGTCTTTAAAAGGGATTAAAAACCTAAATATTATCATAATAGAAAGTTAAATAAAAAATTGTGGAATAAGGTGGCAGAGGAAATGTTTAGATAATTTTTTAATTAAATATATTACGATATAATAAAACTAACCTAACCTAACAAAAACATTTTAAGTATGTGTAATGAAAAATTAATTAACTAAATATTGAAGCTAAAATTCAGTAGATTTTAAAATATAACTGAATGTGACTTGTTCAAATACTCTAAAAATTTCTGTTCGTCTTGAAAAATTTCTTCAAAACAATTCCAGAACTCAGCTTTTTTGCTCTACATGAATAATAAATAATCGTTTACCCAGAATTGTTTGTTTTCTATAATTAGAAATTTTGAAAACGATGTTTCTAATAAATAAGATTCGGTAGCTGAATCCATTGTTTGATTATCATGCAATATGTATTAACGATTTTCAGTTTAAATTTAAATACGAATTCGTATTACGATTCCGTATCCAATGTAACCACACAGTCGTACGAATGAATTTCGTACGAGCTCGTACGAATTCGTATCGAATGTAACCGCAGCCTAATAATTACCATATGTGGAAATTCTTTTGGTTGTGCCTTCGTACCGCCGACTATCAGCGAGAGACCGTTCGAATTACATTTGGGAACCGACACCGGCACTGGATCCGGACTAGGCACCAACGGAATAGCCGCAATAACGTTTGTAACCGGTCTACTATATTCTTCACATTCTAAAATAAACACGAAATTATTTCGAAAAAACTCCAAAAACAACAAATTATTTTGTAAAAAAAACTTACTTTGTTCACTTTTCCGCGAAAACGTATTCACGGATATCGCCACATTATCTTCATCCGGGAACACAAAACTCGAATCATCGTCAATTGGCGGTTCGGTTCTGATCGTTGTACGTCGTGTCGTGTGAATCGTGTACGTTGGTCCTCGATCATTGTTACTGTGAAAAATCGATCCACGATTATCGCTATTGCCGCTAGCGCCACCGTTGTCGTAATTGCTGTGATAAACTTTTTCGCGATCTCGATCATCCTCATCGTTATTATTATAAATATTCGAGTCTGACTGGACGCTCTGAACACTACTTACTAAAAAACAATTCAAATTTTTTGAATATCTGCTTTAGGGGTGAATCGATCAATACTGACAAATTTGTGACAAATGAATTACTAAGTCTATTTTTTTCATTATAAATAAATATAATTTATGTGCAGGGCTGGGAACTATTTAAAATGATTTAATTTTAAATATGTATTTAAAATACAAAATGGCATTTTGCATTTTCTATTTTAAATAAGTTCGATCAAACCATTTTCCATTTTGTATTTAAAATGAAACTTTGAATTAGGGATGTGCGAATAGTGCTCGAATCGAATCGAATAATTCGATTTTTTCGAATAAATTCGATTTTTCGAATTATTCGTTTTTTTCGAATAATTCGAAAAAACGAATTATTCGTTTCATTTTTTCGGATAGCTCGAACTTTTTCTTTTTTTATTTCTAAGACTCAAACATACTAAGAACTTTAATAATATAATTTATATATATTAATATAGTTTCATTTACAGAGCAAATTCATCCAAAAAATAATTCTTTCTAACTTGTCACTGGGAAGTTATTGCAGTGGATTCTTTTGTCGCATTTTTTTATGTTTTAAGTTTTAACGAATATTCGAATCGAAAATTCAGCTATTACACCCACTGTCATGGGACGACAAATTTTTGTAACAATAAACTTTTACTATTACTGATTGATTTATCCTGTTCTTTAGGCATAATGTAACTTTCCATTTATGAAATTAATGTAATGTTATCCATTTTTTTTTTTATTTAAATTAAATGTTTAAAAATCTCTAAGAATCAAAAGAAAAAACAAAAATTCGAGCTATTCGAATTATTCGTCTTTTTTCGAATAATTCGATTTTTCGAATTATTCGTTTTCTTTCGAATAATTCGATTTTTCGAATTATTCGTTCCCTTTCGAATAATTCGAATATTTTTCGAATAATTCGATTTTTCGAATTATTCGAAAAATCGAATTATTCGATTCGAAATTCAAATCGAATATTACTATTCGATTCGGTGCGAATTATTCGACATTTCGAATAATTCGCACACCCCTACTTTGAATCCATTTTACATTTAAAATGAAAATGCATGTATACTCAAATTTAATGTATAAGTATATAATTATGTATGACACTTATGACTCATATTAATCATAGAACTCAAACTGAACGCAGTCTAACAAATTGTAAGTTAAATTTAAGTTGACTCAATTCCAATTGATTCAAATTTTTCATAACTTGAGTTGCAATGTCACTTGAGTTAAATTTGTTAGTAGAGCTGCAGTTCTCTTAAGTTAAACTTTTGTGACTCAAGTTGTGTGCTATTATCTTTAAGACAAGTCGATAAGAAATGTTTTGGTATTTCGAATATATGATTTTCATAATTTAGAAGCCGTAGCGTAGTCAAGGTTTGAATATGTCAAGGCTGAATTAAATTTTACAATATTTTTGAGTGCTGTAAGATGGTCTTGACTCGGTCAGGGGTTGTTGAGTCGGTCACCCATGTCGCGATCGGTAAAAATGTGTGTTATTAAGAGACCAGACAACCTAATGTTTCGCAACTGGTCTCGTTTTCATCGTTTATAAACACTCTAAGCAGCCGTAAATGTCTTTCAACTCTAATTGGTTTTTCTAAAATATAATACCGGGTTGACCAAATAATCTAAAAACAGCGACGGAATATTGTTGTCTGGTTAAGGCATACATAATCAGATATTGAATAATAAATCGAAAAGAGATGGTTTTATTCGACTCTAAACTTAATCGGCATCGATATTTCGATAGGTGTATAATCGTATCCTTAGCAACAAAAAAAAATATTCGGTGTAAACAAATTCTATTGTTGAGTCGGTCACTCTCATTTTTGATGAGAAATCTTGTTTCTTTTAAATTTAAGTATTCGTTTGATGGATGTAACTAAAACACTATCCCTTACTCTATGTTAACCAATAAAATATCTTAGTCTTTGTATGTGGTGTGCCATTGATTTTTTTTCCATATTTCTTAAATCTGGCTTTGCAAGCTTTGCAACCAACCACCAACTGTTGTAAACAAGCTCTGGTGTCTAAATATGTGCCCGAATTTGGGCTGAAAAGGTTAGTTTCGACGTTGTAATGCAATTTAAGTAGGTGACCGACTCAACAACGTTTTACCATGTTGACCCGGTCACTTATTTATTTTTTATTATTTTTATTTATACACACATATAAATTAAAGGATCAGGGATATAATAAAGGAAACATACTTTATGAGATAGAAACGTATTTATTATTGTATTCAACAGCAGGAAGGAGTTATACCTAAAAATAGCAAAAAAGTGACCGAGTCAAGACCATCTTACGGTAACAATAATTTCAAGAGTTAAATTTGGTTTTCATGTCATGCAAACTTTATAAAATTTTGTCAGAAGACTGCCCTTATTTAATTTCAGTACGTTTAACATTTTTTTCTCTTAATATAAATAATGTTCAAAAATCTACAACATAAAGTAAAAAAAGCATTTTGCATTTTATAATCCATTTTAAATAGCTATTTCCCTTTTCTATTTTAAATATGATCAGCAAAACCATTTTCCATTTTGTATTTTAAATGCATTTTTGGAAATCATTTTCCATTTTCTATTTTAAATAGTTTCTATGAACCATTTTTCCCAGCCCTGTTTATGTGTAGAAAAATAAGTTAAATTTTATAATACATCTAACAGTATTAATATTTGATTATTGTTCAATCTTCTAATTTTAATAATTTTAAAAATAATGAATTTGATTCTGGTAGTTGACGTGTACGCACACATAATAACTTATAGATAAATAAATATATATTATGGGTGTGTTCGTGTCATTTATAAAAATTTAACATTTTTATAGTTTTTTTTTTCTATTTATTACAATAACTGAACGTCCAATATTAAAAAAAAAATATTTTTTAATGATTCAAAAACATAAAAGAAAATAATTTTCAGTTTTTTAAATCTTAAAGTTGGTTTTTAATGACACAACTTACTTAAATACATACCACTGATTCACCTCTAATCATTCTTTGGTATTTACTCGTACGTTAAAAATTCTAACTTTGAAAATTTATTTCTTCTAAACTACACGTCAGAAATTATTCAAAATAGTGTCAGTGAATGCATCATATCTTTCTCTATAATACATACTAAAATTTCAAATTCTAAACTTGGAAAATTTCAAGTGATCGATTCACCTTAACGAGTTTCGGAATTGGGGATGTGCACGAATTTTGGGTCCTTAAAAACACAGTTATTTAATACCTTATTACCTGGACAGCATATAATTGGTGTACGATTCTCGTACGAACATATTCCCGGTTTTATTGACACTTGCGCCCAATTTGTAAGGATCGGACATTTTCGGACGTACGTACAAACGCCCGACGAACCGTCAGCGGCCACTGTACATGAATCACCCACTAAAAATAAACAAATTTTAAAAATTTTTTCACGTGTTAACAATTCCAAAACACAATAAAAAAAAAAAAATGGAGAAATGTCACGAAAGGAAAAACACTGGAATTAAAAAACAAAAACTTTCGAATAAATTGTGCACTTTTCAAAAATTAGTTACCTTGTTGATCCGCAACGATTTGAGCAATAAATATCAACGAAATGATCAAGTTCAGTTTAAAACATATCATTTTTTTTAAATTTAATAAAAATAAAAAAAAAACTGTAATTATAAAATGTAATTAAAAAATCATTAAATGAATCAATAATTAAAAACATTAAACAATTAAATAATAATTATGGAATAAATCGTTTAACCGTCCGTGGCTAGTGTATAATGAATTTTGTCGAAAATGTAAAAAAAAAAATTTTTCCCAAACTTTATTTTGATTGTCTCTTTCACGTCTCGAGTGTTGGGATTTTTGTTATTTTATTTGTCAACAAGCACATCATTACTAATTATACGTGACGTATTTTCAAATGTATTATCTCATGCTGAAAGCAATTAGTATGTACGTATACATTACTTATACGAATAGGGGTACAGTCATTTGCCGGATCATAACTGACATGACTGACATTGCTCAGCGTTCGCCAGAAAATTTTGTTAGCTTAACTATGGACCATATACATGGATTCTAAAGCGGCCCCTATACGCTCAATAATATTGCACAAAATCCGAGGTTGTACAATATTATGGATCGTCTGTAGGTTATATTGAAGGGTTGTACAATATATTGTGCTGATCAAAAATAGTTTGAAATATATTGTGCAATGAATGAATATTGTAACGTCTGTAGGCTTTGTAGATATTATTGCGCAATACTACTTTATTTGTTTTGATTTGTTTGTTATTCTGTAGTCATATTTGATGGCTATTATTTGAACCAGTATGAATTATTAATTTGCAAGAATAATTATTTATTGCTATGCAACATCTTTATCACTTAATATTTAAAATTAAACAACAGTTTAATTAAGTACAATTCCTGCATTTAGTTTATTGCACAAATTTCTTTAAAAAAAATTATTGAACTGTCTGGAGAAGCGTTCAATAAATTGCACAAGTTGATTGCACAATATTATTGAGCGTGTAGGGGCCGCTTAATTCGTACGGAAGAATTACCAAAATTGGTCACGAGAATGGCACATATAAGGCTTTCTTCTTTTACCACTCGTGGCGTTAATATTCTCAAAATACTGATAGCGAATATAGTAACATAAAATGGATAAAACAGAGTGTAAATACAGTACTTATTCTCAAATGGAAACACGTCGGGACTGGGGAAGTGAGTGTTTCCATTTGAGAATCACCAATGTCGGTTGATGATATCTACATATTATACATAATTATAATAAAATTGTAACGAGATCGTATCTGTACATGGAATATTTTTTGAAAATTATACTGGTTCTGTAAATAGTTACCGATGTAGATACAAAAACAGCGATTTTTAGAATTTTTGTCTGTCTGTCTGTTCACGCATCACGCAAAAACTATTGGACGGATTTTAATGAAATTTGGTGTGATGATAACTTATTACCTGGGTCAACATCTAAAATACTTTTTACTCCGGGAAAATTTCTCATTTCCACGGGAAAATGGAAAAACCATTTTGAGCAAGTGCACACATTAGGCAAAAACTATTGGACGGATTTTAATAAAATTTGGTGTGGTGATAACTTATTATCTAGGGCAACATTTAAGATACTTTTTACTCCGGGAAAATGCCTCATTCCCACGGGAAAATAGAAAAACCATTTTGATCATGTGCATGCATTAAACAAAAATTATTATTCTTTGCAAGTTCTGTATAATTATTACACTTACATACTTCTCATTGAGTTTATAACAATACTTTGCGCGAACGACGTCGCGGGTACGGCTAGTTTAATAATAAGGAAATACATAGAAATTACATGTCTATGAAATAAGCTTTTATAGTTTAAATTACTTTATACGGCGAATATCCAATGGTACTGACTCCGATTTCACATAGTGACGTCAGCGAATTATATAATATACAATATAAATGATGCGACGCAAAATAAAAATTGTTAAGTTTATTTTAAAAACGATCGAAAAACCCACTTTATAACTGAGTTGAACATTGGAAAAGATTCCAGAAGATTCTATTCAAAAGCTAACAAAGATAATATAGAAGCTTGCATTTCCATTTGAGAGTGTTAAAAGAACCTCAGAGTACAGAGGTACAGCAACTATCTCTATCATGAAATTTGCGGTGCGCACTTCTGTGTACGTTAGGCTACTTAGTAGTCACTCTCTCAGTAGCAGTCGATGAGTGTAGGTCAATCACAAGTCAATTGATTTGATTGTTATGTTGGTTGTGTTGGCATTGTTACATCCCCACACGGAGCCACATACACGCGTGTAGGATCATACATATGTATGGAACAGCACGGCCACGTGACGACCACTGCCACTAACGATCACTAACAAAAACACACAATATCGCACAAATACAAAGTAAACCCAGTGCACATATGTAAGATATTTTCTATCTCTTACTGGTTACATTGGTTCCAGTAGTCTCTAGTTCTCTGTGAAAACAACAATTTCTAACTTTTGGTTGATTGTTTTTATTCCATAATCTTTGAATATGGCGGTACTTTAGAAATTAACGTAGTTGTTCTGGGATAGTCAGGTACAAAAGTATAGCTTAGCGAAAAAATTTTCTTTTATCAAAAATTAAATAATGTATTAATATTCTTCAGTTATTATATTTGTATACCACTTGTTTTTTTTCTTAATTTCCGCTCGCTTATGTAGTAGCAATATAAAAGCATTGTTGAAAAAGCGTTATAAAAACGTTGTAAAATGATGTTTATAAATAATATTTCAAAAAAGGCGTAGTGAATAATTTTTATTTCTTATTAAAATATAGTTTGTAGTTAACTGTATTTTATGACAAATTAAATTTTTATCAAATTCCTTTGACAAGTGTTTATTTTATTAAAAGAAAAAATTAATAAATAAATAAATGAAGTTTTCCCATAAGAACACAAAACTTTGAAATCGTTTTTCTTAAAATTGGAATAGTTTATTAAGGGAGCGTTCATAAACTACGTAGCAAAAAGTTACGCTGGACTACGTGGGGGAAGGGGGGAGTCAGAGTTAAGCTACGTAGTTTTATTTGGAACAATTAAACAAGCATGAATTTGAATGTGAAAATTCATGAATATGCTTAATATTTTGGATATTTTGAATTTGACAAAGCTTCCTTAAGCGAATTATGTAACCATGTGGTCACACAGTCTTTACATTAAAATTCTTACTGTCAGGGGACGTGTTTTTTGAGTGAATATTCTGCTAAACTGTAAAAAAGTGCCTTCAATTTCATAGTTTAAAATAAAAAGGTTATTATTTTAACTGAATATTTTTTGGAATTAGTAAGAAAGAAAACTACATTCCACTATGGCGGGAGGGGCGGGTCAATGCAAAAGTCACCTGTAGTTTACATGGAAGGGGAGAGGTTCAAAATTGACCAAAATGGAACTACGTAGTTTATGGATGTTCCCTAACTAGGGAGGGTAGAGGTAAGGAGAAGTATCTCCATGTATAAAAAGTGGCTCCAAAAGTGGATGAAATTAAGATGGCGCTAGTGCACTAAAATTCTTAAATTTAAAATTAAGCGCTGAAAATTGTTAGAGTGAGATCGAATTAAACTGCTGTATTCAATACAACTACATACTTCTATACTATGGAGGGTAGATATCAGGAGGACTATCTTGGCTGAAAAGCAACAGAAAAATAGTTCAAAAAGTGTCCCGTTTTAAGTACTAAGTAACAGTTCAAAAACTCGCCAGAATAGCGCTAGAGTAGCAAAAGAGTATACACCGATATTCCGTTAACCGTACGACAATACATACACGTGGTACCCTTAACGGAATCATATACAGGATGTTTCTCTAGACAATTTATTTTTTAATAAAAATTAAAATATGTTTATAAAAATAAATTTTTAAGTCATATTTTCTAGCTACATAATATTTATTTCTAATTGTAAGCTTAGAAATTATAATATATATGTGTATTAATAATTTTTATTATTACTATTATCATATATTTAAGTTAACTTTCAAAATAATCGCCTGTATATGTTAAAAATTGAAGTTTTATTTACATAAAAATGTTTATTTACATTAAAAATTTTGTCACGTAGATTGTGTATGTATACACAAACACACACAAACGGTACGCATAATGGTAGTACGGATATCGGAAAACCGCGGTAATTATTTTTTTGTGTTGTTTTATAAAAATTTTCAAAATAATAAAACTATTATATGTAACAATTATAATAAAAAAAACAATAATTACATAACAACGTGGATGTTTTTCTTTCCTTGTTTACTTCTCTAAATTTACCCTTTTGCTATAGTAGTGCCGCCACTATTTACGCCTTTCTATGGACACTTTTTGATACAGAGATGGTGTTCCTGATATCTACCCTCCATATTCTATACACTAGTATTTCCCTTTGGCATACTTCACTTCATTTATAATCGCCAAATTCAGATCGAACCCTGATTGCTTATCAGCGCCGTTCTGGGTACTTATTGAACTATTATTTCATCAAATTCAGGGGCCACTTTTTCGATTCAAGTCCCATATGAGATACTCCTCCTTACCTCTACCCTCCATATCCCTAACTTGTAGCAATGTAACAGCACGCCATTATTCAATATATGACTGCAGATCTTCTTCAGAAAGAGAAATTTTTATTTATTTACAAATGCAATCAATTCCAATGATAAGAATTCCTTGAAAATATTTTAGCTCTAACTTAAGACCAGACTGATTTATAGTTTAATTTTCAAGAACTCAAATTTTTTGACATATACAATATTTTGATCTTCAGACTTCTACATATACCATGCGTTTCAAAATGTTAAATTTTATTCTGGAACGTCAGTGTTTAGATACTCCGGTGGTAAATTTTTGTTAAGTACGACCCTGTTTGCTATTGTTTTAAAATATTTTGCATTCAGAGGGTATACGATGATGAAAAAAAAAACTACGCATATTGTTTAATAATTAATTTATTTTATTTAAAAATGAATAATTTCAAATTTACAATTATTTTTTTTGAATAACGCAGTAATTAACGTATTGTTTTCATTTTGTTTTAATATTTTATTTTAAATATTAAGTTTAAAAAACTTTTGAATGAATTTATATGAAATTTCCAATTTTGAAAGTGTTTTGTTTTTATAAATAGCCCGATTATACGGAATTTGAATTTCATTGGAAACGATTTGAATTGAAAGTTCCAGATATTTTGTGTTACAACCAAACATAAGTTGAATCGTTTGCTCATTTGCATACAATATCTTTGTTTAGAAAAAAATCGGATTTTCCGTTATCAATTGGTTTTTCCTATTATGTAGTTTTTTTATTTTTTTGATGAAATATAAAAGTGTTTGTAAAGTACCCGTTTTATGTCTTTTAAAACATTTTCTAACAAAAAAATTTTTGGAACGAATTTATTTTTATTTTTAATATAAAAATTTATTTTATCAAAATTAAATATTTTTATTTATTTTTCTTCTTAAATTCGAATAAAATTAAGTAAAAAATTGAAACAAAGTTTAAATGAAGTCTTTTTTTTTAAGTTTATTTTTTTTAAATACAAACTTTATACATTATTGCATGAATTTAAATGCCTCTTCTTTCTATTTGGGTAAAAATCAGATATTAAAAATAATTTTAGCTAAACGTTTTTTTTTCTTTTTTCTTTTTTTTTTTTAATTTGTAAAATTGAATTACGCTATATATAATATAATTATATGATTTGATGAACATTCCTTAAATTTAGAATAAATTATTTTGGCAATATATTATGTATTTAATTATTTTCATAAAAATCACTTGATTTAGATCCAAATAGATTTTAATGACAAAAAACAATATTTTATATTTGTTACAATTCACTCTTGCAAATGTGCCGCCTATGTTCTTTCCCCCACTACTCTCCAGGAAAAAAAATCTTTACAGCTGAACCTTTTTTTATGCGGTGGATAGGGACCGTATAAAAAGATCGCACAAAAAAAAATATATATTCAAAAATATCATAAATAGCTATAAAAACTTTAGTTCGGTTCAGATTGTAAAAAAAGTTTCATCGAAAATTCAAAACGCTCAAAACCTCACGATTTCCTTAGAAGTTGCTTTTCTAAATAAAATAAAGCATTAATTTAGACATGGGGACATTTTATTTCATTTTTATGATATGAAAGTCGTGAAAAATACATCTGTAAAAAAAAATAAATGATGCAATAACTTATATTCTTATGCAATGTACTGATTAAATGCTTAAAAATCATTAAAAAGCATTTTTATCAACAAAAGTTACTATAGTTAATGTATAAGTTTCCTACTTTCTCTTGATTTTGATTCACATTATACCTTTTAATGAAATGACCTTTTTTTAAAAAACCGTATAAAAAAAATCGCACAAAAAAGGACCGCATAAAAAAAGGTTCAGCTGTATTTTGACATATAGGCCACAAATAAAAACTAATTAAATAACCCATGGGGTGAATTTGACACTGAGGGAAAAAAAATGGCTGAACTGAATAAATTTGATGGAGTTTCGTTCATATTTTAACGTTAATACACTTTGATTTTATTCGCAAGATATCGTGCAGGGAAAAATGTTTCTATACGTAACACATACACACTCACACACACACACGCGCACGCGCACACCAGTACAACTTTTTAAAAATAGTCTAAAACACTGTAGGGCCTTCACAAATGAATGATGATTGGCCTAGACGACAAATTTCCAAGCGATTTCTACTCGCGTCGTAATGGTTAGTAGTGTAGGAAAGACCCCTACAGCCCTACGTGCAACCGTTTGCGAGAGTGCACTGTATATTAATAGTCCAAGAGCTATTAAACATTTTTATTCAAAGAATTTTGTACCGTTTGAAATTTTGTCTGAAAACAATCTAGCTGAATTACCCCAGCATTTTATAGTAAAAAAAACTACCTAATTGCTTTTAGAATTTTTAAGTGTTTAAAAGTCACAGAACTATTCAACAAGATGACAACTGACTTGTCGATTTTTAAACACGAAAATATATGTGTCGCCTAGTATCAAAATCTACTAAATGCACTTTTCGAATTTTTTGATTTTTTAGGGCCATTAATTTTTAAATGCAACAAGGCATATGCCCCTTAACATTTTTTGTTGTAATTTTAACTGCTTACTAAAGAAATCTGCAACTGAAATATAACATAATTTTCAAATTCTGCTAAAATTACATTGAAAACTTTACAAATCCTGCTAAATACCCATACATAACCTATATTTTAGATTTTAACCGTTCAAATTTTAATTTTTTCACTGACATGCGGGACGTACGAAGTATAAAATTATGTTTTTACGTAAAATTTGTATTTTAGTATTTATCTAAAATTTTAAATAATGAAATCGTAGATGTAAATGAATTACTAAGTAAGCACTTTGGTTTTAAGTGACAAAATGAAAATAGTTTGCAATATTACAAGACAAATTGTATCGTCTAACCCTGATATATCCAATATTGTTGAATCAAGTTTTTTTTTTAATAAATTTCCCTTATAATTTCTGTTTTAAAACGCACTTTATATAAATATTACTATCAAAACCTAATAAATTCAAATAATTTTGATTAAAAAAGGGGTAAAACGATAATTTTGTTTTTTGATAATAGTACTAATCATCTTTTTTACCTTGTTAGTTAATATAATTATGACTTTTTAATCGAAAAATTAATTTTGAACTGAGTTATGGTTTTTTGCGATTTCCCATGATCTTTATAAAGTGGAATTAGTAGATTTTGATACTAGGCAACTCATATTCTAGAAGTGGATTGTTTTATGAAACAAAAATTAAATCCAGATTAAAAGTAAAATTTACAAGCAACAAAGGACCGGTATCGATGAGTTAAGAAAATTAATCCCATAATATGAAAAAAAATTTAACAATAATTTTTTCTTTATATATTTTTCAGCATTTTAGAAAAATACAGGACACTAACTTAACGCTATGACAATTTAAAAGTGACTACGTTTTCTTCGCAAGAAAAATCGACAAACTGTGGTCAAAATGGCTTTTTTTGAAAAAATGTACCTTTGTTTTAGTATAACGATTTTTTTTTTCGACATGAAAGCATTATGATTTTTTTATATGTTGTTCTTTAAACGTCAACAAATATAAAAATACAAAAATTAAAATGCAAAAAAAAATGCGCTCATGTCTAAAAAAACTCGATATCGTAAAAAAAGGGACAATTTTCCAAAAAATTTCCAAAAAAAGCCATTTTGACCACAGTTTGTCAATTTTTCGTGTGAAGAAAACATAGTCACTTTTAAATTGTCATAGCGTTAAGTTAGTGTCCTGTATTTTACTAAAATAATAAGAAATATATAAAAATAAATATATACTTAAATTTTTTGTTATATTGGGGTCAATTTTCAGTGACCGACAGAACGTTCGGGCGAGTTCGTATCTCGTACATACACTAGATTTCAGCATACAATTGAAATTTTAATATGTCTAAATAAGTTTCGGTTTCGGTTTCGGCCGAAACTGAGATCGAGGCCGAAGTTTTGGTTTCGGCACCAAATCCTGTTTCGGTCGGACACTATCAATTTTCTTAGCTTATCGATACCCCTCTTTTCGTAATAACTTCTTTCGTAAAAAAATCAATACTGTCAAAGATATTTGGTAATTTGATACTAAATTGTTGATGCACACAAAATTTCAACTAGTGGGTCATTTCATTTCAAATCATCCAATAAAAACATAAAATGTCACCCATGACCTCAGATTTAGCTGAAAATTTTTTTATTTGTTTATTTAGCCATCCTAATCATCTGTACAAAGTTTAAAAAAGTTATCTCTAATAGTTTTCAAGTTATGAATTTTTGAAATTTAGCAAAATAGGGTTAAAATGATGTTTCCGTGGTATCACTTTCGGTGACGTTATTATATTAAAAAATCCATAACTTCTGTAATATTTAACATAAAGCAATAATTTTTTCATCAAAATGTTCAGAAAAGTCAGGAGATTACAGGAAAAATAAACTTGGTTAATTATCACTTCATGTTTCTATGTAATGCTTTGTTAGACTTAAATTTTGAGACATTTTTCAATCGATAAACAAAAAATCTTTAAAAGTGATTATTGACAAAAGGCATTGCAGTAACCGTAGTAATTTTTTTTAAAATTTATCCTAAAGATGTAAACTAAAATAATCTGGAACAAAAATAATGGTTTTTTACCCGCTAATAGTTTTCAGACACGTCTGACGTCTGGAAGCTCAAAAAACGAGCTTTTTAGAATAATTTCCACAAAATTCAAAATTTTTGTTTACACCATTGGAACGAGGAGAAAAAATTACACAAAAAAGGTCTTTAAACTATTATTCAATGTCAACTAGTTTCCAAGAAAAACTAATTTTTATAAATGGAAATTCGCTATGTTATGCAGGATGCTGTGACAGTGGTATACAGGGTGTAAAACAAATAACTCTCGTCCTTTTGTGGGATGACTCATAGCACCCTGTAGACACTAAAACCGCAGGAATTTTTTCGGAATTAACAGTCGCGTCAACCCTCAAAAGGATAAGAGTTATTTCCTTTACATCCTGTATATATTATATACAGGGTGCTATGAGTCACCCCACAAAAGGACGAGAGTTATTTGTTTTACACCCGGTATATGGCTACCATTTAATAAAGTTAGTTTTTCTTGGAAACTAGTTGACATAGAATAATAGTTTAAAGACCTTTTCTATGTAATTTTTTCTCCTCTTTCCAATGGTGTAAACAAAAATTTTGAATTTTGGGAAATTATTCCAAAAAGCTCGTTTTTTGAGCTTCCAGACGTCGGACGTGGCTAAAAACTATTAGCGGGTAAAAAACCATTATTTTTGTTCCAGATTATTTTAGTTTACATCTTTAGGATAAATTTTAAAAAAAATTACTACGGTTACTGCTATGCCTTTGGTCAATAATCACTTTTAAAGATTTTTTGTTTATCGACTAAAAAATGTCTCAAAATTTAAGTCTAACAAAGCATTACATAGAAACATGTAGTGATAATTAACCAAATTTATTTTTCCTGTAATCTCCTGACTTTTCTGAACATTTTGATGAAAAAATTATTGCTTTATGTTAAATATTACAGAAGTTATGAATTTTTTAATATAATAACGTCACCGAAAGTGATACCACAGAAACATCATTTTGACCCTATTTTGCTAAATTTCAAAAATTCATAACTTGAAAACTATTAGAGATAATTTTTTTAAATTTTGTACAGATGATTAGGATGGTTAAATAAACAAATAAAAAAAATTTTCAGCTAAATCTGAGGTCATGGGTGACATGACCTGGATGAAGTGGCGTGTAATGACCCTAGTACAAAACTGTTTGAATAAAATGTTCATTGGCTCTTGATCTATAATTAATAAATATAATTAATATAGTTTAAATAATAATATATATAATATATATATAAATATAATATAATAAATATATAAATATATAATTACAATAGCACTAGATTTAGACAAATACAATATGGGGTGGTTTTTGTTTGATTTGTGGTATTGGGGACGAAGGGAAATCACTTCGGCTGTATTGCTCCTGGAACGTGACGTCCCACGGAGTTGGTGTCATTGTTGATTTTGGACGATGTATGTGATGTGGCGCGCCGTCGTACATTGTGCCGGGATACGCGGTTCCCATCAACGACGGGCCACTTATATCACTTCGGTGACGATGAAGAGCACCACCACTAGCCGCGTTTGTGGCTCTTCGATCCGGAAGACATTTGAACCATTTTTTGTACGAGATAAGACTGGCCACAACGGCTATAACAAATATTAACAGGGCAATTGCGGTGATCGCCGTGATCCATTCGCCGGAACAGTTTATATCCGATTCACGGACCGCTATCAAATCGAGGTGACTGAGTTGCGGCGGCGTGGCACATTTTACATCTTTTGCGTCCAACAGCATCTCTTGATGCGGTTGGACGTTGAATTTTTCGAATGTGCTATGATTATGGATCCAATTGTTGCTCTGTTCCTCTTTGAGTAACTTCCATAACCACACTAACGAACAGTTACACACAAAATCTTGACCAGATAAACGTAACGACTGTAACTGATCGAGCGGGAAGTGATCAGGTTCCAGTGTTGTGAACACGTTGTTACGTATTGAGATGTGTCTCATGTGCGCGTTGCCATGAAACATGCGCGTCGGGATACTGTCCAATCTACGATTTGCATCCATCCAAATACTCTCCAGATTAACGTTGTCGACAAATGCTCGCGAATCGATCGAATACAAACGATCCATACGACTCAAATGCAATATTTTCAATTGAAATAGACTACGAAACGCTAACGGCTCAATTTGCTCAATAAAATTACCACTAAGTTTAAGTACGGTTAAGTTCGTCAGCTTGGACAGTTGTTGCGTTGGCACATAGTAAAGATTATTATCACTTAAATCTAAATATTGCATGTTTGGTAATTCATCGAAAGCGTTTAACGAAATATTTGAGATCACATTCGAGTCGAGAGCGAGATACTCCAATTTCGGTAGATCGGTGATGGCGGCGTCCTCAATTTCTTTGATCAAATTGTGCGACAGCTCCAAACGTTGCAACTGTCGCGTGCTCACCAATATACTGGTCGGCACCTCCAATATTTGATTGTAGTTCAAAATGAGTATTCTCAATTTGGTCACGTGCGCAAACAAGTCCGGCTCGAAACTGATCAAATTATTATTATTCAAATATAACACTTGTAACATTTTTAAATCACCGAACGCACTTGCCATTATATTTATGAGCTCGTTATGGCTGAGATCCATTATTTCTAAATGTTTAAGTCCCTTAAACGTATCCCTACTAATGTTTTGCACAAAATTATTGCTTATGTTGAGTTGTATGAGTTGATGTTGCGACTCAAAATTCATCGAGCCCAACGTTTGGATTTTATTATATGACAAATCTAAAGCTTTTAAATTATTATAAAAACTTAACGTGTAATGTAAATTTGTTATTTTATTATGTGTTAAATTTAATTGAAGGATTTCGGGGTTCAACAATATTGGTACAAGATCTAGCCCGGAATCGATGCATGTCACATGTAATGAGTCCTCGTTGCAATGGCACCGGGGCGGGCATAGCGCAACCGTCTGAGCAAATAAGGCCTGTATCAAAAACACCGCTAACACGGCGGCTATATGCAGTGATGGATTCGGATTGGCATTATTTAGCCGGGCGAAGATGTTCTCGGGCCGGTAATGTCCGTTTGTACTCTGATACTGGGCATTCGGATCACCGCGTGTCTTATATAATTTGAATCTATATAAATATTTAAATACTCGAACATTATCCATGCCATGAAGCCAACGTCATATATTAAAGAACTGAAACATGAACAGAAATAATAAAAATTTTTTCGCACCGTGCAACAATTAAAAATCTACTTACATTTTGTGCTCTATTTGTCTTTTGTCGTATACACTGCAATCATTTAGACGTCCGTAACAATTGTCCAAATTATTTTCAAAACACAACAATTGAAATAATTAAACAATTAAAAATAAAATTTACAAATAATTCACAAATAAATTTGACACTATTTACACCCTTTTTTCATTTTTATGTTGGATATTTAATATACATGTTTCACTAGCTGCACCCTCTTTGACTCTATCCTACAGGATAACATGTATAGAACGCATTAAGTGATGCCGTTCCAACTACAGTACACGCAATCATTCATGTCGTCGACTCCTCGCTCAATCTGTATTCACAGATTTATGCGGACCACTGAAAAAAAAAAATGCCGAAAAAATTGGTTGTGGTCGATTAAAACGCATGGGTTGATTTTAAAAAAAAATTTTGATCATTTCCAAACCATTTTTAATCTCGAACATATCGTAAAATTGTGTCGGCCATGTCTAATATAACCATCTCTAATTTATATTCCGTTAAACAATGATATAATAATATTGTTATTTCGTTTTAACTGGCATCGGTTCCTTTTTAGCATTCGGCAGTAAAATCGGGAATTTGTCGTATCTCCACCACGCTATAGAAAATTATAAGTTCATTATTATGTATACACGAACGTATAAAACTCGTCTTCACAGTCAACAGCAATATCGTATATATGTATCATGCGTCGTTCTCAGTCTCAATCAGTCGCGAAATACATTTAAATGATGTGAACCCACTCAGGTCATTTACATAACACGTAATGATTTTGAATCATTATGGTGGCGGGGCGGGGGAAAAGCAGGGTTGATTTGGTTTGGTCGCGTAAAAAGTTCTACAGGTTCCATATTTTGCTTTAAGGTAGTTGGTCGATAAAACGATTTTTTCAAAGGATTTTAACGAAACTTCTCTAGATATTTATTAAACGCTTTTAAACAAACCATATGAAAAATTTTTTTTGTCTCAAAATGCCTGACTTTTTACTGCCAGTGATAAGTAGAATAGATAAGATTACAAAAATACCCTTGTCGCAGGATCCTGCATAACATAGCGAATTTCCGTTTATAAAAATTAGTTTTTCTCGGAAACTAGTTGACATAGAATAATAGTTTAAAGAACTTTTTTATGTAATTTTTTCTCCTCTTTTAAATGGTGTAAAAAAATTTGGCAAAAATTTTTGAATAAGTGGAAATTTTGGCAAAAAACTAATTTTTTGCAAGAACAAAAACCATGTTCCTGGCATCCGACGTGTCTGGCTGAAGAACTCATCCAAGATTTTTGGACTTCCAACGTTGTCACCAAATTTCGTAAACCTAGGACATTTCGTTCGAGAGTTATCGTGCTAATACATAAATACATAAATACATAAATAGTAAATACATATATATATATATATATATATATATATATATATATATATATATATAAATTTTAGTGAATATTATTTTCGGTTTCTAGGGACCTCAAAACAAATTTCTGCCATAGTCCCGGACTCAAGTCGCGTCATGAGACCTACTGTAATAGCTGAATTTCCATTCTGGAAATTCGCTAAAAGAAAAAGAAAAAAAAATCAAAGATCCCAACATCAAAAAAGTGAACCCTAGGCATTTACAAAATATAAATTATACTAAACTATGTTGATAAAATTGAACATTATTTAGAATTATACCGTATTTCGGAAAATATGTCACAGATGGCGGCACCTGTACCAGTGAATATATACATATCACAGCATTTTGAGCCGCCATATTGCTGGACGAGTTAACTCGTCTTAATCATTTAAAGTTTTAATTCAATACCAATAATATGAGTTCTTACCGAAAAAAAATTGACCACCCCAATTTTGAGAAAAACGATTTCAAAGTTTTGTAATTTTAACACGGCCTCTTATGGGAAAACTTTTTTTTTTTAATAAAATGACAACGTGTCAAAGAAATTTGATAAAAATTTAATATGTTATTTAATACAAAGTTACAAACCATATTTAATAAGAAATAAAAATTATTGATCGCGCCGTTTCTGAAATATAATTTATAAACATCATTTTACAACGTTTTTTACAACACTTTTTCAACAATATTTTTATATTACTACAACATAAGTGCGCGGAAATTAAAAAAAAAAAACTGTGGTATACAAATATAATCACTGAAGAATATTAATACATTATTTAATTTTTGATAATTTTTTTTTTTTTTTTTTGAGATATACTTTTGTACCTGACTATCTCAAAGCAACTACGTTAATCGAAAAATATTTCAGTAAATTTTTTAACACCCGAACACCCGAATTCGTGAACTTAATCCGCGGCTTCACCCGCGTAGTTAAGTTAATATATACAAAGTGTACTTTTATCGCGTCACTACTGCGAATTAGAAATGTCGATTTTAAATCGATTAATCGAAAATCGATTAATCGAAGCTTAAAAAATCGATTCTTTTTTCGATTTTTTTCATTTGAATCGATTATTAAAAGTAAGAGATCGATAATTTTCCAAAAATAACTTCATTTTAATAATAATTCTCAAAGAAACATGTATTAAAATGAAACACCAAAAACTCTATTGTTAATTGTCACTTTTTACTCGTTATACCAACGAACCCCTCCTATAGCTCTATATAAGTCGGACTATTAATACAAAAGGAAGGAAGAGGACCACCTATCTGTGCAAACGACGATCCCTTTCCCACAAAAGCGACTTATTTAGAAAATATTTTTTTGTCAATTTGTTTGAAATTTTTGAGTAAACTTGGTTCATTCCATGGTATTCGTCCTACATATTCAATTGCGTTATTTTTTATAATTATAATTGAAAAGTTAACTCATTCATCGCCTTTACAAATATAATGTAAGGCGTTTTTACACGATATTACCGATATTACCTATGTACTATCAAGTAAGTCCCTTAAACAAAAAGTATCAGCTAATTTTATTAAACTTTTCAAAATTTCGATTTTTTAAATCGATCTCATAGAATCGATTTTTTTTTAGCCGATTTTTTTTTTTGAATCGATTTTTTTGATTTTGATTTAAATCGATCCAAAACTCGATCTTTTTTTTGGAGAATCGACATCTCTACTGCGAACTGTTACTTTTTTCTTGTTTATTGTTAATTTTCCCACAGAAATGTTTTCCCGAGTAAAATGTAGCCTATAACATTCTTTTGATAATATGCAAAGTTCGAATGAAGTTGGGAATAAGACTTCCCACGGGATTCGCAAATATTTTTCCTGGGGTAAAAAGTAGCCTGTGTCCTTTTACACCCCCTTTGTAAATAATAAGCAAAGTTTGTAATTAAGAATCCGTTTTTTTTTTAAGAATCAATTGTCGTTTATTTTATTGTTTCATTTTAAATACAGCTGAACCTTTTTTATGTGGTAAGAAGTCACACAGAAAAAAAAAAACATATTCAAAAATATCATAAATAACTATAAGAAGTTTTAGTTCGGTCCAGATTGTAAAAAAAAACTTTTTTATGCAGTGGATCGAGATCGCATAAATAAGTTTCATCGAAAAAACAGCTCAAAACCTCACGATTTCCTTAGAACATTTTATTTCATTTTTATAATATTATGAAAATTGTGATAAATATATCTGTAAAAAAATTAAATAATGCAATAACTTATATTCTTATGCAAAGTATTTTTATCAAAGAAAGTTATTATAGTAAATGTTTAAACTTCTTACTTTCTCTTGATTTTGATTCACATTATGCATTTTAATTACCATTTTTTTAAAAACCGTATAAAAAATCGCACAAAAAAGGACCGCATAAAAAAAGGCTTAGCTGTACATTTTCCCTCGGGAATGAGATATTTTCTCGGGATAAAAAGTAATCTGTGTTTATCTTCGTTCTTTCTGCTAACAATATGCTAAGTTTGAACAAACTCAAAGAATTTTTTTTTTTGTTTCATTTAAAATTTTTTTCTACAGGAATGAAATTTCTCACGAGATTGAGATGTTTTCCCAGGGTAAAAAGTAGTCTGTGTCCCTTTTTCGTCCTTTTTGATAACAATAACAAACTTTGATATCAATTATCCGTTTTAATTTAAGGGGGGAGTTCAAATAAAAAATCAACTTTTTTATTTATGATTATTTTGCTTGTTGAAATTTTTTTCAAATTAGGGAGGGTTTCAAATAGAAAATTTTGTTTTTGAAACATTTATTACTCTTCCATGTGGGGGGAGGGGGCCCCTTTTCACAAGTTTTTAAGCGTTTACAAGGAACGCCATATCTCAAAAAGTAATAAATATTTTTTAAATATTTTTTCATTATTTTATTCCTAAAGAACCTGTCCATAAAGCTGAGTACGGGTTTTAGGTAATTTTAAAAATTAACTATAAAATTGTAATCCCAAACTTCTAAAAATTATAAGACCCAATTTTTTATTAAAAAAAAATGTTTAAAAATAGTTACAATTGTTCAAATGGAAAAAGCATACTCCACTTTATGCGGAATATGTTTATGAACAAAATTTTAAAAAAATTAAGTCTCTATCTTTTCTAGAACTTGAGATATGATTTTCCTTGTCGGGAGAAACACAACTTTCGGGAAACGGTAAAAAAACAAAAATAATAACAAAAAAAGCGGTTTACGGTTAAAAAAAGCGGTTAAAAAATATTAAAACGTCTACAAAGGCATACAAATAAAAGAATATTATCTCAGTGCATACTATAACTCATGTACACACCAAAACTAAATATTACTGATCAAATCGCGAGGGGGGGGGGCGAGCAAAGGAGCAGCAACTTGACTGTGCAGCGGCTCACAAATAAATATTTTTCTACTTGAAAAAATTTTTTTTTAGCCATGTTTTATATATCACCGGGTTTGTAAAGAACCACAGAACAAAATAAAAACAAAAAACGAGATTTGAAAAAAATTAGTTTATTAGCCGTTTCTGGCGTGAACTCCTCCCTTAATACATTTTCCCTCGGAAACGAAATATTTTGCCGGGATAAAAAATAGCTTATAACCATCTCTGTCCCATAAGCTATGTCTGTGCAAAGTTTCAAATTGATTGATTAAACTGCGGACGCGCGAAAGCAAGTCAAACAAACAAATTCACTTTCGCATTTATAATATTAGAATTTTAAAAAAGTACAATATTAAGAAATAATTCAAATACAAGTAAACCTTTTTTTATGCGGTGGATAGGGACCGCATAAAAAAAAATTGCACAAAAAAAATATATTGAAAAATATCATAAATAGCTATAAAAAGTTTAGTTCGATCCAGATTGTATAAAAAATGTTTCATCGAAAATACATAACTCAAAACCTCACGATTTCCTTAGAAATTTCTTTTCTAAACAAGATAAAGCATTTTGATTTACACGTGGAAACATTTTATTTCATTTTTATAATATTATGAAAATTGTGAAAAATACATCTAGTTATAAAAAAATTAAATGATGCAGTAACTTGTATTCTTATGCAATGTATTGATTAAACGCTTCAAAAACCATTAAAACGTATTTTTATCAAAGGAAGTTATTATAGTTAACGTTTAACTTTTCTACTTTCTCTTGATTTTCACATTATGCATTTTAATGACCATTTTTTTAAAAACCGCATAAAAAAGGTTTAGCTGTATCATCAAATACTGATTAAAAAAAAAAAAAAATAGTTACTCGGTAAAAGTTTCCGAAAACCAGTTTACATAGGATAAAGTTTCAATCTTCTATCATAAGTGATTTTTTCCCCTCTTTACGATGGCGTAATGTAAGGTGAATATTATTTTTGGGTTCTAGCGACCTCGAAACAAATTTCTATCGTTGTCTCGGGCTCAAATCCCATTGTAATAGCTGAATTTCCCTTAAGGAAATCAGGGAAAATTTTGATAGAAAAAGTAACTTCTTAAAAATCATCTTTTTTTTTAACCGACTTCAAAAACGAGGAGGTTCTCAATTCAACCCGTATGTTTTTTTTTTTAATGTATGTACACCTATTTCTCCCACATTTTTGGCCCAATTTTCGCTGGTCCCGTAAAAATTTTGTTGACATTGGTTGCGTAATTTTTTAACCATCTTCAATAATATGAACAATATGAATAATTATGGCAAATTTAAAATTTGTATATGCAAAATTATTTACTTTAATATCTATAGTAACATATTTTTTTAATTTATGTTGATCCAATTATCCTAAATATAATTTTCTGTCGGTACCTAGCTTATAAAAATTCTTTGATGATTTGAAAAATTGGTGGATTTTCATTGATTTTTTATTTTCCTAGTAATTATGACTTTAAACATTATTAATGTTCCAAATTTCAAAGCAAAGTCAATGAGTGCCCAAAATTATGATTTTTGGACACTGGTATTTTGGAAACTGTTTCACCTAAACGTATAAAATTTGGAATAAAAAAAAAAATTTTAAAAAACCAAATTAAAAATGGGGTGGACTCTCATAAGCATTGTCACTAAAAGGTATAAAATAAAAGCTCTTTTGAAAAACCGACTTCAAAAAGTTAAAAATAATTAATAGTACGAATTTTGAAGTCAGGCGGGAAGTAGCATAAAAAAATGTAGATCTTGAAGAATTCGTGAATTTTTCAAGTACATCCGATCGCAATCGTTCATACGATGTCCCGCCTGACTTCAAAATTCGTACTATTAATTATTTTTAACTTTCTGAAGTCGGTTTTTCAAAAGAGCTTTTATTTACTATCTAAACAGATTCTTCCTTTGACAACGGAAACGTTCTCGATGGATGATTCGAGTCCACTGGACCCAAAGGATCCTTTAGGTGTTTCAAAATAAAAATACAAATCGTAGTAAAGCTATCAATTTTATTTTCATATTCTGTTTTTAATGAAGTCTTGCTCAGTTCAAACGCATTTATTTACAGATCCATTTTTAAAATTTTTGGGTTTCTGATTTTTTTTTTTTTTTTTTGGTAATTTTACAGATACATTATGTAATTTTATCATATAATGCTATATTTATATACTACAGGCAAATTTATAAGCTTTTTGTGTTCAAATACAATATTTATTTGAACCACTACATTTAATTAGTCATAATCAAATAATGGTGCTACTATAGTTCGTCATACAATGACTATCCTTCGCATTATTCGTTAATAACACAGGTCAACATTTGATCTACGCAGGAACGCCGGAAGCGGTCAGTTGCTCCTAGGGTTTTTGGGGTCGCTGATTACGATGAAGGGGTTGGCTAACTTCCATCAGGTCAGATTCAAGGTCATTTGAAGGTCAAGTGGAGAAAAAACCTTTTAAAAAATTTGAAAAAAATCATACCTATTTTTTTAATGTTAGTGAATCGAAATAAGGGGTTGGCTAACCTACATGAGGTCAGTTTCGAGGTCATTTGGAGGTCAAGTGGGGATTTTTTTTCAGATTTTTTAAAAGGTTTTTTCTCCATTTGACCTTCAAATGACCTTGAACCTGACCTGATGGAGGTTAGCCGACCCCTTATTTCGATTCGCTGACCTCGAAAATATAGGTATGATTTTTTTCAGATTTTTTAAAAGGTTTTTTCTCCATTTGACCTTCAAATGACCTTGAACCTGACCTGATGGAGGTTAGCCAACCCCTTCATCGTAATCAGCGACCCCAAAAACCCTAGGAGCAACTGACCGCTTCCGGCGTTCCTGCATAGATCAAATGTTGACCTGTGTAATTTGGTAGATCACATACTATAGTAGCACTTAATTAGTCTTAATCAAATAATACCATAAAATTCATAACATTTTTGAAGTTTAAGGCGTTAAACAAAATCAAAAAGGATTTCAAAATAGAAAATATTTTATTTTTTTTTTTAAAAATATTTATTGTGGAATGCTAGAACACAAATGACTGAATCAGTTTTTGTGTACAAAAGGAAATAAACTATAAAAATATATTGTGCGCATGCGTGTACTTCACATTCGGGTCTTTTTATTTCGGTGACCGGTGACAACTAGAAGCCGGGACTTGTTGGTCATTGTTTAAATTGCTTTTATTACTAGAATTAGGATTTTATGGAACTATTTTTGAGATTAACTATAAACGCCTAACTTTAGTTATAAATTGACCAATTTTTGGACATTAAATTTTCAGTTCCGGTTTATTGGAGACGATCAAACTATACAGTCTTCAAAAAAGTCGATATTTACACATAATATCTACCTTAGAAAAATATATTTTATAATCAAAGCTCTCTGCATAAATTATTTGAATATAATATGTACAATTATAGCAAAAAAAACCTCAAGCTTGCAAATAAATAAATTAAAATATTTTAAATTAAACTATTTTAATTATAACCTTAAACTAAACTACAGTTAAACCTATTCAAAAATCGAAAAGGTGAACGTAACATCGTAAATTATGTACAATGTCACGTCATAACATATTCAACGATATTAATTTTATCTAACATAAAATATCTAACGTGAGCAATTAATATTATGATCGTACTCCATTCAATTTTCTCCCCACTTCAAAAGACTAGTCAAAATTCAAATTTCAGAATTTTATGGTAAATTTGCTAACAATTTGCGACAAAACAGAATCGCCGCCGTATTTGTAAACCATTTCGTTGTTCAACTGAGCCACAGCAATAAACATAATGTTACAGTAAAACTGTTTTAAACAGTATACGAATGTATAATAATAATAAAAAAAAATCCGAAATTAGTTTAATACAATTAATACTGAACATAATTACAGTGAAAACGATTAATTTTATAATTATTACAGTAAAAACTGATCCAGTCAGTTACATAAAAACAAAAAACATGTAGTGATAACTATTTTTTTAAACTAATTTCGATACTAATCGTTACATATCTAACAAAAATTTTCAGATAACAGTGAAATCGATTCAGTCAATTCCAAAAATAACTGAAACAACCAATCAAAATTATTTTTAATTTTATAATGAGTTTCGCGCACATAATTTGAAAAAAAGTTTTCAATTTATTTTTTTGCCTCTCTAACATTTTGTTTTAATTAGCACAAAAAACACAAGTGAACTTTTTAGTGGATCACAATATCACTTGAAGAAATAACACGTATTTAAGGGAACACAACCATTTCAATTTTAGACAATCATTGCAAAATCCTCAAAAAAATCTATACTTACACAAATTACACCGAGAACGCACCGGGGGCGTACTGTTTGAAATTTGGCACGTCAGTCAATCTAAACGAAATTTTGGAAAATGTGGATCACAGGTGTAAATATAAATTTTTCGAGTGAATCCCCTTAATGCCTTCCAAATATTGTTTTGTCCACCCAATATTTTTTTATAACAGTGGTCAGTAAATTTTGAAAGGATTCTGTAAATGTGATACAGACCACTATTTTTTTTCTTTTTGAAAATTCAAAGAAAGGCATTAAGGAAGGATTAATAAAAAAAACTTAGGTATTTAAAAAATAAAAAAAGTTTCTTATATTAAAAAAAAATCTGTAAAAAAAAATATAATTATACTATTGAATACAAAACAAAAATTTGGCATATAAAGTCAAATTTACCAGAAATGTAATATTTTTTTTAGACATGATTTAACCTATTCTTGGTTTTTTATTAAGGGTTTTTTTCTTTTTTTTACAAACAACTGTCATGACTTGTTTTAAACAATTACAATAAATAGAAATAAATAAAGTCATAAAATCATAAATTCATAAGGTGGAATAATTTCTCTTACATGATTTAAAAATATCACATTTCTTAAAAAAAATTAAATCTAAACAATTTTCCAAGACTCTAAAGACTCCATTCCTATTACACCTAGAAACAATTAGAGTACACATTAAGGGTACCGTTTGGTCTAAAGTATTTGGAAATTCGTTTTAGCCCAAATAGTACGCTTAAGGGAAATTTCTACCTTGTTGATCAACAAAGGGTAATTTTTTGGAATAGATAAGCTACGGGACTGTTTAGGGTAAAATTCTAAAATCGATCAAAATTGGCTCAAAAGTGATTAAAAAAATTTTCTGTTACCTATAGAGATTTGCATATTTTTGGAACTCAAATAAAAAAAAAAAAAAAATAACCAAATTTTTGAATGAATTACAGCTAAAAAAAAAATGTGAAATTATTTATTTATAACAAAAAGGTTCCAAAGATGCGCAATCCTTTACAAATCATAAAAAAAATTATTTTCTGATCACGTGAGTTTCTGAAGACTTCGAAACAAGGTAGAAACCCACCTTAGAAGGGTTTGCCATTTGACTGTTTGTGAGTCATTCAGACTCAAAAATCCATCAATTTTATTTCACCATTTTGTAGCAAATTTAATCTAGTTTTTGGTGATATAACTCCAAATTTGGATTCAGAAGTCAGACTCTAGTTGTTGACCAAGTTTTGAACACATGTCAAATTTTAGAGAGCGGTCTAAATTTTTACTTTAGGGCTCAGTTAAGGAGCATAAATATGTATTTAGATTCAATCTATTACACATTTTACTTCAGAATTTTATTTTGAAAAAAAAAACGGTACAACTTGGACCTCTATAGCTTAATAAATAACAGATTTATTACCAAAAACGTAAAACGATGCAACATCCCGAAGTGACCAGTGCCCCACTATTAACGAGTTTTTTCCAAAACTTTATCATTCTATAACTCAAAAATTAATCCAGATATTGACAAAAAATTTGAAACTGGAGTCATTCCAGTTTCAAATCATCCAGTCAAAGGACACATTGACATCCAAGGTTGCCAGAATTTGAGTCGGTTCAAACCACAGATGTAAGGAACCACACCAAATTTTTTTTTCCCAATATCCAAAGTTTCGGAATTGGGGAAACTTGGTCAATAACTAGAGTAGAGATGATCGATATATCGATAACTGTTAAATATTGAAAAATATTTAAAGTTCGATTACTTTGTCTATTTCACGAATTGAAAGTTATTTTTACTGAACGCAAAGACAAAGTAATCGAACTTTAAATATTTTTCAATATTTAAAATGGAGTTTCACAAAGTAAATCTCTCAACAGTGAATTATTTTCGATAACTGTTATTTTGTAACTAGTATAGAAAGATAACAGTTATCGTGAATAACTGGAATACCCAGTAACTGGTTACTTAAATAACTCCTTTGGAAATATCGATAACATAGGTCAATATTAATATATTCGAAAGCAAGGATCACAGTATTTTAACCACCTACGGAGAATTTCAAAATAATAACGCCCCAGGCAAGTTACACATTTTCTATTGTAGCACATTTAAAAAAACCCTTAAAAATGAACTATTGTCTATTGTACAGTTATTTATTTGTATTTGTAATTTTGAATCCATAAAATTGTTTATATAAAGCCTAAATCCTTGAATAGACAAATATTTGAACAGATATTGCAGATTATTTAGTATCCGTCAGTATTATAGATCTGTGCATATTTCACTAACAGAACCGTTTATACGCATATCGAATATCTTACAATATGTTAAAATATCCAAATACCATACCAGTTATTATAATAACTGTTATAAATAACAGTTATTTTTCAGTAACTGTTATTGCAGTAACAGTTATTAGAAAATAACCGTTTAGCTCATCTCTAAACTAGAGTCTGACTCCTGAACCCAAATTTGGAGTTATATCTCGAAAAACTAGATTAAATTTGCTACAGAATGGTGAAATAAAATTGGTGGGCTTTTGAACTTAAACCGCCTGGATGTTTTGACATGAAATGACCCCTATACGATTTGGAAATTTTACCGATACATTTGGATTATAGAATGGAGCTCTTGGGGAGAGGGCAGCAAAAACGGTGAATGGATAAATTCACATTTAGTGTTATTTTTTCAGATAATTATAATAAATAATGCTAGTTTTAGGAACTTAGGCCACCCCTAAGTATCGAAATATTGTCGAGAACAGACAGAAGAATGTTGACAATATTTTTTTTTTATCGAAATATAATATTTTTCGGGCGAGTTTTGTTCCATAATATGATCTAGTTGTTTGAATATTATGCAAAAATATTTCGTAACGTTGAGTTCATTTGAAAATCACGTAGTAAACTACGCGTAATTGCATTTCCAGTCTTTACGTTTGGCCTGGAATGTGGTTTGGTCGCTAACTGTCTATATATGCCGGTCAATTGTGGTAATTTTACAACACTACACTCGCTTTGATTTGCCGTTGCGCTCGATTCGGTTTGTTCGGGTTGCTGTGTGTCCAACACGTACAGACCACTAAATATATTACAGTAAGAGAGCTCCTCGGCCGTGTGTACACGTTTCATGCACACGGGCGTTTGAGGCGTGGGCGGTGCGTCAAATTCGAAATTGAATGTGGCGGTTGAGTCGAGTTTGGATCGTTTCCAACTGAGCCCGCCCTCGTCGAATATGAAATTTGACGGTGAATTGGCGCGTCGAAAATTCGATTTCGAGTCTTTCGATTCGTCACTAGTCTCGTAAATGCCCGGATACGGGGTGATTCTGTAGTAGGGTTTTGTTGACTCGATCTCGTACACGCCGCACGGTAACGGTTGTAACGGCTCGTTTGGCTCCTCCAGTTCCATGATGAATAGATTCGTTAACGGCGGTTTCAAACTTTTCGTTTGATCCGTTTCCACGACATTAAATGGTGAAAATTTAAATTTGATCATTTTTCGTCGCGGTTCTAAACTGTCCTCGTACGTGTCCTCGATAATATCCGGATTTTTAATGAACGGATCGTACTTGACAAACTGTTTGGCGGTCGGTTCGTTGATCGGCGGCGGTTCCTCCGGCGTGAACAGTTCCGGATGTTGCTCCTTTAACACGGACACATCGAATTCGTCCGGACTAATGTTAATTAACGATGGCGGTGTCATATTGGACATTGTCAACGAATCAAACGTATTAATTATCGGCGACGATGACTGAGTGACCGGTTGCTCGTCCGGCAACGCCGGCTCATCGGTAGGTTTCGTCGGCGATCCGGCCGTTTCCGGCGAATCAGCAACTGTCGGCACTGAGTCGGGCAACAGCGAGTCCGGTGTACTCGCTTGCAACGCGATCAATTCGGTGCGAGCTCGACACGCGGCCGCTTCCGGCGGTTCACCGGGCCCGGGCGCCGTTGCACGTGCATTGTCTGACGGCAACACGTTGTCGAACGGCAATAAAATTTCGGCAATTAGTTGAGGTAAAGACAGGTCTTCCTGTAAGTATGTTTTGTTTTTAACCGAGCTATTATTAGATGTTTGATTGTTAGTGACGGGTACATTTCGTTCTGGCTGTGAATTTCTTGAATTATTAAAATTAATTCGAGGATTATTGGCCGTAACAATACCACTTGTCCTAGCACTAGTTTCCGACGAATGTACCGACGACAGTACGTTCGTGTACAGTCGTTTTGACGCGGAATTACCAACATTCGACGTACAGACACGTTTGTTTTTGTTTGATGACGAGCTGGTGCTTGACTCGCTGGTGACGCTGGTGACCAACAGCGATTGCGATCTGGACGCCTGATCAAAACTGTCCAATGATTCTTGATTGTATAAACTACTAGACGAGCCGGTAGATGGTGAATGACTCGAAAATGCGCTATCATGCTCGCTCTCTGAATAGTGTACAGTGTTATTTAAACGTTTCCTAGATTTATTAGTTGAACCAGAATATGTAGGAACTTCTAAACGAGTACTGGACTGAGTGGCCACGGACTCACTGATGCGACCTGTTGACGACGTTTGGTTGTCCCGATTTGTTGCTGGCAGTATCGCTGGAAACGAGAGCGCCGAAAACGATTCTAATATCGGCGTCGTGCCGTACAGATTCAAGTCGCGATACGAAAATACTGACAGATCTTCATCTAAAAAATTCAATTAACAAAACAAAATCAATTGAAAAAATTTTGAGCGGATAATTGAGCGGAATTAATTTTCGTACCGTTACTCGGCGACGAATTTGGCGAGCTATGTTTTGTGGCTGGATCCTCCTCACGTAAATAGTACAACCACGATTCTTTCATCGAATGTAAACCTAAATCCGTTTTGTCGGATTTTAATTCAAAATCAAAATCCACCTCCATATTTAAATCTCAACAAAATGTAGATCGTTTATAACCAACAAACGTAACAAAACTCTATAAAAAAAAAAAAAAAAAAAATGAAAATAATCGGCTACAAACGCTGCGTTACCAAAATAGTGAATTGAAAATGGTTCAATAAAATATGACAAGCACAAACGTTTTAACAGCCATTTAATTTTAATTTATTAATTAACGACTTATGACTGATAAAACGTATGAAAATAAATACGCGATTGACAGTTTAGGGTGGACATCTAAACTCACGCAGACAATGCGCTCATGGCTCATGTCACTGCTGCGAAATATCGTTTACCTCGTTCATCGTCACATACATACACCTCATATACCCACCGATCAGCTGTCTGTCGACAGTAAAACCTCCACATACAGTACACCTAACAAAACTACAATTAAACCTCTAAATAATTTTTTTACTTAACTTAGTTAATGGTGTCGAGCCAACCGCGACGGGCAGTTAGTCGATTAATCGACTATAATTGTTTTTCAGAAAAAATTAGTCATTAGTCGAAAATATCAAGCATTAAATTTTTAACTGAATTCATGAATACGGTATCCTATGTAAATTTTTCAAAAACGATGCTCCCTTTTAAAAAAAAAAATAATTATATTAGGGGTGTGCGAATTATTCGAAATGTCGAATAATTCGCACCGAATCGAATAGTAATATTCGATTCGAATTTCGAATCGAATAATTCGATTTTTCGAATAATTCGAAAAATATTCGAATTATTTGAAAGAGAATTACGAATAATTCGAAAAATCGAATTATTCGAAAGAAAACGAATAATTCGAAAGAAAACGAATAATTCGAAAAATCGAATTATTCGAAAGAAGACGAATATTCGAATAGCTCGAATTTTTGGTTTTTCTTTTGATTCTTAGAGATTTTTAAACATTTAATTTAAATAAAAAAAAAATCGATAACATTACAATAATTTCATAAATGGAAAGTTACATTATGCCTAAAGAACAAGATAAATCAATCAGTAATAATAAAAGTTTATTGTTACAAAAACTTGTCGCCCCATGACAGTGGGTGTAATAGCTGAATTTTTGATTCGAATATTCGTTAAAACTTAAAACATAAAAAAATGCGACAAAAGAATCCACTGCAATAACTTCCCAGTGACAAGTTAAAAAGAATTATTTTTTGGATGAATTTGCTCTGTAAATGAAACTATATTAATATATATAATTATTAAAGTTCTTAGTATGTTTGAGTTTTAGAAATAAAAAAAGAAAAAGTTCGAGCTATCCGAAAAAATGAAACGAATATTTCGATTCGAATAGCACTATTCGCACACCCCTAAATTATATATTACAATATATTATTCACATAACTAAAAGTAAAAAATCATAAAAAAAGATAATTTTTAGTTTTCATTTTTTCGAGTTTTATAAAGTTTTTAGTCATTTAAAAAAAAATTAATCATTTTAGTCATTTAGTTGAAGGTAAAACAGTCGACTAAAAAATGACTAAATGTAAATAAAATTAGTCGACTAAATCGATTAATCATCCGACATCACTACTAGTGATGTCGATCTGAAGAGAAATTAGTCGATTAATCGACTAAAGTTGCTTTTTAGACAAAATTAGTCTTTAGTCGAAAATATCGAGCAAGCAATAGTCGACTAAATTTTTAGTCGAATTCATGAGTAGGGTAACCTTAATTTGAATAAATTATTAATTCTTAATAGTTATATTATTATTTTTTTTTAAAGAAAAAGAAAGATGAAAAATGAAAAATCATACCAATGGATAATTTTTTAGTTTTTGATTTTACGAATTTTATATAAATAATAAAAAAAAAAAATTAGTCGTTTTTAGTCATTTAAAAAAAATTAATCATTTTAGTCATTTAGTCGAAAGTAAAATAGTCGATTGAAAACCGACTAAATTTAAACAAAATTAATCGACTAAACCGATTAATCAATTAATCATCCGACATCACTAATCACTACTAGATATATGCAAAATTAGTCGATTAATCGGGTTAGTCGACTAATTTTGTTTACATTTAATCATTTTTTAGTCGACTGTTTTACCTTCAACTAAACGACTAAAATGATTAATTTTTCTTAAATGACTAAAAACGATTAATTTAATAATTTTTCTGCTATTTATTGAATTCCAAAAAACGAAAACTAATAAATTATCTATTTGTATGATTTTTCACTTTTATGTGATTAACACATTGTGATATCTCATATGTTTCTTTTTAATTAAAAAAAAAATTAAAAGTCATTATTAACATTATTTCTGAAAAAGTTACATAGGTTACACTGTATTCATGAATTCGACTAAAAATTTAATCGATTAGTCGACTATTTTATACTCGATATTTTCGACTAATAACTAATTTTGTCTGAAAAACAACTTTAGTCGATTAATCGACTAACTGCTCGGCGACTCGACATCACTAATGGATACAATACATAATTTATGTAGTATGTCACATTCTGTTGTATTAAGGGGGATAACACTGATTTTAAATTATTAAAAAAAATGATTAAGCGTAGTCGTTTTTCAATTATTTTGAAAATTAACACCTCTGAAACAGATAAAATTTTTTAAAGCAACTGTAAAATACCCCAATTTCCTTTTCCGCTATCAGATTGAAATCTGTCACTAAAAAATCAATTTTGCCGTTAGAGCCCAAGTTTTTTTCTGGTTATATTTTCCGTAATTTTCATTATTTACAGTGGCGTTTTGCCCAAAAAAACTAGGGATTCATGTATTAAGGATATAGGTGGGAAAAAAATTTTCAAAAAAATTAAAATTTAATGAAGTATTTTTAATTTTTACAATAATTACAGATACGACTGTTTTATTATAATTTTTTTTTTATTTATTTTTTAATAATATAAACTTATCTAAATATATATAATGAAATTAAAATAAAAGAAACATTAAATTTTAACATAATTCAATACATTTATTTCATTAATAATTTTTTTTTTGTTTTTGTAGTTTTGTATCTACAGACACTTTGAAAAAATAATCTACGATTTTCAATAATATCAGGGACATGATTATGTGTACGCATTGAAAAGAGAAAACTCAAACGATTTCCAAAATTTTTTATTTATTGTCTAATACATGCATTAACGCCATTTTAAAATTAAATAAAAACATGGAAGAACTAAATGAACTAGATTATTTTTATATTTTGGATATCGTTTTTGTATATAAATATATATATTTTTTAAAGGAATGTTAAAAATAGAGACAATATAATCTATAAAAAAAAAAAAAAAAACATAATATGTTTGAAAGGCACCGTCTGATCTAGATTTCTGTGGAAAATCTAATATTTTTACTTCATATTTTCAACATTTCAAAGCTGTGTAAAAATTTCCGACTCTATAGCTATTTGAAAAATTTTCAGATTGTTTTAAAAAGGAAAATATAAAATAAAAAAATTAGTTTTTATAAATCTACACCAGACGACACCTCTAAATAAAAGCGCAATACACTGACTATGGTTAGCATTTGGTATTCGGTGGTGATCGTTATAAATCGTGAATTATCGCGCTAGTCTTTATCAGTGTATCGTGCCAAAAGTGATAAATATTTAAATTAAAATCGTAATTTGATTGAGAATTTGCGCCTAAATAAAATAATATAATATTTTTAATAGATAAATAATAGTTAATACATCTGAATGAAAAAAGGGGGTCAAAATATACATTTGGATATTCGTTACAGATCTCCTTGTCGATTAAAAAAAATGCAAGGTTCAAAATTATCCGTTTTGAACTCAATATTCGAAAAAGAACCCGTTTTTATAAACTTTTGAGTATTCATTTTAAACATTTATAAGAGAGGTTTTACTATTGTTAGCGTTACTGTGATGTCAGTTTATTTTTCTGCCGAAATTTTAAGTGTTAGGCCCTAAAAATTTAACAGTAGGTGATAAATTACGGCAGAAAACCATTCTCTCTGTGTGAATTGAACAATTTTTTTAATTATTGTAAAAATAGCATATCTAGATCCATCTTAATTAGGCGTTATTTGAGGGGAAATAAGTCATAAGAACATTTTTTTCACCTTAGGAGGAATACAGTCTTTAATTTTTACCGATTTTGTGGAATACGTTATTTTCATTTTATAAATATTTTGAGAATATTTTGTGTTCTAAATAACCGAAATTATTCTCAAGATTTCATAAAGTATACGTAAATATATCTTATTTTGTTCAATTATTCTGAAAAATTGAGAGTTTTCCATTTAGAAAACACAGACGACACACTGTGTGACACAGTGAATACAGAAAAAGTAATGCCAACCAAATTTTAGTGATTTTTGTACTTAATTTTACAAAAAAAAACTAATTTTTTTTTAAATTTTATTGCAAAACTAACCTTTTAACTGCTTTTGACACATTTCTATAAAATTTTACGTGTAACTGTGAACCATAGAAGTTTTTTTTTTTTTTTTAAATCCAGTAACTTTGTCTATGCTACCTTTGCCGGAATACACTACAAGTTGATGTTCCATTTATAAAATAAGTAGACACTGTGTAATGTTTTATAAATGGAAAACGCCCATTATTTTGGGTAGGAAAATTATTTTACCAACCTGAAACAAAATTTGAAAATAATTGTTAAATATGCTGGCGTTCCAGACGAAAATTTTGTTAGCCTAACGTCAGCTAACGGAGCTTTCACCGTTACAAACCAGAGGGCTCTGATTCAAAAAATTATGGCACGTTAATTATTTTTCATGGTTTTTCACGGTATAAATACTTAATTTCTGAAGTACAGCCACATTTAAAAATTATGGAATAAAAATAATCAGTCACCATGTTAGAAATTGTTGTTTTAAAATATATGTGAATTTTTTGAATGCGTGTCCTCTGGTTTGTAACGGTGAAAGCTCCGTTCGCTAACGTTCGGCTAACAAAATTTTCGTCTGAAACGCCAGCTATACTTCGTTAATCTTGTCAGTTTGTTTGCTATCAGACCAAAACGGGTAAATATCGGAAAACTCAAAATAAATGAAAAATTTTTCGAAAATATCATCGTAACTTACGTAAATATTTTTTATCTTTCTAAAAAAATATTAGGAAAAAATATTTTTCAAGAGCTTAACATTATGTAATCAAAATTTCGAAAAACTGTTTCAAATATTCTTGGAATTGCATATCAGTCAAGGCACAGGCGAGTTTTTTTTAATCATTTTTTACCACTTTCCTTTCTGTATATCTGGTTTCATTTGCAAAACTTTCAAGAGCTATTCAAAAAAAAAAAAATTGCACTTTATCTTTCTAAACACATTTTACCCCAAATTTTTTTTTTGCCAAAAATTGACATAAAATGTGACTGGTTTCTTATCCATGGAATAAGGGAATTGGGTGACACAAAAAAACAACTGAATCACGTATACTATCGAGTCCTGTCGCAGGACTAGACAAGCTCATTTAATATTTAGTACGGAAGCGTTATAGACCAAAAAATATTCGCATGGATAAGAAAAAAAATACCAAAAACAGAAGACTAAATTAAAATGCGTATAAAACGTGTTTTGATTAGTAAAAATATTGCACAAATTGTCGCCCAATATAGTGGTGACACCTTTGTGCAACTGTAATAATTATTTTATGCATAAGAAACGGTAAAAATTGAATGTGTGAAAGTTCAAGCAATCACGTTGCTGTGACTGTTTCACTTCCACCAGATGCACTTCGTGGTGTTTTCGAAACTGCGTCAAGATCTCCATCGCAAATATATTTTCCTGGGGAAAAATAAAAAATTTAAAAAAAAATCCTCGAATATTTAACTCTTTGCACTCAAGCAAAAAAAAAGTGAGTTGTAAATAGACTGGTAAGACATGTAGCACATGAACGACCGACGTTCTTTTTTTGACGGATTCTTTTGACGTTCTAACCTTGTTTCCCCAAAGTTGAATACTAAATGCGCTGAATACGTCCTCAATGCTGTTTTTATTAGTTTTCAATTTTAAAAAGATAATTCAACGTAATTTTGTATTATTTTATTTACAATTTTTCTAATAAATGAATGTGTTTGCAGTTATTAAATGAAATATTCATGTAATGTGAAGTATGAGCAGTCATTGCAGTTCAACATTCAATGTGTCATGTGGTACATGTCTTATGATCCAACAGACAAAACACCTTTAAATATGGTAGAGTTAATGGACAAACCACCTTGTCATGCTGTACATGTCTTATAAGCGCAAAGGGTTAAGGGGAGATTCGCTAAAAAAAAATTGAATTATTTTTCGTCATAATTATATTCCTTAAGGTGTTAAAAATATTCTCCTAAATTTTTGTTTTAAAAAAATGAAAAATCGAAAAGTTATGGGCATTTTAGTGCATGCACTTTACTATAATTCAATTTAAATAAAAAACTTTAAATGCTTTTTTCTCGAAAGTACGTTTTTCGACATGGTTCCTCATGTATCTCAAAAAATATTTGAGATATCGACATAAATCAAAGTGTATATTATTCCTCGATACCGTAATTTTGGCAGGAACTAGGATCTTTCGGCTCCGTAATATATTTTGAAAATGGCGGCTGTTTATAATCGAGAAAAAGCGGTGATTTTTGAAAATTTATTTTCAAAATGCGATTTTTCGCTGGTTTTTTATTTTTTTTCTTAAATCCTAGTTAGTGCCATAACTGTATATGTATATTTTCAGAAAATTCTTTGGTTCACTAGGGATTTCAGAACGCGAGGAACCATCAAGGTGGAAAAATCTTGCAGTGTCGACTTCAAAGCCATTTATACTCAGCTCAATTTGAATTTAAAAAAAAAAATTTTTTTTGTTATCTCAAGACATGTAGAAACATGTTCTATAAAAAATTTTAAAATAAACAATATAAAAACTAAAAGTAGGTATTTGTTTTTTTTTTTAAATTTATTTTTACCAGTTTGTTATCTAAACTTTCTGTAATTCTCTAATTGATTTGAATGTGTTTGAATGTCAAATATACAAGGTGGTCCAGAATTATGTACCGTAATTGGTAGAGCTCGTAGTACGTTCAAAAATAGTGGTACCTTTTCATGTACACTTTTTTTCAAAACTCAATAATAAGGGAGATACAACTCTGTAAAGGGGTGAAACGAAAACCATTATTTCTTAAATATTTTCCAAACGCTTTTGAATAACGGATTGATATTTTAGGGGTACTTATTTTGCGTTAGAAGTATTAAGTTTATGTCAACACTTATTCCACCACTCATGACTAATGGGTGGTTTTGGGTGGTAGGTGTGAGTTATTACGTCTCTTCTTTTCTAATCTGCAATTATTTAAACAAAATCCCTGATAATATAATTCCTCAGACAATTTCACGCAAAAAAGGTATACTTGTTACATTTCGATAAATATTACCGTTTTCAAGTAATTTAAAGTAGAAGTATCTTATTTCCAAATTATCCCCTAATCATAAGCGATCGAATAATCGATACCATAAATTTAATTATTTTAATGTTCATACGCGCCCCTAGAATATGAATCGAGTAATCAAAAGCGCCTAAAAAATTTAAAAAAAAGAAGTCAGTTTCGTTCCACCCCTCTATATTTTACCCCTCTGCTTTATCTCCTTTATTATTGAGTTTTGGAAAAAAGTATAGATGAAAAGGTACCATTATTTTTGAACATACTATCAGCTGCAGCAATTAAGGTACATAATTCTGGACCAGCCTGTATGTATGTACGTATCACATATATGTACATGTTGAATCATTTTATGTATTTGTTTATATAAATTTTCCTTAAAAATACTGTCGGCTTCCGAGGAAGTTTACGGTGAAAGTGCTCGGGCTTCAAAAAAATAAAAAAGGTAAATTTTTTTTTGGCGAATCTCCCCTTAAAGGGGAAAAATGCAGGAGTACCTGAAACAAAACGACGTTTAACTAACGACACACGATAACCGGGCCCAATCAGTTCAAATTCAACGCCAGACAGTGTTGTCCCTTCACAATTGAACTGTGCCGATATTGTCGAGGGCGTGCTAGGCCCTTTCTCTAGTTCGAAACGTGCCCGTATCGAGCCGACGCCATTATTCTCCGAATGTTGTGATAATTCCGTGAAATTCCACACGCAACGATTTGAATCGGCCAACCACTGTGCGGTCGGTTTGGATTGCATATTTCGAACGGACCCATCGACCGGAACGACAACATTTACATTTAGCAGTGGTGATGGCGTGCTCATCGCGTGCGAATTGTACTTGTAGTCGATTTTCAGATCTGTATGCGTCTTTTCACATTTCCAATAGGCGACCAATTGGAATGGACACGAGGCCGCACCTTGTTTTGGTTTTACCTAATCGACACAAAATTTATTGCAAAAATTTTTGTTCGTAATTGTTAACCGTAGTTGGAGCGCTAGAGCCTTGGAAAAATAAAAGAATGATCTCTGGATATGTTATGTTCAGTGTTGGGCAAGATATCGAATTTTATTATCTAGATAACAGATAATAGATAACATAATTTAAAACATCTAGATAAAGATAACAGATAATTGAACCGTTATCTAGATAAAATTTTAGATAACAGATAATTTTAATTTCAAATATTATCGAGTGTTTGTGAGACACTACTACGTATAACAAACTTTTGTTTGCATTTCAACACACGCAGTATTGATATGTTCACTAATCGTTCAGCTAAACTGAAACTTTAAGCACTCGATTTTCTTTGGTATAGTATGACCAAAAACCACATGTATATTAAAAATCACAAAGTGATTGAAAAAATTATCCGGATCGGCCGGGAATCGAACCCAGGATCTTTTGGTAACTAGCCAGACGTGCTACCCTCTACACCAACGATCCCATGCTCGGTAAGTGGCCGAGCCGGACACCCATTCAATCACCTATGTGTATTAGTACTCTCTCTGATTCGAGAAACAGTTACAATTATAATTTCAAATATTATCGAGTGCTTGTGAGACACTACTACGTATGAGAAACTTTTGTTTGCATTTCAACACACGCAGTATTGATATGTTCACTAATCGTTCAGCTAAACTGAAACTTTAAGCACTCGATTTCTTTGGTATAGTATGACCAAAAACCACATGTAAATTAAAAATCACAAAGTGATTGAAAAAATTATCCGGATCGGCCGGGAATCGAACACAGGATCTTCTGGTAACTAGCCAGAAGATCCTGGGTTCGATTCCCGGCCGATCCGGATAATTTTTTCAATCACTTTGTGATTTTTAATAACAGATAAGATAATATTTACAGAAATAATGCACTAGGTCAGTGTTTCTCAACCGCCCATTCGTGGACCGACGCCGGGCTGCGAAAGTAGCTCACCGGTCCCCAGAAAAATGTGTTTATTATTATAAATTACAAAAATATTCAAGAAAGATTTTTGGCAACAAAATTACATGTTTTGGAATTTAATTTCTTTATTTATGGCCCATGATAGCACACGTAGAGTACAACATTTTTTTATTTCAAAAAAAGTGCTTAAAAAGTGTCGGTATTTATCTACATTACATGATCGACCAAATGGTCGGAAAACGACATTTCATATTACACGACTAAATGTTATCCCAACTAATGGCTGAAATGAATCCAGGCTATAAGAATTCTATTTAAAATTAACGAAAAATTCTTAAACATTTCTCTAATGTTTAAAAAATTGTCGATACTTATCTAAATTAAATGGTAGACCAAGTGGTCAGAATACGAAATTTCATATTACACGACTAAATGTTATTCCAACTAATGGCGGAAATGATTCCAGACAACAAGAATTCTGTTTAAAATTAAATAATTACTTTTAAAATTTTTTGTATTTCTTAACAAAGTGTCAAAATTTATCTGAATTATATGGTCGGCCAAGTGAATAATAGGTAAATAGTGAATTTAGCTTCAATTTTCTTTTTTTTTAGGAAAAATAAAGATGTATTCTTATTATCTTATCCTTCGCTTAATAAAAAGATAAGTTAAAAGATAACTTCTTTTGAAAATATCTACATAAAAGATAATAAATAACAAAAACGTTATCTAGATAAAATTTCAGATAACGTTATCTAGATAAGCACAACACTGGTTATGTTTCAATACCTAATACACAAAATATTAAAACTTACACCAATTTCTGACGTCCAGTTTGTGAGATAAACGGCCGGTTTTACATTCATAATTTTAAAGGTTGTTTAACTAGAGCTAGTTTTAATTTCAAGTTGACTTTATTTTTAGCATTGTTTTACAATGATCAGGTCTGCTTACTTTTGTTAAAAGACTTTTAAGTGTTGCATGGATAAAACGAACTATGAATGATCGTAGCCAATCTTACATTTAAAAAAAATAACTATAGAAACGAAAATGTCAACATGATTCAATTTCAAAAAATTCGCATTTCACTCATTTCGCTACTGCCAGTGAGATTGGAATAGAAAACTACATTATTTTTTTTTAAAGAAATTTATCATAAATACTATGAAGATTAGACAAGGAGTCGAAACTCAGTGTATTCAAAAAAATATTCAAATCAAAGATGGCACTCGTGTTCGTACGATACGAAAGCGGTACAGTACTTATTCTCAAATGGAAATGCAAGCTTCTATATTATCTTTGTTAGCTTTTGAATAGAATCTTCTGGAATCTTTTTCAATTTTCAACTCAGTTATAAAGTGGGCTTTTCGATTGTTTTTAAAATAAACTTAACAATTTTTATTTTGCGTCGCGTCATTTATATTGTATATTATATAATTCGCTGACGTCACTATGTAAAATCGGGGTCAGTACCATTGGATATCCGCCGTATAAAGTAATTTAAACTATAAGAGTTTATTTCATACATATGTAATATCTATATATTTCCTTATTATTAAATATCATCAACCGACATTGGTGATTCTCAAATGGAAACACTCACTTCCCCAGTCCCGGCGTGTTTCTATTTGAGAATAAGTACTGTAGTTACATTCTGTTTTATCCGTTTTATGTTACTATATTCGCTATATTCACATCAGTATTTTGAGATTATTAACGCCACGAGTGGTAAAAAAAGAAAACCCTCATATTTACCATTTTCCTGACCAATTTTGTCAATTCCTCTCATATGAGTTAGATCTCCATCTTATAATACTCAATTATAAATACAATGAATCATAAACGAAATCGCGGGTAACCGAGAAATCGTTCAGCCAGTTTAACCCAAAAGGAATGTTTGATATTAATCCAAGACGTAAATATAATCAAAAATATTATTGAAAATAAGCAAACAAATAAAATTTTTCTTTTATTTATTTAAGGTACGAATATTTTATAGAAAAATTATGCTTATAAACAAAATTCAATGATAATAATCAGCAATAACAAATATGTTAAAGCCGACTTTAAGCAGTAAAAGTCGAGATAATTCTTACTTTAGTTTAAAGTCGACTTTTACACTAACGGGGCTTTAAATTTGATTGTAAAACAGTACCAAAAATAAAATCAGTTTTAAAGTTGGCTTTAGTGTTAAAGTCCGCTTTAAATGTGAATGTAAAATCGGCTGTTAAACTTTTAAAAATTACTTTTTTAACATACAAGTAATAGGGTTATCCTTCAAAATGTACCGGAAACACGCACTTAATCAAATGAATTAATACCTTCTCCTAATGAAAAAATTATAAAAAAACTTATTTTTAAAAAAATTTAATCCTTTACGAACATTTCAAAAATACAATTAACAAATTCTGACGTCCAGTATTTTAGTAATTTAATTTTAAAAATCGAGAAATGTATGCATATTTTTATTGGTCACATTGAAAATTCGTCAATTAAGTACTCTGGCAATCTTGCACGTAAAATGCAAACCATACATGCATACATAATCATACATACAATCAGTCATTATATTGTTGATAAAACAGATTTCTATTTACAGTTGACATACAGTAGCCGTCCAAGATGGGTCACACAAATGTTCCTCTAGTGACTATCTTGGAAGTCATAGACGTCCGTCAGGTAGGGTAAATGTTTTGTAAACATAACAAATTGGAATTTTTTCAACAATATTATTATAAAAAATTATGTTCAAGTCAAAGTAGACAGAGAAAGGTACACTACATTTGAAACCAAAATAAGCTTTTTTTTGCGCAATTCGCCATCTACGTCATAATTACGTCACATATTTGAATTTTTAGAAAAAGACAACATTACAAATATTTATTATTTAAATTAATATGAATAGTGAAGACACTGGTCCACACAAATTTGTTCCCAATTTTTTATAGTGGGTTCTAGCACACACTACGTCGTCAAAAGTATGGCGACACCTTGACCCAAGAGGGGAGGGTTCCACACTTTTGACACGGCAGTGTACCACAACATTAAGTACAGTACCGCGTCAAAAGTGTGGGCACCCCCTTGGGTCAAGATGTCACCATACTTTTGACGACGTAGTGTGTACTAGAGCCCACTATAAAAAATGTGTGATCTCGTTTGTGCGGACCAGTGTCTTCACTCTAGATTAATATACGTACATACGTATCACACACGACACACATTACACGGTAGCTACCTCACAAAGTCACAAAGTACCACACGGCAGGTACACGGGGTATGTATGTAGTGAGTATGCAAGTATTACATGTGACCAGTGTTGGACAAGATATTGAATTTTATTATCTAGATAATATAGATATTAGATAACATAATTTAAAATATCTAGATAAAGATAACAGATAATTAAACCGTTATCTAGATAAAATTTTAGATAACAGATAAGATAATATTTACAGAAATAATGCACGAGTTCAATGTTTACCAAAAACCGATTCGCAGACCGGTGCCGAACCACGAAGGTGTATCTCTCTGATCCGCAGAAAGATGTGTGAATTACAATAGATTACAAACATTTTTTTTTTTTTTTAATTTTTTTTTATTGGTTAGGTGCGCAACCGCTAAGGTCCTATGCACCGTTTTACAAAAATGGTTAAATGAATCTTTTTGGCGATAATAATTGCATGTTTTGGAATTTAGTTTTTTTTTTTTTACTTACGGCCCATGATGCACACGTCTAGCACAATAAAGAACATTTTTTTTAAAAAAGAAAAAAAAGATAACGGCGGAGCTAACTTTATACCTAAAAAATAGTTTTTGAATATAAAAATATTTTTTTCGGGATTTAGCTTCTATTATTTACGGCACATGATAATACACGACTAGCACAATATAGCACAACTATTTTGTTTGGGAACAGAAAATGGCAGGGTTTACTTGATGGGAAGATATTTATGGTCGACCTTTCATGTACTTTGACCTATATAATGTTATTCTACCTAATGCCGGAAATCATTCCAAATTAAATGAATTCTATTTATATTTAAAATAAAAGAACTGCTTAAGTGTCGGTATTTATCTGAATTACATGGTGAACCAAGTGGCCGGAAAACGACATTTCATATTACACGACTAAATGTTATTCCAACAAATGATTCAAATGATTCCAAATTACAAGAACTCTATTTAAAATTAAAGAATTGCTTTTAAACATTTCTCTAATGCTTAAAAAAGTGTCGATATTTTTCTGAATTACATGGTCGACCAAATGGTCGAAAAACGACATTTCATATTACACGACCTAATGATATTCTAACTAGTGGCCAAAATGATTCAAAGCTATAAGAATTCTATTTAAAATTAAAGAATTGCTTTTAAACATTTCTCTAATGCTTAAAAAAGTGTCGATATTTTTCTCAATTACATGGTCGACCAAATGGTCGGAAAACGACATTTCATATTACACGATCTAATGATATTCTAACTAGTGGCCAAAATGATTCAAAGCTATAAGAATTCTATTTAAAATTAAAGAATTGCTTTTAAACATTTCTCTAATGCTTAAAAAAGTGTCGATATTTTTCTCAATTACATGGTCGAACAAATGGTCGGAAAACGACATTTCATATTACACGATCTAATGATATTCTAACTAGTGGCCAAAATGATTCAAAGCTATAAGAATTCTATTTAAAATTAAAGAATTGCTTTTAAACATTTCTCTAATGCTTAAAAAAGTGTCGATATTTTTCTCAATTACATGGTCGACCAAATGGTCGGAAAACGACATTTCATATTACACGATCTAATGATATTCTAACTAGTGGCCAAAATGATTCAAAGCTATAAGAATTCTATTTAAAATTAAAGAATTGCTTTTAAACATTTTTCGAATGCTTAAGAAAGTGTCAAAATTTATCTGAATTACATGGTTGGCCAAGTGATCGAAAAACGAAATTTCATATTACAGGACCTAATGTTATTTTAATTAATGGCGGAAATGATTCCAGTTCTATCATAACAGTTTAGTGAATGTAGGGAAATTGTGAATTTAGTTTCAATTTTCTTTTTTTTTTTCAGAAAAAATCAAGATATATTGTCATTATCTTATCTTTTTCCTTCGCTTAATGAAAAGATAAGATAAAAATAACTACTTCTAAAAATATCTAGATAAAAGATAATAGATAACGAAAACGTTATCTAGATAAAATTTCAGATAACGCTATCTACATAAGCACAACACTGCATGTGACGCACATGTGCCTATAGACAAGAGTAAACATAGTATATGGATGATGTATGTGTATGTCTATTTCACTCGAAGTGTGACTATCTTGGAAGTGACTAACTTGGACGGCTACTGTAAATATGTTGTAGTTTGGTGTTACATGCCATAGATGGCATTGATTAATACAACTTCGTAGTAATAAAAGATGACCTTATTGTTTTGCCAATGATTTTCACATTATAATCTATTTTGTTAATTTATAATCGACGTGATTAAAATATTAATATTTACGAAACTGTAACTTACAAATACTGTAACATTTTTATCGACTGTGTAGCTAAGAGAGATAGCAATTTCTGTTATCAACATCGAATGGCAACTTTTGTAATTTTATTTGTTTAACTACGCAATGTTGCCAGATTTTATTACTCTCAAAAATCCACTAGTCAAATTTATATTGTACTATGATTTTTAATGATAAAATGAATTTAAGAATGATAAAAGAAATTTAGTAATTAAATAATATTAATTTTCGACAATAAATGACGGACTTTTTTCGAATTTAGTAGTACTTAATCTCTAGCGCTCCATCCCACCTTAATTTAACCATACAGTACCTGATATTTGATAATATCTACATTGAAATATGAGGCCGTTGAGTTTTGCTCAGCTTGCCGTTTGAGCAAAGCATTTAACGCAGGCATTATAAAATCTAGGACCATTATTTCCGATGTACTTTGTGAAGAATCTCTGCAATTTATAAAATGGTTATTATCGTAGAGCCGGTAGACAACGTTAACACTATACGGTCCGAGTACACAGCGTCTGTGTAATAGCCATAACAGCCGTAGAGGCCGATCGCGATCAGTGATCACACCGCAAACAGGTATTGACCAGTAGAAAATACATAAACATATATACAGCTAAACCATTTTTTATGCGATTTTAAAAAAAATGGCCATTAACACTTTCCGGTCCACGTTTCCGGCATCCGAAAATAATCAGAACAACCGCAGAAGCCGATCGCGATCAATGATTAAATGAAATGATTACGCATTATGGGTGCGTTGTTACCACACCGATGTGTACTTACACAAACACAAAAACCAACACACACACACACTACTCTCTTGTTTCTATAAAAAATTTTAAATAAACAAATACATAAAAATAACATGTTGAATCATTTTATGTATTTGTTTATATACAGTTTCTTTAAAAATATTGCCGGCTTCCGGGGAAGTTTATTGCGAAAATGCTCGGGCTTGATTTTGTTAAAATGCATAATGTGAATCAAAATCAAGAGAAAGTAAGAAACTTAAACATTAACTATAATAACTTTCTTTGCTAAAATTACTTTTTAATGGTTTTTAAGCATTTAATCAGTACATTGCATAAGAATATAAGTTATTGCATCATTAAATTTTTTTTATAGATGTATTTATTGTAATTCTCAAAATATTATGAAAATGAAATAAAATGTTCTAATGTGTAAATGAACACTTTTATCTTGTTGAGAAAAGCAACTTCTAGGGAAATCGTGAGGTTTTGAGCGTTCTGAGTTATGTATTTTTGATGAAATTTTTTTATGCGGTCCCAATCCACTGCATAAAATTTTTTTTTAACAATTTGGACCGTATTCAACTTTTAACAGCTATTTATGATGTTTTTGAATAAATTGTTTTTTGTAAGATATTTTTATGCAGTCCCTATATCTACCGCATAAAAAAAGGTTCAACTGTAATTTTATATTATCATTTATTTTTTATTTTTTTGCAACTGTAATAAATGATGTATTTAATTATTTGTGTTTTTTTTAATATTTTTTATCAGTTTATTGTTATTGTATTTCCTGTTATTATTTTTATTAAAAATATGTATGTTTACAGATGTTGAATTATTTCGTGAATTTATTTGTATAAAGTTTTTTATTTTTAATTGTTTAAAAATTTTGCTGGTCCCCGGGGAAGTTTACTGCGTAAATGCGCGGATCGTATAGTGTTAAAATCAGAGATGTGACTTATTTAAGATATAAGTATTTGAAATACAGATACAAGATACAAAATACGTATTTTCATCTTGTATCTGAAATACTTTTTAAAAATGTATTTTGTATCTTATATTTAGATACTTTCTTTTGGTATCTTAGTATTTTGTAAATACTTTACTTTTACCCATTTTTACCAATTAATCCCATCATAAGGTTAAATTAAAACTGACTCCTTAAAATTTTAATTTCTTAACCTATCAAAAGACTCTATGATCTATTTGTTTTTGTCTGCCGCCGTCGCGTCGCCACTCTCGCCGCGCCTGCGCCCTATTATTATTGCTGGCGTTGATATATAAAAAAAATAATAATAAATTAATCAAAACTTATTAAATTTAATTTTAAAAAATATCATTTGGTTATAAAACAGCACTACAAAAGATTGCGATGTTTATGACGTCATTAACATATTTAATATAAAAATGTTTATAACAAGCAATAACTGCATAGCATGAATAATTCAAAATAGGGATGGTAAAGTTGATTCCGACTTTAGTCGAAAGTCGATTATTTACTAAAAATAATCGACTTTTTAGAATCGATTTCAGTCACGCTAAGTCGACCTGGAATCGACTCTCACTCGATGACTTTTCGACTTTTTGCGTATGTGCAATGTGCATTTATAAATCGCGCAAAAACATTAGCTTAACATTAATTAAACGGTAGCTTAACATTGGGCCGATTCGTGTCGGTGTAAGCCAAAGCCGCTTGCACTCATTTTGAATCAATTTGCACTTGTTTTGAATCACATTTGGCTTGCTTTTGACATTTTTGTATATTTCTGTCCCACTTTTCATGTTCTAGAGAAAAGGGTCAAGTATTAGCGTTCGGTATATATCGTATACCGTATACGCTGTATACCGATGTACACAGCGTATACGTCGATGTATATATCAAAACAAGTGTAAATTGATTCAAAATGAGTGCAAGCGGCTTTGGCTTACACCGATACGAATCGACCCATTAATTAAACTGTCCATTTTAATTTTAATTTTAATGTTTAACGCCAAATCGCGTGAAATTTAATGATAAATTATCTCTTGTTAAATTCTTAAAAATATATGTTCATTATTTAATAAATTGTTTAAAACATACCTAATACAGTACAGATTGTTTAAAGTATATACTTAATAGTTTCTATAAATAAACTAATAAATTTTTGAAAAGTCGATTTAAGTCGAAAAGTCGACTATCAGAGTCAATTAATCGACTTTGCGAATCGAAAAAATGAAAGTCGATTTTAAAGTCGAGATCGATTTTGCGCATGCCTTTTCCATCCCTAATTCAAAATAAAAATATATTAATGTTTTCAGTTAAGTAAACATTACGACGTGACATATGCGCTTGGAAACTGTCGGCGACTCGGCGTGTTACTGGTTTAAAAATTTATTTTTAATTTGATATAATTTTTTAAATATTAAGTAAAAAAATTAATAAATACCCAATTAATGTGTAATGAAATAAACTAAGTAAATCTCAAAATTAATAAAAACTTAAAAAGTATTTTATCTTAAAAAAGTATTTAGAAAATACGTATTTTGTATCTAGTATTTCAAATACCATTTCCACAAGTATCTTGTATCTGGTATCTCAAATACCATTTTTAAAAGTATCTTGTATTTTGTATTTCAGATACTTTTTTAAGGGGTATCTTGTACATCTCTGGTTAAAATAATGTTGATTTCGTACGTACATGGTGACTAATTGTTTATTGGGAACAATACTATCTAAACGATTAACGTTGCGCAATTTAAAAACAAGTTTCGCCGGGCTCGGATTATTGGCTAACACAGCGACAATACCAGCTGGGAATGATAACATCATATCGCCGGACATTTTCACTTGACACCTAAATCAACAGAACAACAAAATTTTATTGAAATGGCGGGAAAAATCCTACCGCCAATTTTTCATACATGTTTTCATTAGCACCACGGAAATACGAATGTACAATTTCGTGAAACGCCACAGCAATTGGAATAGTATCGGTCATGCCAATCGTTAATGGTGAGGGACCGCGCGAAACGCCCACCGAAACGCGCCGCACGAAACTCAAGACTGCCAACACTCTCGGCGCGACACATCGAACTGGGAGACATATGTCCACGTGACGACACCCTGAAATCAATCGTATCAACCAACAGTATCATTCAAGTTACATTCTGTAAAACTTAACGGGTTACATGGGTTTTTTTAGCAAAAAAAAAAACCAAACTATTTTTTGACTTTTTAGCAAATTTCCAGAATGGAATTCAGCTATTACAGCCACTGTCATAACGCGACTTGAGCCCGGGACTATGGCAGAAATTTGTTTTGAGGTCCCTAGAAACCGAAAATAATATTCACTAAAATTTATATATACAGGGTGTTGGTGAATAAGTACGAAATATTTTAATGGGTGATTGCTGAGGTTTTTTGTGTAAAAAAGTTTATATCAACCCATGTCCGAAAACGCTTAGTTTCCAAGATACAGAGTGTTCAGTTTCTCGTCTTTTTTAAATATTTTCTTAAATAATTCAAAAACGTTTTGACATATTTACATTAAATTGGGAATACCCTACGACAGGATAAATACCCATATTCTGAAGTAGACAGAATATTTCCATTCAAACCAGTGGCGTCGGTACGGCCATATGAATATATATTTTTGAAGAAAAAAAGGGACGCCAATGATTTTTTCCAATATGAAAATGTTTTTTTAAATGTTCTATAAATTGTTGACAAAAATGACCTCTTAGTATTTTCTCGTACATGTGTTCGTTTTCAAGATAAAAAACAGTTTTCAATTACTGTTCTTACTACAAAATCGGTTTCGGTTCTCGTATTAACTGCTGAGGTCATTTTATGAAAAAGTCTTACCAACAAAAAGGTGAAGACGCTTCATTTCTACAGTATGACCACATAATTTGTTTTTAATTTAATATAGAAAAATATTTTTAAAAAACAAGAAACGGGACACTCTGTATCTTGGAAACTAAGCGTTTTCGGACCTGGGTTTATATAAACTTTTTTACATAAAAAAACCTCAGCAATCACCCATTAAAATTTTTCGCACTTATTCACTAACACCCCATATATATATATATATATATATATATATATATATATATATATATATATATATATATATATATATATATATATATATATATATATATATATATATATATATAAATTAAACGCACGAAAAATTTCGAATAACATATCGTGTTTGATATGTATTAGTTAGTTGGTATTATCTGCAACAAGGGGCGCTGGTCGTGAGGTTAGTGTTTCTCTCATGTATATAACTTTTTTTAATATACAGACGGGAAGGTTCTGCGTTCGAATCTATGCCTTTCCAATATAAATAATTCTTTTCAATTTTTTTTTTTAATTTTTTCAATATTGTACAATGGTCAATTACATTGACGATGCTATAATTCTTTTTTTAAATGGAGATATGGTATTCTTTTTTATGTCATTATTATGCTATAATTATTTATTTTTTGAAAAAGGAGATATAATATTTTTTGTACATGTTGTCATTATATGTAACAGTAATTTTATCGTAAATTTTAAATTACTGAATTTCTTTTTTTTACATAAAATTAAAGCGATTTTTATTATAAATTATTTATACTATTTTTGGACATTCTTCATTTTATCCTTATTTAAAGTAATGGCAATTGTAATTTTTTTTATAATAATGACATAAAAAAGAATACCATATCTCCTTTTAAAAAAATTATAGCATCCTCAATGTAATTAATTGACCCATTGTACAATATTGAAAAAGTTAAAAAAAATTGAAAAGAGAATTATTTATGTTGGAAAGGCATAGATTCGAACGCAGAATTTTCCCGTCTGTATATTAAAAAAAGTTACATACATGAGAGAAACACTAACCCCACGACCAGCGGCCCTTGTTGCAGACAATATCAACTAACTGATACATATCAAACACGATATGTTATTCGAAATTTTTCGTGCGTTTAATTTCTAAATATAGTCGCACTGGCCTAAATTATTGTCACTACAATACTCAGAGAAATATATTCCACAACATATCGTCCCTCCAATTCAACAGTGAGATATTGTCAAAATAGCACTATTGAGAAAAACAGGATTAAAGTTTTCGAATTTTTTCAATTTAAAATAACTTCTACTTAAATTAATTTTTAACTATTTTAACGCTTTTATAAAGACCAAAATTATATTTTCTACTGTCATTACTAGTTTTAGGAACATAAATTCGAACCTTTGAATAAATATAGCAATTTTATTGTAATTTTATTGTAAATATCCCAGTGTTACATTTTAAAAATTTACAAAAAATATTAATTAATAGGAAAATATCCCAAGGTTCTGCTAACTTATATTAACAACTTCGACACAGAAATTTAAATAAACAAAAAAATAATAATTCTAATTTAAAAACATAAATTATTAGTTACTAATACTAAATTATTAATCACTATTACTATTATCATCTTACAACTCATTCTTAGATTTACTTGTGATATTAAATTTTCATAAAAATTGAGGTATACGCTTGGTTGTCTGATTTGGTTAAACTAGGGTTAAATTTAATATTTTCTTACCACGAGAAACCATTTTCGCATGATTTTGAAATTACCGTTTGGTTATAAACTGGTTTCTTAAAAATATTGCTTAATGCTAAAATAAAATTTGTTAATTTACCAATTTTAATGCAATATTCTTCATTTATGTTCTACAAGTTCAAAAAACATTGTTGTATATTACACAACAACATCGTGTAAATATTTCAACGTAATACCAAACAAAAATATGTAATATCATTTTCTCCAATCGAACGTTGAGATATGGTCAATATCTCAGTGTTCGACTTAAAAATATGGACAATTGTACTTCATTGAACACTGGTTTTTCTGGTATATTTTTTTCAATATTAAACGGACAACATTCTTTACTATAGCATTTTAAAGTACTCGAAAAATGGAATACGACAGTGTCAATAACTCAATATGGCCATTTTTGAAGATATCCCACTGTAACATTGGAGGGACGATATATTAATTTTTCCCAAATTCGTGATTCCCATGTTTGATACTCCCCTTGTAAGTACGGCTCTGACTAAATTATGCATAAATATTTTCTTAATATCAAAGGTATAAAATAATTTTATTGACTAAAATCCAATAAAATTTTGTAAACATGTTTAGGTCGTAAACGTATTTCCCAGACGTATTTTTAAAAACAAAAAATTTATATTACGAAGATGAGATGGTTAGAGCCGGATAAAAAAAAATTAAGGGTCCCTTTTTCACCCATATTTGGTATCGAATTTTTTCTGTTTAAAAAACAGTTTTGGTTCAAATTTATTGGCAAATATTAATTACATGGGTGAGATCTGCCCACTGTTTTCACAGCAAGACTTATATACTTTCCACCCCTGAATATTAATTTAAAATACTGTAAAAAAATTTTCATTAAAAAAAATGAAAGTTAGGCCATTGGCAGCTAGTTGTCGAAAATCACTAATTTTTCGCCGTAGGTAGAGTAACTCGTGAAATCCTTATCCGAAATTAAAAAATAAAATTTTGTCTGTTAGTAGATGCTTATGGCTTGTACTTGAAACACCTCATTTTACAAATAGAAAATCAACGAAAAACACGAAAATTTTTACCGAAAATCAAAACTTTTTGTTTAAAACGCTGTCAAAAATTGAAATTTCATTTTTTTTTAAACCCTTCGTTCAAGTACATGCCATAAACATCTACTAATGGACAAAATTTTGGTTTTTTGATTTCAGATAAGAATTTCACAAGTTACTTTGCCTACAGCGAAAAATCAGCGATTTTCGACAACTATGGCCGCTATGAAATGTCTTTTACAGTTTCTCTAAATAATATATAATAATATGCCAGAAGTTGGAATAAATTTTCTTATTTAGAAAAAAAAAAATCGAAAAAATAGTGCTATTTTTTGCTAACAAGGGGAGTATCAAACATGGGAATCACGGATTTGGGAAAAATTAATATATGTTGTGGAATATATTTCTCTGAGTACTGTAGTGATAATAATTTAGGCCAATGCGACTTTATTTAGAAATTAAACGCACGAAAAATTTCGAATAACATATCGTGTTTGATATGTATCAGTTAGTTGGTATTGTCTGCAACAAAGGACGCTGGTGGTGTGGTTAGTGCATGCTCTCATGTATGTAACTTTTTTTAATATACAGACGGAAAGGTTCTATGTTCGAATCTATGCCTTTCCAACATAAATAATTCTCTTTTCAATTTTTTTTTAACTTTTTCAATATTGTACAATGGGTCAATTAATTACATTGAGGATGCTATAATTTTTTTTTAAAGGAGATATGGTATTCTTTTTTATGTCATTATTATAAAAAAATTTACAACTAAGGATAAACTTAAATAAGGATAAACTTAAATAAGGATAAAATGAAGAATGTCTAAAAATAGTATAAATAATTTATCATAAAAATCGCTTTAATTTTTTGTAAAAAAAATTCAGTAATTTAAAATTTACGATAAAATTACTGTTATATATAATGACAACATGTACAAAAATATTATATCTTCTTTTTCAGAAAATAATTATAGCATAATAATGACGCAAAAAAGAATACCATATCTCCATTTAAAAAAAGAATTGTAGCATCGTCAATGTAATTGACCATTGTACAATATTGAAAAAATTAAAAAAAAATTGAAAAGAGAATTATTTATGTTGGAAAGGCATAGATTCGAACATAGAACCTTTCTGTGTGTATATTAAAAAAAGTTACATACATGAGAGCATGCACTAACCACACCACCATCGGCCTTTGTTGCAGACAATACCAACTAACTGATACATATCAAACACGATGTGTTATTTGAAATTTTTCGTGCGTTTAATTTCTAAATAAAGTCGCATTGGCCTAAATTATTATCACTACAATACTCAGAGAAATATATTCCACAACATATATTAATTTCTCCCAAATCCGTGATTCCCATGTTTGATACCCCCCTTGTAAGAGAAAAAACCCATGTAACCCCTTAACAAAATATAAAACATTCACATACGTCAGATCGTCTGGACGGTGGCCTTGGAAGCGCAATTGAACTTGTCGGCGTGGGCGTTTGTCGGGACGCCATTCGGGTACTTGTTGTGCTGCTGATCGACTGCATTTCCCCCACTTCATTGAACAGATCACCGAGATCCGCGTATCTCGAATTACTTGACAACGTGGGACTATTCACCGCCGGCTGTGTGGGACTCTGAAGAATCGGTGGACTCTGCAACGGCGCGTACGGATGTCCGCTAGTGGGTGTTGAAGCATTTGACGCGGCTGGACTTTGAAACAAGTTTAACCCTAACAAATCATTATTTTTAACACATAACTGTTGTGAAACTGATTGAGATCTTTTCATACTTAAATCATGTATATCAACATTTGAACCACCTTTCCCCTACAAAAGAAAAAAAAAACATGATGCTAAACCGTATGGAGGGTCAATCGCACGGCTGGGAACTATTTAAAATGATTTCATTTTAAATATGTATTTAAAATACAAAATGGCATTTTGCATTTTCTATTTTAAATAAGTTCGATCAAACCATTTTCCATTTTGTATTTAAAATGGAAATTTGAATCCATTTTACATTTAAAATGAAAATGCATTTGTACTCAAATTTATGTGTATACAATATTAATTATAGAACATGAATTGAACGACTTGAAGTCTAACAAATTGAAGAGGTGGATTCCAAAAGGCGCTAAGTCATTTTTTGTCTAATGTGAGATTTTAGTTGATGCAGAATGTTCGAGTCCAGCTGTACACGATTTTCGTAGTGCCACCCTTCAAAATGAGCTTAGTCTACTGTAAAATGAATGATGAAAAATGGAATGTTTTCCAAAAAAGCGCTAAGTCAGTGACCGTTTTATTTCAAAACGCTCTAAGTCAAATTTACTCGTAAACCATTGCATTTTTTTTTTTCCAATAATAGCTGGTATTTTTTTCGAAATTTGCATGTAGACAGATTTTCTGTTATGTCAAACACATGAAATAGCTAATAATGCACTGTTTAAAATGTTTCTTGAATAAAATATATCTGTATTTAAACAAACTAGGTTTATTTTAACCAACTCAACCCAACTTTTTAAAGATTTTATTTTTTCAATATAATCTATTGAAAATTATATGTATAAATAAGAACAAATAAATAACATCAATAATAATTATTATCTAAGAACTTGAAAATAATTTAAACAGATTACTACATTTGCCTACCTAGATAGTTTTTTTACATTTCCTGGAAAATTGCAAAAAGTGACTTAGCGCGTTTTGGAATCCACCTCTTCAACTGTAAGTTAAATATATTTAAGTTGATTTAATTAACTCAATTTTTTTATAACTCGAGTTGCAATGTCACTTGAGTTAAATAAAGTTCTTGACTGAAGTTACAAAAATATTCTAAAAGCATTGTTTTTCCATATTAGTTAAGTCATTTTTTTATTTTGGACAGATTCTGTAAAAAATCATCAAAAAAAAAATAACCTCACAATTTTAAATGAGAAAAAGGCGGGAAAAACACCTCACTATAGTGACGTCACAGTTTGAAGCAATTAAACGTCAATGTCAATATTTATAACCTCAAAATTTTGATTATATTCATAAAATGTCAAAGTAAAAGCAAGTATTTATTTGAATTCCTGGTCGATTATTATTGCTATATATATATATAAGCTAATAGAATTATTCAAAAGAAAACACAATTTCATCTCACCGATGACAATTATCAAAATCGACATATCTAGCTACAAAATGTTACGTAATTTTCAAAATAAAATTTCTAAATAGTTATCAAATTTTGTTATGTTTCATCATTAAAATTGGACATATGTAATGATAATGCATAGAATTATTTAACATTTGACACAAATTTTAAATACAGTCAAGTACCGTATTTGTTACTAGAGTTGCAGTTCTCTTAAGTTACACTTTTCTGACTCAAGTTGTGTACTACTATCTTTAAGACATGTCAATAAGAAATGTACTTCGAGTAGATGATTTTCATAATTTTATTTAAAAGTTGCAGTCGTAGCATAGTCAAGGTTTGAATATGTTAAGGCCGATTTAAATTTTACAATATTTTTTTGAGTAACAATATTTGAAGAGTTAAGTTTCGTTTTCATATCATGCAAACTTTACAAAATTTTCTCAAAAGACTGCCTTTATTTAATTTCAGTACGTTTGAACTTTTTTTTTTTAATCAATATAAATAATGATAAAAAATTTACAGAATATTTTTTATAAAGTATATTTATAAAATAAAAAAAGCATTTTGCATTTTATAATCCATTTTAAATAACTACACACACCGGCAGAATTAGCGGAACATACAAAAAATCTGTAAAAATCAAACAAACCATTTAATTTCAAGAAAATATTAAACTTATTTAATTATTCATTTAAAATTACATGTTCACAAGTCGATATACCTTTATTTTCGGTAGCAAAACAAGTAACCATATAAAATGGCAAATTTTTGGAATCTTATGTCGTCTAAGAATAATTTAAGTTAAAGATTATTTAACAAATCAAAAATGAAACAAAGCGTTTTAATGCCGCCTGGTTCCTCCCGTGCTCTTATCAAAGCTTCCATTCGTTTTTCTATACTCAGCATGATGTTATCTATAGTTTCCTGGGACAGTCTTTGCCATTCTTCAATTACAGCAGTTTGAAGCTCGACCATGGCATTTGAATTCGAAAGTGACAGACCTCTTAAAAAGAATTGCATTAATAATAAATAAAAAAAAATTCTATGGAAAGTCAATTGATTGGTTACTTCAATCTTATTTTAAGTAAAAATGAAAAAAAAAACCCGCCAACTTTGTTTAATAAATAGGTTTTTATATTTTTTTTATGTTCCGCTAATTATGCCGGTGTGTGTATTTTCCATTTTCAATTTTAAATACACTAGCGGAAATAATTAAAGGATCAAAAAAAAATTCCAAATTTTTAACGATTTTTCGAATGGCTGTATCTTCGTGAAAAATGGTCGTATCGGAGTCGTAAGCAAAGCAATTTAAAGCTGGAAGTTTCTAGTTTCGAGATCTTGCGATAAAAAAATTTTCAAAGCAACGTGTGTGGCGCAATCCTAATAAATACACTGAAAAAAAAATTTTTCGAAATTTTTTCGGTTTTTTTTTTTGGTCTACGGACTTGGAAAAAATTTTTCCGACTTAACCACCATATGGACCGGATAACTTGTTCATTCAGCTTTAATTTGCTTTTTTATAGACTTTTATACGACCACTCTTCGCTGAGATATCGGACTTTGAATGGAAAAAGATCATTTCGTCTTTGACCATCGATGTCTCAGCAACCAATGATCACACAGAAAATTGAACGGGTGTTTTAAAAACTCGAATAAATTCTCTACAAGGATTAGCCATTGTTTTTTCAGAAAAATTTTTTCCAAGTCCGTGGACCAAAAAAAAAAACCGAAAAAATTTCGAAAATTTTTTTTTCAGTGTATTTATTAGGATTGCGCCACACACGTTGCTTTGAAAATTTTTTTATCGCAAGATCTCGAAACTAGAAACTTCCAGCTTTAAATTGCTTTACTTACGACTCCGATACGACCATTTTTCACGAAGATACAGCCATTCGAAAAATCGCTAAAAATTTGGAATTTTTTTTTTGATCCTTTAATTATTTCCGCTAGTGTATGTTCAGCAAAACCATTTTCCATTTTGTATTTTAAATGCATTTTTGGAAACTATTTTCCATTTTCTATTTTAAATGGTTTCGATGAACCATTTTTCCCAGCACTGGTTAATCGACGGCGCGGGTCACTTACTGTTGCTCCAACGGAAAGTGACAGATTTTCGACCGTTGCACGTAACTCATCAACGCTAGCAGAAATTGGAGCGCTACCATTACTCAAAGGTTTGATTTCCACATGTAGTTTATGTTCCCGTTCGTCATCTAAACATTAAAAATAACGGATAGAGGGCAACTCGCAAATATTGATTCCTGAATCGATCCCAAAAATTACCTGTATCTGAATCAGAGCTCGAATAAAAATTCTCTTTATTCGTTTGCCAAAGTTCTGTCACATTTGGCTGTACACAAAATCCTTCATCGTCTTTCTCCGGTGTTCGTGACTCACTGCTCACTTCCGGTGCCTTTGCGTTCTCCTCCTTTTCGACATTACTGAGTCGGGAAAGTATAATTTTTTTTTTTGAAACATACAATTTTAAATGGATGTCACGATTTTTAATAAAATTTAAATACTTACACTTCGGCCGATTCCTCTTTACCCGTACTGGCGTTATCGCTTGACTTCTTTTTCACTTTTTTCAATTTCGCCTTATCACGTCTGGACCTTAAAAACCCTATAAATATTATTATTGATTTTTTATCGTGTATTGAACGCCAGTGATAAATTTTTTTACTTAAAAAAAAAAGAAATCGTGCAATCGTATTAATTTGAAAATTTCATTCATATCAGGCCGAAATCAGGCAATCTCTTATAATGTGTTAGTAACTCAAATTCAAATAGATTAATCCATAATTCCCAAAAAAAAAACCCACCAAAAAAGATCAGAATCTGTTTCCAAAGCAACCAAAACAAACTTAACACCATGCTTCCCAAGTATCTTGTGTTAATTTGTTGGCAATTCAAACTCTTCTGTCCCATTTCTAAAAATTTTATTCCCAAAAAAACAAAATTCAAACCGAAAAAATGAACCCATATCTTCTAGCAGGAATCACAAGCCTAAGTGATCTAACTATTATACTATGGTATCAAAAATATGGGTTCTACTTAGCTGGCTATAAACAAAAAAGAACCAAACAAAAAGCAGATGAAAAGAAATCAAAAACTACCCAACCATGCAATTAAAATTCATGCCTAAATGGCTTCAAAAAGTTTCTCAAAAAAATTTACTAAAATTTTTAAAAATTCTCTTAATTTACCTACAAATATCCAAAAAGATCGAAAAAAATATTTAAAAAAAAAAATAAAATTTTGAAATCCATGGATTTGAGGCATTTTACGTCAGCTACACAAATTTTTAAATTTCTGGGAACTTTTTTTTGAAAAAATTTGTTTTGCCGCGTATAATGCCACATTCCCTCTAAATAATAATTTACTCTGATATGAATTTTAGAAATTCTAAGTCTACAAATTTATTTTTAGAAATTTTATTCGAAGTTATAGAGGGTATGTGCACTGAAAAATAGTGTAAATTTTGTATTTCTGTGAAAATTTAAATATTTTGATTAAAAAAATTTTGTATGAAATGACACCAATTTAAGTCCAGAAATGTCGTTTCTGTAAAAAAAAAAAATGAGCAATGTAATTCCGTTCGTCAACAGTCGACTAAATTCGGATGAGCCCCAACACCAGATTTAGGATTCCGTCACCACACATGCAAAATTTGAGTCGTTTCATGTTTAACAAAGTAAACACCTTCTGCTTTGCTATGAAGCTGTCTGGTTACAAAACAAAAAATAACTAGGTTTCTAAGTTCTGTTTCGCTCGTTTATCGAGTTTAAATCGAAGTAGATTAGAAAAAATTACGAGATAGAAAAGTGTTAGAAGTAAAATTCGATTAATCAGAAGAAAAAGAGAGAGAGAGAGAATGATGATCAGTAAATGGTGAATGATACGTTTAGGGGAAATACCACTATGAAAATTTTCAAAAAATCGATTTTACGGCTGCTGCCTTCTCTGAAAATTGCCCGCAATTTTATAGAAAAATAATCGGCCAAGTGTCCAAGCGTGTTAAGGCACTGGTAACTTGGATTATTGCCCCCCCCCCCTCAATTTACTTTGTCCTCACCACTATCACTATAAATTTAATGACGTTAGATAGCGCTGTTATGAAAAACGGACATAAAATCCCCATTATCATTATGGAAAAACGATTTTTCAGAATTTTCACAGTGTTTTTCTTCATTAAAATTCATCAAACTGTTAAAAATATCCCAAAAAACACACTTATGAAAGATGCGGTTCTGATAGAACGCTCCATATCAAAACATCGACACAATTATTTTTTTTTTTGCGAAATTCGACCCGTAGCTGAAAACTCAAAATAATTTACGGACCACTACACAATTTTCATAGTCATAGTTAATTTGAGACGCGAAAATAATCAAAATTAAAGTAGAAAAAATTTTTAATGAAACTTAATAGATGCACAAATGACTTTCAAATAAATTCAACTGAAAAATATACAATCGCATTTTTTTCTATTGAATTTCCTGGAAGCCATTCGTAAACAAAAAGTAAAAACAGATAAGAAAATATGTTATTACCAACTTTGAAACCTAGTTCAATTGCAAAAATCACTAAAAAAAAAAAATGGCGGTATTACTCTAATAAATAAAATCGGTTTCTTCCCAAAGCGAAATAAAACTAAAAATTTGTATTTACTTTGCTCTAGTGAGTTCAAAAACAAAAAAATAGTGTAATCGAAAATTTGAAAAAAACAAAAATATTCTAGAATAGAAATAGAAAAATAAAAATTTAGAATTGAATATTCGGGCATATTACACTTAGATCTTCGCAGCGACTTAGATAATGTTGAAGAGTCTGTGACACTATCTTTATTGGAAGGGCTCGAAGGCACTGAGGAACTCTCTCTACCGCCTGTAATCATATCAAATTGTCTTAAACCTACTTCACTATTCAAATAGTTTGTGATAGACTAATTACCCGACTACGATCAAGTTACAAGGATGGAAAAGAGGAATTTCACAACTTCGATTAACCGTCACTCGATTATCCGTTAGTTTCTGAATGTAAAAAAAAATTGCAGTCCCTGGCATTAGATATACAAATTTCGTTTCCAAAACGCATACATATATTTTCACGGCGAACGGAATATTTTGTTAAAATAAAGAACAGGAAATTAATTTACACAGCTGAACCGTTTTTCATGCGGTCTTTTTTTGTGCCGTTTTTTACGAAAAATGGCCATTAATGCTTTAAATGATTAGGACGAGTTAACTCGTCCTGCAATATGGCGGCTCAAAATACTGTGATATGTATTAGGGCTGTGCGAATTATTCGAAATGTCGAATAATTCGCATCGAATCGAATAATAATATTCGATTTGAATTTCGAATCGAATAATTCGATTTTTCGAATAATTCAAAAAATCGAACTATTCGAAATATATTCGAATTATTCGAAAGAAAACGAATAATTCGAAAAATCGAATTATTCGAAAGAAAACGAATAATTTTAAAAGTTGAATTATTCGTTTTTTTCGAATAGCTCGAATTTTTGTTTCTTCTTTTGATTCTTAGAAGTTTTCTAATTTAAATATAAAAAAAAAATCGGATACATTACAATAATTTCATAAATGAAAAGTTACATTATGCCTAAATAACAGGATAAATTAATCAGTAGTAATAAAAGTTTATTGTTACAAAAACTTATGTAGTTATGTAACGATGGATCAATATGTAATTATATTATATAAATTTTAGTGAATATCATTTTAGAGTTTCAAGGACCTCAAAGCAAATTTCTGCCATTGTCTCGGACTTAAGTTGTCCCATGACAGTGGCTGTAATAGCTGAATTTCCGATTCGAAAATTCGTTGAAACATAAAAATGTGACAACAGAACATAATGCGAGTTAAAAATACTTAATTTTTTTGGATGAATCTGCTCTGTAAACCAAACTATATAATATATAGGTACAAATTATATTATTAAAGTTCTTAGTATGTTTGAGTCTTAAAAATAAAAAATAAAAAAGTTTAAGCTATCCGAAAAAATGAAAGGAATAATTCGATTTTCCGAATTATTCGAAAATAAACGAATTATTCGAAATAACGATTTTTCGAATTATTCGAAAAGTCGAATTATTCGATTCGAAATCGAATCGAATAGCACTATTCGATTCGATTCGATTCGAGCACTATTCACACACCCCTAATATGTATATATTCACTGGTACAGGTGTCGCCACCTGTGACCGATTTTTTTCGAAATACGGTATAATTCTAAATAATGTACAATTTTATCAACATAGTTTTTAGTATAAATTATATTTTGTAAATTCCTAGGGTTCACTTTTTTGATGTTGGGATCTTTGATTTTTTGTCTTTTTCTTTTTTTGTAACCTTATCTATTGTACTTATCACTGGCAGTAAAAAGTCCGGCATTTTGTGACAAACAAATTTTTCCATAAGGTTTGTTTAAAAGGGTTCAAGTGCATAATGTAAATCGAAAGCAAGAGAAAGTAAGAAATCTGAACATTAATTATAATAATTTACTTTGATAAAATTACTTATTGACTGTTTTTAAGCATTTAATCTGCATCATTAAGGTTTTTTTTTACAGATGTATTTATCACAATTTTGTAATATTATAAAAATGATATAAAATGTTCTCATGTGTAAATTAATACTTTATCTTGTTTAGAAAAAGCAACTTCTAAAGAAATCGTAAGGTTTTGAGCGTTCTGAGTCATGTATTTTCCGTACTTTTTATAGCTATTTATGAAGTTTTTAAATATTTTTTTTTTTGGTGCTGCGATTTTTATGCGGTCCCTATCCACCGCATAAAAAAAGGTTCAACTGTATTATCAACTTGTAAACACGTCGATTTTTATTTTCGTCCCAAAACTAGCAGTAAAATTAATTTGTTTAGAAATTTCTGTTATCCGTCTAATTCGATTAATCGTTACAGTCCCGGTCCCGATAGTAACTTCGAGTTCGATTTTAGCACATCAGGTGTCGTTGGATTCGTCTTAATACGGAGTATAATCACTAAACTGGTAAGGTTAAACGAAATTCAATATGGCAGACATTGATTGTGAAAACAAGATAGATCAAATAGGCTAAGCATGAGGCTAAAACATATGGAGATTAGACAAGGAGACGAAACTCAATGTATTCAAAAAAGTGTCCAAATCAAAGATGGCACTCGTGTTCGTCGGATACGAAAGCGGTACAGTACTTATTCTCAAATGGAACACTCTCAAATGGAAACGCGAGCTTCTATATTACTTTTGTTAGCTTTTGAATAGAATCTTCTGGAATCTTTTTCAATGTTCAACTCCAAGCCCTAAGCGTTTCTCTACAAAACTGTGTATAGCTGTGTGCCGGTGTGTGCTTGATACCGTTTAAGCTGATTAGTCACACAGCAACTGTAGCTGTGTAAAGATCGATTGTTTGTATTGTTATCAACTACTTCCCAACAATATAAGCGAATACATATATAATATATGCAGGAGCTGTACGCATACATACAATCCGCACTTTCTACAGACAGAATGTGACGCATGATACACATACCAGCGCATATTACACATACATAGATACGAGACTTATGTAGTAACATGTTGTGCATTTAGAGTGGGAGAAAAATTTTACGTCACTTTTCTTCCACAAAAATCTTGCTAGTATAGAGATACCTAGTTGGAATATGTAATATGTGTTCAACTCAGTTATAAAGTGGGTTTTTCGATCGTTTTTAAAATAAACTTAACAATTTTTATTTTGCGTCGCGTCATTTATATTGTATATTATATAATTCGCTGACGTCACTATGTAAAATCGGAGTCAGTACCATTGGATATCCGCCGTATAAAGTAATTTAAACTATAAGAGTTTATTTCATACATATGTAATTTCTATGCATTTCCATATTATTAAATATCATCAACCGACATTGGTGATTCTCAAATGGAAACACTCACTTCCTCAGTCCCGATGTGTTTCCATTTGAGAATAAGTACTGTATTTACATTCAGTTTTATCCGTTTTATGTTACTATATTCGCTATATTCACATCAGTATTCGAGCATTATTAACGCCGCGAGTGGTAAAAAAAGAAAGCCTTATATTTACCATTTTCTTGACCAATTTTGTCAATTCGTCTCATATAAGTTAAGTCTCCTTCTTATAATACTCCATACTAAAACTGCTGAATAATATTTGATTAAATTTCGGATTTAAAACTCATCGTCGCTTCATAAATTTCGTACACTACTTAAATACTGGGCGGAAAATTTTGGTAGGTTTCGGTAGGATCAAAATTTTCGCTTAGTTTTTTCGTAGTCGGGTTTCAATTTTTAACTCAAATCATTTTTCTCAAATCTATCACATTACTATCGACATAAAAAAAATCCCTTCCATAAAAAAAAAACTCTGAAATAAAAAAAAAATAATAATAACAGAGTCGTATCAAATGTTGTTCGATTCAAAAAGCCATGCTTTAAATTGTTTCGAAATGGATATTCTGAGTTTACACTACAGGCGCGCTGAAATTAATATAGCAATTTGCAAATGATACGAAAAGTAACGTACGTTCAGTCGCGATCGTTGTTAGACTTATCCAAACTTTTAATTTGTTTTTTGAAATTGTTGTAAAAAAGTTTGTGTGGCGTTACTTTTCGTCAACAAATAGGTCTCTATGAAGGCCTATGACAAACATTAATGTGGCATATGTAGCCGATAAAATGATAATATAGTCCGGACATGATTTGCAGAGTGAATTTTTTTGTTTGTTTTGATTAATGATTGAGATTCAATGCACATACCCTGAGAATTAGATATGAAGATATTGAAAAGGGATGTCGTTCGTCGGGACGATTTGTTAGCATGCACAGAATCGTGTGCCACTGTCACTGAAGGGTCTGTTTCATTGTTGGTCGCGCCAAGTCCCTGTTTACCTTCACGCTTTGCTGACTTTTGTAATGTGGTGGTGTTTGTGGCACTAACGGTTGTGACAGTTGTGGCCGTTGCGACACTTTCAACACCCTCGGCAACGTCACGGGTCTCACTATCCGCACCGACGGTGTCCGACACGGTGGAGGGGTGTGACAGTAAATTTAAATCGTCCGCTTCAACTATGTCTAAAAGTTTAATCATTCAACCAAACAATTTCCATATTATTTTTGAACGATATTAAATATTATGTGAATAAATTGAGAGTTGACATTTGTATTTTGGTATATCCGGATGTTTTGTATTGTAAAGGGGAAAAAATGCCGCGAAATTGTGAAATTTAAAGGTTCACGAAATACAAATTGACCACCTAATGAGCTACACATGACTAATGATGTCGGATGATGATTAATCGATTAATCGGTTTAGGTAGCGGTTACACTAGATACGAATTCATCCGAAAATTCATTCGTACGAATTCATACGAGTTTATACGAATTAAACAAATGCATACATTTAAACATGCGTGGTTACACTGCTTACGACTCTTTCGTACGAGCTCGTACGACTTTTTGATACGACCAAAATATTTTGTTTTTTGATGCGAATTCGTACGAAAAAAATGCAATGGATATAGAAAAAATAATTATTTTTGTTGAAGAAAGGCGGTCTTTAAGGGATCAAAAACATAAATATTATCATAATAGAAAGTTAAATAAAAAATTGTGGAATGAGGTGGCAGACGAAATGTTTAGATAATTTTTTAATTAAAGATATTACAATTTAATAAAGCTAACCTAAGTTAACAAAAACATTTTAAGTATGTGTAATAAAAAATTAATTAACTAAATATTGAAGCTGAAATTCAGTAGATTTTAAAATGTAATTGAATGTGACTTGCGACATGTTCAAGTATTCTAAAAATTTCTGTTCGTCTTGAAAAATTTCCTCAAAGTAATTCCAGAACTCAGCTTTTTTTGCTCTATATGAATAATAAATAATCGTTTACCCAGAATTGTTTGTTTTCTATAATTAGAAATTTTGAAAACGGTGATTTTAATAAATAAGATTCGATAACTGGATCCATTGTTTAATATCATGCAATATGTACTAACGGTTTTCAATTTAAATTTAAATACGAATTCGTATTACGATTCCGTATCCAATGTTACCACACAGTCGTACGAATAAATTTCGCACGAGCTCGTACGAATCAATTTTCGTATGAATTCGTATCCAATGTAACCGCAGCCTTAGTCGACTAATTTTGCTTATATCTAGTAGTGATGTCGGGCCGAGAAGCAGTTAATCGATTAATCGACTAAAATTGTTTTTTAGATAATATTAGTCATTAATCGAAAATATCGAGCACAGAGTAGTCGATTAATCGACTAAAATTTTAGTCAAATTCATGGTAAGGTAATCTATGCAACTCTTTCAAAAACGAGGATTTTTTTCGAATTTAATTATGGACTTTTAATATTTTTCTTTTAAGAAAAAGAAAGATATGAAATATTACAATATATTAATCACATAAAAGTGAAAAATAATATAGATGGATAATTTTTTAGTTTCCATTTTTTGAAGTCCAATAAATAATACAGAAAAATTGTTAAATTAGTCGTTCTTAGTCATTTGAAAAAAAATTAATCATTTTAATCGTTTAATCGAAGGTAAAATAGTCGACTAAAGTATGACTAAATGTAAACAAAATTAGTCGACTAAACCGACTAATCGATTAATCACCCGACATCACTAATATCTAGTAGTGATGTCGAGCTGAGGAGCAGTTAGTCGATTAATTAACTAGTTATTTTTTAGACAACATTGGTTACTAGTCGAAAATATTGAGCATCGAATAGTCAACTAATCGACTAAATTTTTAATCGAATTATTGAATATGATAAGCTATGTAACTCTTTTAAAAATGATGCTTTCTTTTGAATTTAATTATTGACTTTTATTATTATTTTTTTTTAAAAGAAAGATATGACATATCACAATGTGTTAGTCATATAAAAATAAAAAATCATACAAATAGATAATTTTTTAGTTTTCATTTTTTGGAGTTCAATAAATAATACAGAAAAATTATTAAATTAGTCGTTTTTAGTCATTTAGTCGAGATTAAAATAGTCGACTAAAAATGAATAAATGCAAACAAAATTAGTCGATTAAAATGATTAATCGATTAATCATCCGACATCACTAATATCTAGTCATTTTTCAGTCAACTATTTTACCCTCGACTAAATGACTAAAACGATTACTTTTTTTTTAAATTACTAAAAACGAGTAATTTAATAATTTTTCTATATTATTTACTGGACTCTAAAAAATGAAAACTAATAAAATTATATACTGTAAGATTTTTCTTTTCCTTAAAAAATAATATTAAAAGTCAATAACTAAATTCAAAAGAAAACATCCTTTTTGAAAGAATTAGATAGGTTACCCTATTCATAAATTCGACTAGAAATTCAGTCGATTAGTCGACTATTCTATGCTTGATATTTTTGACTAGTGATTAATTTTATCTGAAAAATAATTTAATCGATTAATCGACTAATTGCTCCTCGGCTCGACATCACTATACGTTGGAACTAGTAATATCGAATAATTAATCGATTAGTCGGTTTAGTCGACTAATTTTGTTTAAATTTAGTCATTTTTAGTCGACTATTTTACCCTCGATTAAATGAATAAAATCATTTTTTTTTTAAATGACTAAAAATGACTAATTTATTAATTTTTCTCCATTATTTGTTGGACTCTAAAAAAAGAAAACTAGGAAATTATTCATTTGTATGATTTTTCACTTTTACGCGATTAACGCATTGTGATGTCATATCTGTTTATTCTAAATACTAAAAGTCAATAATTAAAATTAAAACATCGTTTTTGAAAAAGTAACATAGGTTACCCTATTCATGAATTCGACTAAATATTTAGTCGATTAGTTGACTATTCTATGCTTGATATTTTTGACTAATGATTAATTTTATCTGAAAAATAATTTAGTCGATTAATCGACTAATTGCTCCTCGGCTCGACATCACTACACGTTGGAACTATTAATGTCGGATAATTAATCGATTAGTCGACTAATTTTGTTTACATTTAATCATTTTTAGTCGACTATTTTACCCTCGATTAAATGACTAAGATCATTTTTTTTTAAATGACTAAAAATGACTATTAATTTTTCTCCATTGTTAGACTCCAAAAAAAGAAAACTAGGAAATTATTCTATTAGACTAATCTATGCTCGATATTTTCAACTAATGATTAATTTTGTCTGAAAAATCATTTAGTCTAGTCTAGATTAATTGACTAACTGCTCCTCGGCTCGACATCGCCACACGTTGAAACTACGAAATCTTAAAAAAATCGTTAATCGTAGAAGCTTGGTAGTATTTTTCGTAGATAAACAAATGTCAACTCTCAGATTATTCACCCTGTATATTTTATACTTACTTGGTTTTTCGAGCCCCGTGTATTTATGCAACACAAACTGTTCTAACAATTTGTTAACGGTCAATTCTAAACACTGTCGTTTAAAATCGCTGTGAACCTACAATAATTTTTTGGAATACAGTGTACTTATCGAATTGATCTAACACAATTGATTTTCACTTTAGATTTACCTGACCAACTAAATCGTGATTCGATTGCATTACTTCCGAGTATGTATTCAAAAAATCTTTCATTTGTTTTAAATGCGCCTCTTCGATATCTTGAAAATGCTGATAAAAGAAATAGGGTATTAGGAAAACTGAAAATTACTACTGATTTTTTTTTAAATAACGTAAATTTTTGACCGTACCCTGCACGTTAACGTCATTTTCTGTTCAAATTCACTTTTTACCGCAATATATTTTTCAACTAGGGCCTTATATTCGTCGTGACATTTTTTCAATTTTGTCTCCGCCTTCTCGATATCTTTCGCCGAACCATTTTCCCGTTTCAATTTTTCTAATTCGTAACTCTTTTGAATGTACAGATCTTTCGCTTTCTGTAACGTCAGCGTGGTCGACTGAATTGACTGAACTACCTCGAGTGTGCTTGATTCGTTCTCCTTCACCTAACCGGTAAAATTTTATGAGGCATCAATTCAAAAAAAAAAAAAAGGTTATTGTGCATTAGGAAGGCTCCAGCACAATTTTTAAAAAAAGAAATTTTTTAACAATTGCACTACGTTTAGGATGTTAAAAAAAAGACAACTTAGGTCGGGGGAAACTAGAAAAGTTTCGACTTTGATATAAAAACTAGGTGGTGAAGTTAGTTAAGGTTAGGTTAGGTTAGGTTAGTTTAGTTAGTTTTGACAGTATACTTCGACTTTGATATAAAAACTAGGTGGTGAGGTTAGTCAAGGTTAGGTTAGTTTATTTAGTTTTGACTATATACTTCGACTTTGATATAAAAACTATGTGATGAGGTTAGTTAAGGTTAGGTTAGTTTAGTTAGTCTTAACTATATACTTCGACTTTGATATAAAAAGTAGACTCACCACCTAGTTTTTTATATCAAAGTCGAAGTATATAGTCAAAACTAACTAAAAACTAACCTGTTAAATGAGGTTAATTAAGGTTAGGTTAGTTTAATTAGTTTTGACTATATACTTCTACTTTGATATAAAAACTGGGTGGTGAAGTTAGTTAAGGTTAGGTTAGGTTAGTTTAGTTAGTTTTAACTATATACTTCGACTGATATAAAAACTAGGTAGTGAGGTTAGTTAAGGTTAGGTTAATTTAATTAGTTTTGACAGTATACTTCGGCTTTGATATAAAAACTAGGTGGTGAGATTAGTTAAGGTTAGGTTAGTTTAGTTAGTTTTGACTATGTACTTCGACTTATATATAAAAATTAGGTGGTGAAGTTAGTTAAGGTTAGGTTAGTTTAGTTAGTTTTGACTATATACTTCGACTTTGATATGAAAACTAGTTTCACCACCTAGTTTTTATATCAAAGTCGAAGTATATGGTCAAAACTAACTAAATTAACCTGTTAGGTGAGATTAGTTAAAGTTCGGTTAGTTTAGTTAGTTTTAACAATATACTTCGACTTTGATATAAAAACTAAGTGGTGAGGTTAGTTAAGATTAGGTTAGTCTAGTTAGTTTTGACAATATACTTCAACTTTGACACACATGCATACAAAATAAAAAAAGAAAACCTAAAAAATTTGAATTTTTTTCAAATTTAACGACAGTTACCCAGCATTTCCAGCGCTGATATCGAGTTGTAATATTTTTTTTTAACTAATCCGTCGTAGCGGCGAACAATTTAAGAAAAAAAAATCATTAAAATCGGATCATTTAGATTTTCTTTTAGAGCGAAAAATGGGTGGAGCCCCACTAATACGCAATTACCAAAAAAAAAAATAAAAGTGGTTTCGTCCATAAACACACTTACCACTTTATACTTTTTTTGTAAATCGTCGGCATATTTTGAAACGTCTTTAACCAATTCGGAAACTTTCTGAAACATTTGCATGTGTAGTGTGGCCAAACGTTCCGAGGATGTCTTTAACACTTGCCACACCGGGGCAAATGTGCCCTGATTACAACTGTTGCCGGCCTGTTTTGCCAATTTTGTCATCTGTTTCGAATTGTTCTCTTCAATGTTGGATCTAAAATTGCGAGATAAAATATTTTTCAATTGTTAGTTGATTAAATTATTCATAAAATAATGAATAAGTCACCTTTCCCGAAAATATTCGGCCAATTCTTTACTGGCAACCAATCCATATTTCATATTATGATATAAAACGTCGAATCCAAGGTTCTTCTCGCCCTAGAACGTGTTCGAGCGTTAAATGTCTCATAATTATTATTTGTAAATTTTGAACTCATTAAGTCTAATATAAACAAACATTAGTTTATACATATTACATAATTAGTGTGAGGGAAAAAAATTTATTGTATTTGAAACGAGACACTGAATTCGTCGAATTTGGGTTTGTTGAACCGAAAATTTTTTTGAAAAAGTGTTCCACCCAACTTCACAATATACACAAAAAACGAAAAAGATATTTACCCAAAAATAATCTATAAAGTCGACGGTCATTTTTTTTTTTTGTTAGTTTTTTTTTTCGTATTTAAATATATACAATTTATTAATTAATATATAAAATATATAAATAAAATTGAAACTTCCGATTCAAATACAAATTAAATATATGACATTTTTGACACTTTTTTTTTTGAAAAATTTTTTTACATCTATTGTTATTTAGGTATAGCCAGAGTTGTCAAATGTAGCATGTTCGCAACATTACAAACACTAAATCCCTGTTCGGTTATCATGTTTCAATATTAGATTTGAATTTGTTTTTGTTGTATTTTGGGTGTTTTATGTACGGAAAATGGAGTATCATAAGATGGAGATCTAACTGATATGAGAGGAATTGACAAAATTGGTCAGGAAAATGGTAAGGCTTTCTTTTTTTTACCACTCGCGGCGTTAATAATCCACGAATACTGATATGAATATAGCGAATATAATAACATAAAACGGGTAAAACTGAATGTAAATACAGTACTTATTCTCAAAAGGAAACACGTCGGGACTGGGGAAGTGAGTGTTTCCATTTAAGAATCACCAATGTCGGTTGATGATATTTAATAATAAGGAAATACATAGAAATTACATATGTATGAAATAAACTCTTATAGTTTAAATTACTTTATACGGCGGATATCCAATGGTACTGATTCCGATTTTACATAGTGATGTCAGCGAATTATATAATATACAATATAAATGATGCGACGCAAAATAAAAATTGTTAAGTTTATTTTAAAAACGATCGAAAAACCCACTTTATAACTGAGTTGAACATTGAACAAGATTCCAGAAGATTCTATTCAAAAGCTAGCAAAGATAATATAGAAGCTCGCATTTCCATTTGAGAGTGTGTCATTTGAGAATAAGTACTGTACCGCTTTCGTATCCGACGAACACGAGTGCCATCTTTGATTTAGACACTTTTTTGAATATGTACATTGAGTTTCGTCTCCTTGTCTAATCTCCATAGTACGGAATATGATTGGTTTAAATTTAAATGTTTCATATTTCATAAAATGTTGGCGTAATTTTTAAACGGTGTTGTCGACTTTATAAAACAAATTTTTTTGAATAATATGCGTTAGATTTAAGGAACATTACTGTTGTGAATGGTAAGAAAAAGTGCTTTTTTTGATTTTTAAATTTTTAAAACTGTCATAACATCCCTCCCTATTCCTATAAATTACTTACCTACCGTAGATAGCAATCAATCGAAACAGGCGGGTGAATAGGGACGAAACGAAAAATGTTATTCATTAACTTAGTTTAAAAATACCAGACGTAAATGCGAACATATATATCTTCCTTAGACTATAGTAAAATAATTACTCTTTCGAATAACAATAGTGATTAAGCTTGAAGTTGCATAAAAAATATTAAAAAATCAGTTTAGATTGACGTATTCAAACAGTGCTACTTTTTTCTTTCTTAAAACTTTATTTAAAAACTACAGCCGAACTCTCGTTAATTCGAAACTCGAGGGACTCTTAAAATATTACGAATTATCGAGTGTTTGAAATATCAAATGGTTCGACAATAACAAAAACAAAGGCTCGTGTACAATATGTACAAGTTCGAACTTGTCTCAAAATGTACTTACAATCTTTCTGTCTCTTTCTCTCTGCAACTTTGAATAAATTGTCGAGTGTTTGACGCCGATGAGTTCGAATTAACGCGTCGAATTAACGATTTAGTTCGGAATATAAAGAGATTTTGTAGGGAACTCGTGACAACTTTGAATTATTGAGAGGTTCAAATTATCGCAGGTTTGAATTAACGAGAGTGACTGTATTTATTTTGGTGCTTTTATGAATAAATTTTATTGTTTAATCGAAAATTTAATTGTTTTGAAATATATCTGAAAAAAGAAGACTGCAGACTTTTAGTTGTTTTTATTTTTTTAAGAGGGAAATAATGAGGACTTGACATTTGGGCTAAGTTGGAAGTTAATAGGGACGGAAAAGGTATGAATAGGGACAGTATATAGGTTAATAGGGACATTATATAAAAGTATAAAGAAAGAATGTCGGGTGATTAGGGACGGATGAAGGATGTATTGGAACATAGAACAGAGCACTTTTAAGGTTATCAAGTCATTCGATATTTTTATAAACATATTCAGCATAACATTTCTATACTTTATAAACTTTAGATTTTACATTTATCATGAAGTATTGTTTCTTTTTTGAATGTATAAATACAAAAAATTCGAAATTATATTATATTTGAATTTCAATTTTGGTCGGCCCTACGGATTGTCCCCATTCACCCTTTTATCGTCTCTTTTGACCCCAATTTTTCATAGAGAAGAAATTATATGATTTTTGTTATTTTTTCAAAAATCGCCGATATTTTCAAAATTTTTTGGATACTGTGATAAAGTGACCATTCTCGCATAAATTTTTAACATAGAGTAGGTACTCATAAAATAAATACAAAAAAAAAACGATGTGAAGTCTGAATTCGTGCCTATTCATCCCTGTCTACGGTATTTTACAATATTAGATGCATACCGTAAATTGTTGTTTAATCAAACTAAATTTTCGATTAAACAACAATTTATTCATAAGAGTACCAAAATAAATAGTTTTAAAAAATAGCACTGTTTGAAGACGTCAGTCTAACTAATTTTTTAATATTTTTTTATCCAATTTCAAGCTTAGTCACTGTTGCTACCCGAAAGAATAATTATATTACTATAGTTTAAGGTAGATATATGTTCGCATTTACGTCTAGTATTTTTAAATTAAACTCACGAATAACATTTTTTGTTTCGTCCCTATTCACCCGGCTGTCTCAGTTGATCGCTACATACGGTAATATTGTAGTTCGTCGTACAAAAGTTGGAAACTTACTGACGCAGATAATCTGGCTAGCAGTGCTAGCACTCACTATCTTGTTTCTGTTGTTAGCAAATCCTTAAACACTGCCAGTATTGTTAATAAAACCGATAAACCCACGTTCGTCTTTATATTCGTCAACATTTGCAAACCCAATATTTATTTCTGTTCATTTTTGCTTTAACAATTAAGGACTTTCTTTACTTCGTCAGCTTTTACTTTGGTATCAAGAAATAGTTTGAACAAACAAATTTTAACCATTTATTCTTTAAAAATTAAGGTTTAATTTGAGACATAATATTATATACTTTTATTACATAATAAATATATTACAATAAATGAAATGCAAAATTACTGATAACACCAGTAAATGAACATGTTGCTCCAATAATTGAACAAGGTTGTACCAGTAAATGAACACAAAATTCAAAGCCAAATCAGATAAATAAATATCCTTTATTATTTATACAAAAACTATAAACCGTCATAAACTAACCTAAACAAAATTTCTCCGGAATAGGGATGGGAAAAACCGGCCGGTTTTAACCGAAAACCGTTTTTTTTGTTTCGGTGAACCGGTTTTTTTCGATTATTTTTTTGAGTCGGTTATTACCGGTGTTTTTTTCTTAACCGATAACCGGAAAAAAAAACCGGTGACTCCACTATTTTTCAAAAAATTAATAGTAAACAATTTCCTCACATAAAGCGAACTTTTTAAAAAAACACTGTATTTATTTTAAAATATTTAATTTAATCTATTCCATAGGTCAGTATTTTGGAAGCCATCTTAGTAGCCGCAAACAATTTATCATTTTATTTGAAATTTTGAAATACATTTACGGAGAAAATAAATTTGAGAAACTCTTGATGATTCATTGGATGTATTGGATAATCCATTATCCATTTTAAGATATAATAACTTAAAAAAAGTTGGTCTGACGTAATCAAATATATGCAATAAATGAAGCAAAATTAGACGCACCCAATCTTTTGTCTCTTTTTGTTATTTTTATATTCGAGTGACTATAATAACATAAATATGTACGTTTAATTTTGCTTTATTTGTTAATGACGTCAGACCAACTTTAGTTAATTTGATCTACAGCAAAAATATTCTGTAAAGGTCAAAATACATTTTTCGTTGCCCAAATTATTAAAAAGAACATTGTTTAAGTAATAGTCAGTAATTACGATATGTAATTTTTTTAAAAATAATTTTTTGTTTTCAAAGGTTCAAATTTGTTGCCTAAGTGTTGTTGCCTAACCTAATTTGTTTCCAACTTTGCTGACGGGTATTTTTAGTTGAAAAATCTTTTCGTTAAATTGCTAGGTAACAAATTTTCGTTAGACAAGTACAAATTTATCGCGTAATAATCAGTGAAAAACATTTGCTTTTGTTTAAAGTTTTTGTTTAGAGTTTGTGTTAGTTTAGTTAATTTACTTTTAAATTTTTATCTGTATTCACGGTATTCATTTCGTTTAAAAATAAGTGTAAATGTAAAAATAAAAATTTTTTGATAATACCTAATTATTGTTGTTTTGCCTAAACAAAGAAAAAAAAACCGAAAACCGGTTATTTCAAAAACCGATTATTTTGAGCGGTTTAAACCGTCCGGTTAAACCGAGCATGAAAAAAACCGAAATAACCGAAAACCGGTTATTTTTGAAAAACCGCCATCCCTACTCCGGATAACTATGGTAGTTTGTATTTGCAATTCAGGTATCTAAAGGTGTGTCCTTCCTCACAAACTTCCTCTCAACAAGGAGTATTCTTTACTTAAATTTTACTAGCAGCAAGAAGTATGTATTTTATTTTCTTCTTATGTTACTATTATGTTAAAATTTGCTTATGGTTGCTTAGTATCGTATGAATTTCTCACTCTGATTATACCAAGATATCCTATTCTTAAATGATCCTCCTATTAAATTAAATTTGACACTTAATAGCACATTAAAAGACAACAAAATAATATAGGAAAATGATAAAGGTGGATAGTATTTATTTATTCGGCGTGTTCGTTGCTGAGTTTTTCTGCTCAAAGTGAGCTGTTAGCGTATGCGCAAGAACATTTTTATAAAGTATGAAATACTTGTGTATGCCATAAAAAAAAGTTCTTGCGCATGCGCTAACAGCTCACTTTGATCAGAAAAACTCAGTAACGAACACGTCGATTATTACATAAATTTTGACTTATAGGTAATTACCTAAGTTAGCTGAGTTTTTAAAACTTTAAACAGTTAGAATTTATTATGTTCGTTAAATAAAACAAGGTTAAAACCGTTAAAACTGTAAAAATCTAGTGAATGAACACTCACCTAACAACAGAGTTATAAGAGTACTGAGTAAAGAAAAGTGTGTTCATCCACTGGTACATAGGGATGGTGGATAGGTTACATTGTCATTTTCAAACCAAACACTCTGTAAAATCAATCGAATATTTCATATATTAAATAAAAAAATTCGTCAAATGCGTGTTTTTGACACGCACTAAGTAATGTCATCTCAGTGAAAGTGTTTTAATTTATGATTTTTTGTTAACTCTATAGTTGTTAACTGTACAGCCCTCTTGCGTTTATTCAATATGGATGTACAACTCAATAATTATTCAGTCACACAACGATATTAATATGTCATCTTCCATAACATAAAAAGATACTCTATGCATTTCACCAGTGAATGAACAATTGTTCATTCACTGGAACATGTATAAGTTTTTTGTCCCAGTATGTGAACACTTAATTATAAAATTAAGTGTTGGAGTTAAAATTCTGGAAATAGTTTTAAAAGAAACCTAAACCATATTTCAGCCTGAATTCATCACTTTAGAATGAACATAAAAATTTGTTAGGTTAAATCATTAAGATGAAAGGTAGGTAGTCATGGACCTTACGTTAGTATTTTCAAGTCCAGCTGATGAGAGCAGACACAGGCCAACTTTGATTGTTCACTACTGGTAACAGAACAGCTGGTGAGAAGCAACCAAAACACACAAAAGCAGCACAGACATCTAAAATGAGTTGTCCATTAATAGATGTTGAGAAAAGATCTGTAAAATGCTTAATAATCACCAAAATGAAGAAAATTGTTCATTTACTGGTGTCTGTTCATTTACTGGTGCACTCACCCTATGTTCGACAGAAGTCCTTTTTCTAAAGGTCCTATATGCTTGATTTTGGTAAAAATGAAAAGAACGTATCCGAAAACCTAAAATAAGCTTCCAATTTCATCATTGTATTATTTTATTTACGGCTTTTTTTATGAAATCAAGTTTTATGGAAATGATATCTGTTAGAATAATTCGGGTGTGAACTTTTCATTTTAGAAATTCTTGCCGCGTCCGACTGTAGTCCACTGACAGCCACCTAGTAAATACAGCAAAAACTGTTTTTATACGGTCTTTTTTTGTGACTTTTATGTAGTTATTTTTTTTAATTCTAATGATTAAGACGAGTTAACTCGTCCTGCAATATGGCGGCTCAAAATGCTGGGATATGTGTAGGTATATTCACTGGTACAGGTGCTGCCATCTGTGACAGATTTTCCGAAACAAAGTATAATTCTATATAATGTTCAATTTTATCAACATAGTTTAGTATAATTTATATTTTGTAAATTCTTAGGGTTCACTTTTTTCATGTTGGGATCTTTGATTTTTTGTCTTTTTCTTTTTTTGTAACCTTATCTATTGTACTTATCACTGGCAGTAAAAAGTCCGGCATTTTGAGACAAAAAATTTTTCTATATGGTTTGTTTAAAAGAGTTAAATGCCCGTCATAGTGTACAATGAGACATAAAGTAAAAAAAGTCAGAAATTTTAATATTATTTTGCGATAAAGTTACTTATTGATTGTTTTTAAGCATTTGATCAGTATATTTTGCATAAGAAGATAAGTTTTTTTCCATATGTATTTATCGCAATTTTTGTAATATTATAAAAATGAAATAAAAAAATGTTCTTATATGTAAATTAATACTTTACCTTGTTTAGATAAGCAACCTCTAAGGAAATCGTGAGGTTTTAAGCATTTTGAGTTTCATAGAAATTACATTTTTTTTACAATGTGGAGCGAACTATACTTTTTATAACTAGGTAGTTATGAAATTTTTTTTTTTTTTTAAAGCCCATTAAAGTGCATAATGAGAAAGGAAGTAAGAAAAAATAAGAAATTTGAACATTAATTTGCGATAAAGTTACTTATTAACAGTTTTTAAGCATTTGATCAATATATTGCATAAGAATATGTATAAGTTATTGCATTATTATTAAGTTTTTTTTCCATATATATTTATCGCAATTTTTGTAATATTATAAAAATGAAATAAAAAATGCTCTCGTATATAAATTAATACTTTACCTTGTTTAGAAAAGTAACTTCTACAGAAATCGTGAAGTTTTGAACGTAGTGAGTTTCATAGAAAATACATTTTTTTACAGTCTGGAGCAAACTATACTTTTTATAGCTATTTACGAAATTTTTAACCTAGTTACTCCGAGATAGTCAAGTATATCTCAGCGAAAAAATTTTCTTTTATCAAAAATTAAATAATGTATTAATTTTTTTCAGTTATTATATTTGTATACCACTTGTTTTTTTTTAATTTCCGCGCGCTTATGTTGTAGCAATATAAAATCATTGTTGAAAAAGCGTTGTAAAAACGTTGTAAAATAATGTTTATAAATTATATTTGAAAAACGGTGTAGTGAATAATTTTTATTTCTTATTAAATATAGTTTCTTTCTATAGTCAGTTTTTAGGGGCGGAAGATTTTGAAAATAGGGCGGCAAAATTTGTAAAATTGACTTTTTTTTTGCTTGTCAGTTATTTCGTAAGAGAAAGTTTGCAAAAAAGTAGGAAAAATTAAAATTTCCTTCTTTTCAAGCAAAAGGTAAGGGCGGCATTTTCACTGTACCTAGGGGCGGCACTCAGGGTTAATCCGGCCCTGTTATATTAAATTTTTATCAAATTCCTTTGATACGATTTTATTTTATCCAAAAAAAAAAATAGAGTTTTCCCATAAGAGCCCGTGTTAAAATTACAAAACTTTGAAATCATTTTTCTCAAAATTGGGGTAATCAATTTTAATCGGAATAGGCTCGTATTATTGGTATTGAATTAAATAAATATCTAGAGAAGTTTCGTTAAAATCCTTTGAAAAAATCGTTTTATCGACTAACTACCTTAAGTATATTCTTTATACACTGCACATGTGTTACTAATGTTACTATGAGGATCAATACGGGAAGTACTTAAAGGAATTAAGAAAATTTTTGCATTTTGAATGAAAATAATGAAATTGTAAAGATTTCGAGATTTTTTCGCCGAAATCAAAAAAAAAAAAAACTTGAAGGTTATCTTCAAATTTTATCTCTTCATCATTAAAATCATAATTTTGATGACTTCAAGTAATTTTAATGCACATGATGACGTCACCAAGTTAAAAAAAATTTCCACTTAATCAACAATTTTTACGAAATTTTTTTACACCATTTAAAAGAAGAGAAAAAATTACATAAAAGAGGTCTTTAAACTATTGTTCTATGTCAACTAGTTTCCGAGAAAAACTAATTTTTATAAATGGAAATTCGCTATGTTATGCAGAATGCTGCGACAGGGGTATTTTTTGAATTGAAACATATAGCTTGTCTATCTGACCAACAAATAAGCTGAATTGTAGTCAGCTAAACAATATTTTTCTGGTCGAAAAATTTTTTTCCCTGAAGACTATCGTCCGCTCTCATTGCTCGACAGGTTGGGAAATGGGAGCCAGAAATTTACTTTAAATTCGTGAAAAATTGTAAAAACAAAATCAGTCTTCAAAAACAAAATAAGTGCAAAAATACAGCAAATAAAAGTATTTTAACATAGAAATTCAAGCAATTTACAAAAAAAAAAATAAAAAAAAAAATAAATAAAATAAAATTTAAACACAAAATCAGGCTTCCTTTGTTCATAGAATTTTATAATAAACAATTACGACTTTTACCAATCCTAGAATCCTGACAATTTTAGATTCCATATCGCTTCTTATTTATTTACTCTTAATAGGTCTTAACACAATCCAAAAAAATTCGTTAAGTGCGTGTTTTTGACACGCACTAAGTAATGTCACCTCAGTGAAAGTCTTAATTTATGATTTTTTGTTAACTCTATAGTTGTTAACTCTACAGCCCTCTTGCGTTTATTCAGTATGGATGTACAACTCTATAATTATTCAACATGGATATACAACTCTATAATAATGTTTCCCCCACTATGATCACACAACGATATTAATATGTCATCCTTCGATGACATAAAAAGCAATGGATCACATATCTTTATTACAATCTGTAGAGATAGTGAATATTTATTTATGCGAAGTGTATCCAATATTGATAGATGATCAAAAGTCAAGGCATAAATTGTGACCTATACAAAAGTGCAGGGTTACACAAAAACACTTAAAGATTACTGTCGCCTTTCAACTGATTGAATAATCTGTTATCGGTACATATTTTGTGGTTTTTACTCAATAAAATCATTATATGAATCAATTAATCATTAATTATGTTTTTATTAATTTATACATCAATAAAAATCCAAACGTCATTATCATTAGATTTATAATTACGTACACTTAAATCCATTTATAGTAAATCTTGTGAGGTTTTATTGATCAGATTTTAATAATTTTACTGTTCAATAAAAGCTAGCTTTTAAAAAACCGACTTCAAAAAGTAAAAAATAATAAAAAATAATTAATAGCACGAATTTTGAAGTCAGGCGGGGCGTCGTATGTAAAATTGTGATTGGATGTGCTTGAAAAATTCATGAATTCTTCAAGATCTACATTTTTTTTATACGACTCCCCGCCTGACTTCAAAATTAGTGCTATTAATTATTTTTTACTTTTTGAAGTTGGTTTTTTTAAAAGAGCTTTATTATTTCATACCTTTTAGTGACAATGCTTATGAGTCCACCCCATTACAATTTTTTATTTGGTTTTTAAATTTTTTTTTATTAAATTCCAAATTTCATACGTTTAGGTGGAATAGTTTCCAAAATACCAACAGTGTCGAATAATCATAATTCTGGACAGAGCTCAACCATTAAGTAAAACATAAAATTAATATAATAATATAAATAAATAACAATGATTGGATCAACATAAATAAAAAAATATGTTAACATAGTTTTTATTTTTAAATATAATTTTACATAATTATACAAATTTTAAAATTCCCATAATTATTCATATTATTGAAGATGGTTAAAAAATTACTCAACCAATGTTAATGAAATTTTTATGGGACTACCTGGAGAGCTTTATCTACTAACCAAAAAAAGAATGGTGTAAATTGGCCCAGAAATGTGGGAGAAATCGGTGTACATACATAAAAAAAACAAAACAAAAAAACAAAACATACGGGTTGAACTGAGAACCTCCTCTTTTTTGAAGTCGGTTAAAAATCGATTCGAAATTTAATTTTGTGAACTCAATTTTTCGTTAATGATACACCAAGTGCGTGTACGACACGCACTAAGTTAGGGCTCCTCAGTGGCTAGTTTTTTTTTTACAGTTCATTATAAATAAATATACTCGACAATGTTGCGCATGTATTACAATCAGCGCTGAATTTACACTAGGGACACTAGAGTCTAGTGCCCAAGGCCGCAAAATTTTGAACGTGAGAATATCGTCACTTATTTTTTTAGGGTGTAACGTTGTTAAAAAATGGGATTAAGGGGCCTGAAAAAAAAGTAAAAAACATTTTTTGTCACTTATTATTTTACGGAACAGTTTTTAAAAAAATGAAAAAGTGACATCGGACACCTGTAAATAACCGAAAACACCAAATCTCTATGACGTAAATTGCAAATTTTATGGTATTTATAAAAATTTTATAAAAAGCGGTAAATATACTTGACGTCAATTAAAATTCACATAGTGTTTGAAAAATTATCAAACTGGATCGGCTGGGACTTGAACCCGGATCTCTTGGTGCTAGCCAAGCGCCTTACCAATTAGGCCACCGAACCGCTTGTTCGAGTGCCACTCCAATCTGATAATTAATCAAACATATCCTCTCTTTCAGATACTACGACAGGGGTGTTTTTCATTTAAATCTTATCGAAATGATTTCTTTTATATTTTTTTCAGCAATTTTTGAATAAACTGAAATTCAAATTTTCATTGTTGTTACTACATGAAATATTTTTGTCAACAAATCGTACCACTTTAATTGTTTGAACAAATTTAGAGCCACTGGTTCAATCAAAATAAAACTATTTGTTCATCGATCATCAAATTCAGGGGCGGATTTACCGTAAGTTCCGTCCGGGGCACCGTGAAAAATGTCGCCCCTGTCTTGCCCTAAAAAGAAAAATAAATATTGCTTTTTAAGTTTTTTCCCTACAAAGTGGCGAGTAAAAAAAATACCCCTGTCGCAGCATCCTGCATAACATAGCGAATTTCCGTTTATAAAAATTCGTTTTTCTGGGAAACCAGCTTACATAGAATGATGGTTTAAAAACCTTTTTTATGTAATTTTTCTTCCTCTTTCTAATGGTGTAAAAAAATGTCGAAAAACTAATTTTTTTTGCTAACAAAAACCATGTTCTGGGCATCGGACGTGTCTGGCTAACGAACTTGTCCAACGGTTTGGGACTTCCAACATTTTCACCAGATTTCGTAAACCTAGGACATTTCGTTCGAGAGTTATCGTGCGGACACATAAACATATATATATATATATATATATATATATATATATATATATATATATATATATATATAGTTGATTTAATCGAAAAATTGTTCAGATAATAGTTGTAGATATCGACGGTAGCAACCGATTGCTATAGTCAGGAGCTTTATAGCTCTTACGGTTTTCGAGCTATGATACAAACTTATAGATTTTTAAATAAGACTATATATATATTTTTCGATAAAACTGATCTAATGCATTAATTAACAACATAAATGAACAAAAAAATTTTTTTATCCAATTTTAATTTTTTAATTTTTTTTTAATTTATCAGTTAGGCGGTAAAAATATGCATATGTACTTGAGGCTACTTCAACCGATAGTGTTCTTGTTGGTTACATCTCCATTACTTCCAAGAAAAGAACCTTTTCCAGTACCATTTCTATCATAAAAATTTGACAGTAATAAAAATGGCAACTCTCGAAAAACTCACATGGTATATACATATATATATATATATATATATATATATATATATATATATATATATATATATATATATATATATATTTATATATATATATATATATATATATATATATATATATATTTATATATATATATTATATATATATATTATATATATATATATATATATATATATATATATATATATATATATATATATATATATATATATATATATATATATATATATATATATATATTAGGGATGTTATGGATATCCGTAACGGTAACCGAAACTCCCGGATATCCGACATAATTACATATCCGAAACCGAAACCGTATCCGAAAATAAAAGTTTCGGATTGGTTTCGGATAATAACAGACAACTGAGGTTAAATCGAAGCAAGTTTTTGCTCCATGTAATTCTCTTGATAGATTTCCATTGGCTTGTGTTTGGCGTTCACTTTTTGGGGTAAACTTTTCCCCTTTCTTCTAAAAAAAAATTGTCATTGAAAACAATTATCCGTAACCATAACCGTATCCGAAACTATCCGATATTATTACATATCCGTAACATATATATATATATATATATATATATATATATATATATATATATATATATATATATATATATATATATATATATATATATATATAAATTAGTGAATATTATTTTTGGTTTCTAGGGACCTCAAAACAAATTTCTGCCATAGTCCCGGGCTCAAGTCATGACAGTGGCTGTAATAGCTGAATTCCATTCCATTCCATTCGCTAAAATTCCAAATTTTGCCGCCCTATTAAACTTTTAAATTTTGATATATAAAGTATTTTTGGCGCCCGGGGCACGTGCCCCCGTTGATCCGGCCCTGATCATATTCAATCAATAATCATCAATTAATTATACAATAAAGTATGTATTATATGTAAATTTGGACAATTAAATATACAAAAAGACAAAGTCCTTTCTCTTATTAAATTTTTCAATCGATTGACGACCAGACCTCTAATATTGTAAAAAAAAAAAAAAAGGAAAAAAAACTAGCATATTTGATATTTAAATTAATTTTACTACAAAATCTGAACCCATGGAATATTTTTACGAAATTTACGTCAAATCATGTACTTGGAATTTTCAAATAAGGTCACTTTTTTCAATATTAATAATTCATTTTCTAACCTTGATCAAAAACCAAAAAATCCAATTGAACAATTTCATCCTAAAACATCATCACTTACCGTACTACAGTATGCCTTCAATTTTTACACACCACTGTACAAATATGAAGATAATATTATAATTGACTCATTATAAAAAAAAAATCGTCGGTTTTATCAAAGTTTAATAATTATGATTTTATTTTTTTTTATGCTAATTATCATTTGTAGATGTATGAAATCGTATGACATGATTGACAATCCAAATATGGTTGCAATTTGATTTATCAATTATTTTTAACTGATATCTAATCTATAATTGCAAAATTTATCTATATGGGTTAAAAACAGTCGAAAAATTTATTGGCAAAGAAAAAAAAGGACACCATTTTATTAAAACCAATCAGTTACTTTATTTTTTTGTAAAAAAATATGTAATAACAAGTACAATATTTATAAAACAAAAATTAAATTTACAATTACTATGAAAACAAAATATAAACACAGTAACACATAATTCTACAATCCAAGAGCTGTTCAACAATTTATCCAAGGTGGTTTGTATCGGTTGTTAAACGGTTAACAATCCCGGGCCCATAACCTGCCATTTATTTAAAATTTACTTCCCGTTTCGGACACTCCCCATAAACATACGTTTCAATTGTTCTGGTTCTGTTTTAAGGGATAGAATCACCCCGTGTTTCCAAATTCACAGTATTCTTAATTTAAAAGAAATGAAAGAATTTACTGATATTCTGTTTTGTATATATGAAAGAAAATACAAGTTCTTACAAAACTCGACAGCAGTTCTTGGAAAACAACCAAAGGAGGATATATTATGGAACCTAACTATATTTTTTTTTGTATATTTCTCATTATTTTAGTAAGATACGGGGCCCTAACTTAACGCTACAACAATTTAAAAGTAAAAGTAACTATGTTTTTTTCACAAGAAAAATCGACAAACTGTGATCAAAATGGCTTTTTTTGGAAAACTGTTCTCTTTATAATATTAATAGATTTGAGCGTTACTTTATGGTATTCCATATTTGTAAATAATAAACAAATATTTTACTTTACAAAATACCACTTTTATTTTTGAAACAATATTGTCACAGTTTCAAAAATAAAAGTGGTATTTTGCAAAGTAAAATATTTGTTTATTATTTACAAACTGTTCTCCTTTTTACTATATCGAGTTTTTTTTAGACAAGACCGCATTTTTTTAACATTTTAATTTTTATATTTATTGACGTCTAAAGAACAACTTATAAAACAATTACCATGCTAAAAAAAATGCGCTCATGTCAAAAAAAACTCGATATATTAAAAAAAGGTACATTTTTCAAAAAAAAAAAACCATTCTGACCACATTTTGTCGATTTTTTTTGCGAAGAAAACATAATCACTTTTACTTTTAATCTCCTGTGTTTTACCAAAATAATGAGAAATATAAAAAAAAATATATAGTTACGTAAATTTTTTGTCATATTATGGGGTAAATTTCCATAGCTTATCGTTATCCCTCCCTTCTCTCGCTTGACGGACCTTGTTTGATTTCAAATTTTAATCAAAACTTAATAAGGAATTTTTCTGGACAGTGTAGTTTTTTTGCGAGAGCTACTGCACCGCCATTTTGTTTGAACCGTCAAATGAAAAATCTCCTTATAAGGTCATAAAACACTTGGGATAAATCGTTCAACAGCTCCCCGTCTAATACTTAACGTTTTTTTTTATTGATTTTCGATCGATTTTAACACCATTGGCTCCCGCAAACGTACTAAAAAAAATCGATTAATATCAATTTATTGTGCAAAACAAACAATTTTCGCATATTTAATTTTTCCCCGTATCTTATGAAACACAATAATGTATACAGTACAATCTCGAATGTTCACCACACAAGAATGTTGTAGTATAGCACATGTTTTTTGTAAATCATTTGAAAATCACTCAAGAACAATTTGTAGGAATCAGAACATACTGACATCACTATATTGCACTTAAAAAAACCAACAGTTGAGTTAACGCCATCCGTCTGCGTTTTAATTTCGTTATGACGACAAATAATTCTGATTTGTGCAAATATGTTTTATTAAGGGGTTAGAGGTGGTCAGCGGTGTGAAAAACAGTATTTTAAATATTTTTTTTTTTTTTGACAGTAACGTAAAAGCCCCCATTATGGAACGGTATCTAATACTGGAACAGTTTTGACATTTAGATATTAATGAAGTTATTTCTGAAAGAGACGTCTGATAACAAATTATTATTAATAGAATGATTGTTTTTCAATTAAAATTCACCTCGCATTTAATGTTTCCTTACTTAATTAAAGAAATAAATATGTAAATGTCAAAACTGTTCCAGTATTAGATACCGTTCCATAATGGCGGCTTTTACGTTAGGTTAATTTATTTTATGTATAAAAGAAATAATACAGAATTATTATATTATGTTTTAACTTTATTTGACAAAAACTTTAAAAAAATATATTTATTGTAGATCAAGTTATAGCCATGTTTGTTGGACCCCGTTCCACAAATCGCGTTTTGTGCGATGACCATCATAATTATTATTGTACTGGTTTATCTAAAACAGGGTGGCCAGGTTTTCCAGACAATATTTTAGTTTTTCCCTGACTATACTTACACCATAAAACTACGAATAAAAAATGTAATTTGGGACGAATTTAAAAAAAAGAAAAAGATTGTTTTGCTTTATACCGTGTAAATATATTGACGAGCAAAAAAAAAAAAAAAAACATTTACAGAATGCCTAAATTATATTACGCCGGAGCCTGGACAGACCACCGACCCCTTAGTCCACCTTATATAAAATTATCTCGGTGACCACAAATAATATTATAGAAGTAGAATCTGACAAAAATATGATAGGTCAAGAAACTGATATTTACTAAAAACAGATCCTTATTATATCCATCCAATCAGGGCCGTACCTAGGTCTTTAGGGGCCCCACGGCAGAAAGTACATTCGGGGCCCCTACGCCGCCCCCGGCAAAAACAAAAAATTCCGCCCAAAAAGCGGCCTTTTTTTGCTTTCCAGTTGTTTGCTGTTCTAATTTTACAGAAATACCGCCCTTAAAATTTGCCAAGAAATTTGGAATTTCTTGATTCTCTAAAGGGCCCCGGGCCAATACCCCGGATGCCCCAGCCTAGTTACGAGCCTGCATCCAATCAATCGAAAGTTATTGTATTTACTTATAATAGATTCTCAAATTGAGCTTATAGAAAACAAATTATTTATATTTAATTGATTTGTACTTAATCACATCTGATAACCGAATAAAAATAAAATAGTATCGCTGTCGTGCATTTGAAGAAGTAATTTTCTTATTAAAAATGCTAAACCTCAAGTTAACTTAATTTTTGCCTATGTTATCAACATAAGTAATTGTAGGCGTATCAAATTTTTGTCTCTCTTTACTTTGTGTATTTTCGTATATAAAAGAGATAAAGATAATCGACATAATACCTATTTTAAATTTTCTAAAAAAGAACAAAAATATAATATAGGCATATTTTTAACAATGTATTACTAAAACTGAAATTTATTTGTTGAAATTCGATAACGGTTAAATATTTGAATTTCAATTGTTACATTCTGTTACTACTGGATTGGTTGTTAAAAAAAAATACAATTATTTTAAAAAAGATACTTATAATTTCTTGTCTTAAAAATAATTCGAATATCAAAGATGAAAAAATTCCCTGAATTCAATGAAATTTCCCTGATATTTCCCTGCCTGCCTGAATTCCCTGATTTTTCCAGGTTTTCCAGATTTTCCAGAAAATGGCCACCCTGTAAAATTAGTCAAATAAAAAAAATCGTTAGTTTAATAGTTAATCTAGTGCCCAATCGAAGCTTTTTATTTTCTTGTAAAAATATACAAAATGGCGGCCTCAGATAATTTATTTTTTTATTTTCAAGGAAAAATTCATCAGTTTATTGTTTATAAAAAAATAAAAATTTTGATTTAAAAAAAATTCTTCGATCAGGCACTAGATTAACTATTAAACGAATGATTTTTTTTGTTTGATTGATTTTAGATGAACCAGTAAAATGTTGTGATGGTCATCGCAAATCAGGACGAGTTGCAACAAATATGGCGATAACATGGTTTACAATAAATATATCTTTTTTTAATATTTGTAAAATAAACTTAAAACATAATAGGGTTGACTGGGGTAATTGTGAATTGGGGCAATTGTGAACGGCGCCTATAATTTCTAAAATAACATTAATATTGTTAAAAATCAACTCTTAATGTTTTTCTGTCCTTTCTTAATATGCTATTAAAATTTCATAACAATTCTCCACGTATTAGTATCTTTTTTTTTATTTTGAAAAAACCCTTGCAAAATGTTATGTATCTTACTTCGACCCATCCTCAAAAAAAAATTTTTTTAAATACATTTTCTTTTTTTAAAAGGTAAGAAATGGTTAAAAGTACTTTTAAAGAAGTGGTCTAAACCTGAGAGGGTTCCTTATTAACTGCTAAAGAAATTGGACAATTTATCACCAATTCACAATTACCCCATGATTTTAAAATTGTGGCGTAATTGTGAACGTCATTCACAAATGCCCCCATTCGGTCAAAAATTTCAGTAATGTCCTTTTCAGAGTTGAAAATGTTGATGAAGGCGCTGGTGACTTTATTGTACAAGTTTCCGTTGTACAAATAATACAAAAAAAATTGTTTTTTATTTATTTAAACTAAATGAATTTCCTTGAAAAAGTCTTATTTTCCTTGTTTTTGTGTGAATACATGTAATTTTTTGATTTTTTATATGATAAAATGACAAAATATCATCAAAATATCATTTTTAGCTTGTAATAAATTTGTTCCTACAATTTTTGTTATTTTTCTTTAACCTTGATTTTTTTGTAGAAATTTGAGGTATACGTAACTTGCATTAAACAAAGAGAAATTGTGACCGCTAAAGTATGATGAAAAATTTGAAAGTGAAGTAAATGTGAAGAATTTGAGTTGGGCTTTACTCTGACGCACCACACTTCTCTTGTAATCCATTCTAAATAATTTTTCTGATGGCATTCACTTTTACCCCGAAATTCATAAGATTTGCAAAACCGCACCGGGGAAATGTGAATGGCTTATAAAATTTTTGTTTTTCATACGAATTTGTTCAAAATTTGTGTGGTGCATCCTGAATAATGTAGAATTAAAAATAAATCAACCATAATGTGATATATAAAATAAAAAATACTTAAAACAACGCTTTTATCTCAACTCATGAAAATCCATTCACAATTACCCCGGTCAACCCTATAATAAGCCCGTATTATTTGTTTTATAAAATAATTTAAACTACTGTAAAAAAAAAATTATTTAAAATACTCAAGTTTTTTCAAATTGCTGACTACCCGTAATCCCTTAATCAGTATTGTATAACAAAACTTATGGCTTAACCAAATATTGATTTTATTTTTGACGTCATATCCGATTGTTCGACCCTGTAAACAGGCTCTTGTGTTTTTCAAATGTTTTTATGTGAAAAAGTCAGTCTTACCAGATTGAGAGAAAAAATGTAATTTTATCAAAAAAAAAATAAAAATAATAATAATAATAATAATATTCTGGAATGTTTTTTGTTCGTTCTAAAATAATTAATGGGCGGATAACGCGGATAATTAGTTATCACTATTTGTTGTAACTTAATCGTGCTGAGACTGAGGTTTCAATAGTTGATATAATATGAGTAATAATCAGTATTTTTGCAAACTAAATAAAAAAATTAACAATAAAGTTGTAAAATATTCACGTAAGGCTCCCTTTGAATGAGTATAAATTACGTATCTGATTAACACCTTTTATAAGGCAATGCTTATAATTATTATATAATAGCTGTCATGTAATGAAATAAGAGTATTTAAAACAGACTTAAGGTGATTGGCGCGTTACGGATTAAGTAACTATTGAATCCAAAAAAAGTCTGATTAAAGGGGAGTTCTTATTTTTCGACCAAAAGCAACCAGTGTACAAATTAGAATCAAGTTAAAATTCTAAAAATTGTAGGTGTGACGCGCTTTTAAAAATTACGTTTTCGGGCACAAAAATGTACCTAGGGGGGGGGGGGGGGGGATAAATTGAACAAATGGATACTAAGCCACGATTTTAGTTTGCACACTGGGTAATACATTAATTATTATTGCCTAAAGATGCCCAAAAGTCAAGATTCAGCTCGATAAGTGAATTACTTTTTGAGATATCAGTGTTACCGCATAAACCTTGCGCGCGCAATGGACACGCCCCTTTTTCTTACTTTGTTTATAAATTATAAATATGTAAATATTTCCGGAAGCGTTAGGAATTTTTATTCAATTTTATTTTTACGTTTCCCATTAAAAATATTAAAAAAAAATCGATTTTTTGAAGACAAAAAAAATAAGAACTCTCCCTTAATTGTGAAATTTTGATTTTTAAAATTTCTTTTTTTTTCCTTTTTATTTTAAATTACACTAAAAAAGCTCATTTGTTAATTTAATAAAAAATTATATTAAAAAATGGACGTTCAACTAATATTCAGTATGGCTGGTAAATTTTCATATATTTCTCAGTTTATAAAATTGAATTTCAAAAATATTGTACATCACAATTTGTTGATATTATTCTTTAAATATTCCTAAAGACTTAATTTAAAAAATAAATAAATAAATAAATAAATTGTTTATTACTAAATCTTTAGAAGAAGGTATTTATTTATTCCGTGTTTTGGGGGATTCCCCCTTAGCTGCGTGTTACAAAAAAAAAAAAAAAAAAAAAACAATTTTAATAACTTTTATCCCACAAACAATAGGTCAAAAAATTGGTTCAGATTATAGAGTAAAAAGAACACATCCAAAAATCATTTCCTAAATTTTAAAATGCTCTAGTGCGCCAATTACGTTAAGTCATACTGCCTTATAAAAGGTTAATTACATTTGAAATACTGTGTTTGGAATATGTGAGACACCCTGTACTGTCGTCTGGTACTGACACAGTTTATGCTTAAATATTTGCCTAATAAACATTAATAAACTAATTACAAAGTCATACGACTTTTTGTTACTTAAGTATAAATGTTAAAAATTGTTAAATTTATAAAACAGATGGCCATGTCAAACAAAATGTTTATTTTTCAAAGTGGTTTTTACATCTGATTTCTCTCAATCCTTTAAAGGTATCGTCTGATCTAGAGTTTTTGGAAAATTCAGGCGGTACCCTTAAAATATATTTTGGGTTAACTATATTATAGGGGACATGAAACCAAAACAATATCAGATTACAAGCTTCGAAATACAGTAGAACCTCTGATTACGGACACCTCTCTTTGTATGACGATCGTATGCTATACTAAAACCAATGCATTCAGCACTCTCTTAGGCTGCGGTTACATTGGATACGAATTCGTACGAAAATTGATTCGTACGAGCTCGTACGAAATTCATTCGTACGACTGTGTGATTACATTGGATACGGAATCGTAATACGAATTCGTATTTAAATTTAAACTGAAAACCGTTAATACATATTGCATGATATCAAACAATGGATCCAGCTACCGAATCTTATTTATTAGAATCATCGTTTTCAAAATTTCTAATTATAGAAAACAAACAATTCTGGGTAAACGATTATTTATTATTCATGTGGAGCAAAAAATGCTGAGTTCTGGAATTGCTTTGAAGAAATTTTTCAAGACGAACAGAAATTTTTAGAATACTTGAACATATCACAAGTCACATTCAATTATATTTTAAAATCTACTGAATTTCAGCTTCAAAAGTTAATTAATTTTTCATTACACATACTTAAAATGTTTTTGTTAGGTTAGGTTAGTTTTGTTATATCGTAATATATTTAATTAAATACTTAAAATGTTTTTGATCCGTTAAAGACCACCTTTGTTCAACAAAAATGATTATTTTTTCGAAATCCATCATTTTTTTCGTACGAATTCGCATTAAAAAACAAAATATTTTGGTCGTATCAAAAAGTCGTACGAACTCGCGCGAAAGAGTCGTAAGCAGTGTAACCATACATGTCTAAATGTATGCATTTGTTTAATTCGTATTAACTCAGATAAACTCGTACGAATTCGTACGAATGAATTTTCGGATTAATTCGTATCCAGTGTAACCGCTACCCAAAGTGGACTCTAGATGAAGACATTACTTAGCGAGTACGTCTAAAGGTTCATTCATATCTACAGACACTGAACGTCACAGACACGTATCGTGGCAGACACGACATTTTCAAAAGTATTCATATATACAGACAATTAGCGGACAGACACAGACAGCAGATACGCTATACGTATAGGGTATAGCACGTATAGTAGGTATGTATCAGTGAATTAAAAAAATTAAATTGTAGCAGATCTTGTTGATCTCAATTAAATTGCGTTATTATTGGAAGAGGAAAAATTTCCTTTCTTGTTGCATACTTCTATTGATTATCGCCAAATTTCTTATCAGTGTGATTGTGGAGAAATGTACATAACCTAATAAATTTGATTAAATGTTTGCTATTCAGATCTTATATAATTTACAGAAAATGTTTATTTTTTTAACAAATTCGATTAATTTTTCGTTGTTTGTACTTCATAAAACGAATACAATGAAAATTTATAAATAAATTCTAGGAATTTTGTTTGTACGTTTCGAAACATGCATTCATATTAGCCGCGCAAAGTCAACAGACACGTTCCAGCACAGACAAAATATTCTCCTCGAGAATACTATGTGGACACTGTCTGTCACTGTACGTGTCTGTGCGGTTACGTTACGCTATAATATGAATACACCCATAAGAAAAGCATTTAACAATATTTGTCGTGTCTGGCACGATACGTGTCTGTTACGTTTAGTGTCTGTAGATATGAATGGACCTTAATGCGTACGTATACCTATATGGGTTAGGTATAATTGTTCATGTTTTAACTTGTTAACAGTGATTCTAATGTGACGATGCATTTGTAAACGTTCATGAAATTGATTTGAATCAAAAAATTAATTATAAATACTACATTATTTAATGCTATTATTTACTCTGCCCCTGTTGAACGGACACCTCTGTTAGTCGGACAAATTTTTGCGTGACACTGCTGTCCGGTTAACACAGGTTCTACTGTAGTCCAAACTTATATCCTGAATGTGTGTATAAAAAAAATAAAAATATAAAAATTTCCCATACATTTTCTTAATTTATTTTTTCAACTATCGCATCTATTATGTATTTTGTGTTTTATTTTATTTTATTAATATCACGAAACGTGTCCATTTTTGGCGTTTGTTCATTTATTAATTTAATTGACACTAATATAGTGTAATTATCTAGACAATCACCCATTAAATATATATATACAATTTAAATTATTTACTTATATTTAAAAAGAGAATAGCAATTTATAACGATTCAGTTCAATTTGTTTTTTAATTGTAAACGCCTGTCCACATCAAGACGAACATGTTAGCTAAACAATGTTCGCGAACAATGTTTGGTAACAGTGTTCGCCGATGTTACTTATTTATTCAGTTGGTCCAGTCGCTAAAGTTCAAAGAAACAGGTACTGACCAGTAATAAACACACTCTGTGTGTGATGATTTCTGTAAACATTTATAGACGGATAACACAAAAATATAATTTTATATTATCATTTTTCTCCTTTTTTTGTAATTGTATTGAAATGTGTGAATGTAATTGTAATAAAAGTATTTAATTGTTTGCGTTTTAAATTTTTTTTTTATCAATTTATTGTTATTGTATTTCCTGTTATTATTCTTTTTTTATTAAAAATGCGTATGTTTATACATGCTGAATAAAATTATTTCGTGAATTTATTTGTATAAAGTTTTTTTTCTTTTTTGATTCTGTTTCATTCTTGCTCAAATAATTTTGATGGTAATGCAATATTGTATAATTAGTTTTATCCTAAATTCCCTCAAAACTAAAATTGTTGATTTTTAGTTTTGTACAGCATTTATGACATTTCAAACAGTCAAATTATGGAGGGTAGATATCAGGAGCACCATCTCTGTATCAAAAAGTGTCCATAGAAAGGCGTAAATAGTGGCGGCGCTACTGTAGCAACAGGGTAAATTTAGAGAAGTGAAAAAGGAAAGAAAAACATCCGCGTTGTTATGTAATTATTGTTTTTTTATTATAATTGTTACATATAATAGTTTTATTATTTTAAAAATTTTTATAAAACAACACAAAAAAATCACTATACTCTTTTGCTACTCTAGCGCTATTCTGGCGAGTTTTTGAACTGTTACTTAGTACTTAAAACGAGACACTTTTTGTACTATTTTTCTATTGTTTTCCGTACAAGATACTCCTCCTTATATTCTACACTCCATAAGTGAAACATTGTCTATTGATTTTACACTGCAATTTTAGTTTCCATAGTTATGTTTGATTAGGATAAAATAACCGATTAAAAAATAGGTAAAAAAAAAATTAATTTTTTTTAAATTAATTGTGATCAGACTAAAAAGTATAAAATAAATTTTAATAAAAGAAAGTTTTTAAATCAAGCTTTTATTTAAAAATTGACTAAAAAGTATAAAATAACTTTTTTTAGTGAAGTTTGAAGTAATGTGTAATATTTATAAACGTTCAGGGCGTTTAACTAACAAGGGGAGTATCAAACATGGGAATCACCGATTTAGGAGAAATTAACATATGTTGTGGAATATATTTCTCTGATTATTGTAGTGATAATAATTTAGGCCAATGCGACTTTATTTAGAAATTAAACGCACGAAAAATTTCGAATAACATATCGTGTTTGATATGTACCAGTTAGTTGGTATTGTCTGCAACAAGGGCCGCTGGTGGTGTGGTTAGTGTCTGCTCTCATGTATGTAACTTTTTTTAATTTACAGACGGAAAGGTTCTGTGTTCGAATCTATGCCTTTCCAACATAAACAATTTTTTTTAACTTCTTCAATATAATACAATGGGTCAATTAATTACATTGAGGATGCTATATTTTTTTTTTTTTAAATGGAGATACGGCATTCTTTTCTATGTCATTATTATGCTATAATTATTTTCTGAAAAAGGAGATATAATATTTTTTGTACATGTTGTCATTATATGTAGGGTAAAAGACCCCATTGTCGATCGGGGTTATAAGTCCGATCAGTTTTGACATTTATATTTTAATGAAGTTATTTCTGAAAGAAACCTTTGATAAAAAAAATTATTGTTAATACAATGATTATTTTTCAATTTAAATTCACATCACATTTAATGTCTCCTCACTTAATTTAAGAAATACATATATATATATAACAATTTTTGTTGAATTCATGAATTTTTAATATGGTGGATGATCATTTTTCAAAACACATGGGTTATAAATTGTAACATTTTTCACCGAATTTTTAAAGTTATTAGCATAATAAAAGTATACAAATAATTGTTATTAGTCCACTTAAGAGATTAGGATAGCTAAATTAAATTTTATATGTGTTAAATATTATTTGTATGACTGATTCTTGTTGGGATCCAAGTTTTCGAGTTGGGTATTTTGAGAATCATACAAATATTCCATATCTATTTTATAAACATTTTTGACGTCATCTATCGTCAATTTAACTGTTTAAAAATTCACAATGGCGTATAGGTAAGTTAGAATCATGTCACAATGTACACAATGTTTTTTAAAGCAAAATTATAGATGGCGAAAGAAAATACAGTATTTTAGTGGTTTATTTTATCGAATATTTAAACCCTTCTGTCATTGCTGCTATGTTTCACAAGGTGTCATTCTGTGATACTCTATGACACAGACTGACCTCTTGTAGTGGATAGAGTGTCAAAGTGACTGAAAGAGAATGGTTCAAATATTCGATAGTATAAGATTTACTACTGTACTGATGTACATTAGTAATCGGACTAATCAGTGATTTTTGATAGGGGTAAGTGTATTGATCTTTCAACGGAGGTTAATATTTTCTGTATGCTTTTTAATAGACGTCAACAAATTATAAAACAAAATCATTAATAAATCAAAATTTTTGGGTTATATTTTCTTAAAAACATATCTATTGGATTAAAAAAACTTGGTTTCATACTTATTAAGAAAAAAAAAATGGGTGTTTTGTTTATTTTTTAATTTTTTTAAGCTAATTTAATGATACAGCTAAAAATAGTGATCGGTCATCGGGTCTCTTACCCTAACAGTAATTTTATCGTAAATTTTAAATTACTGAATTTTTTTTACATAAAATTAAAGCGATTTTTATTATAAATTATTTATACTATTTTTAGACATTCTTCATTTTATCCTTATTTAAAATAGTGGCAATTGTAAAATTTTTTATAATAATAAAATAAAAAAAAAATACCATATCTCCATTTAAAAAAAGAATTGTAGCATCGTCAATGTAATTGACCATTGTACAATACTGAAAAAATTAAAAAAAAAATTGAAAAGAGAATTATTTATGTTGGAAAAGCATAGATTCGAACACAGAACCTTTCTGTCTGTATATTAAAAAAAGTTACATACATGAGAGCAGACGCTAACCACACCACCAGCGGCCTTTGTTGCAGACAATACCAACTAACTGATACATATCAAACACGATATGTTATTCGAAATTTTTCGTGCGTTTAATTTCTAAATAAAGTCGCATTGGCCTAAATTATTATCACTATAATACTCAGAGAAATATATTCCACAACATATAATAATTTCTCCCAAATCCGTGATTCCCATGTTTGATACTCCCCTTGTAAGTTTGGTCACTACTGAAAAATAAAATAAAGTAGCTACTTACAACTGAAACGGAAATAATTAATAATAACACCTCAAGATTTTATAAATTATATTGCACTACACTCAAAAGTTATTTTATACTTTTTAGACCATTTTTAAATAAAAGTATGATTTAAAAACCACATGTTCGTCTTGATCTGGACAGGGCTTAAGGCGGCTTTCACACAATAATGATAAAATTATGATACTCAATATTATCGAACAGTGTAAATTAGGAACTTTGGCCTCGACTGGCGCCTCTTAAACAATTTGAACGGAATCGAAATAAACGTAAAAAAGGCAAACTGACAATTCCCAAAGTATATACATATATTTTTTTTTTCTGACGAACGTGATGCGAAAAATTTAAGTACATTAATTGGAAAATTTTCTCCGCGATATAATTCGAGAATTGTTCGAAAATAGAAAATATACAACAGTTGATTCCACATTAAGATATGTTCCTATATACAAAATTTACAGACAAGACTCGCTTTTTTTCGCCGATTTTCTTCACAAATTCAGTCTTCGTTTCAAGTACAGTAGGTTCTCAATGTTCGCACGTTCGTGTATGAACATTGGGGGTGTACTGTATTTCTATTTGTACATTTAAACTTCTTTCTTTGCAAAAACTTAATTTAAAAATAAATAAAAACTGACTTTTTTGGTGATTTTTTTAATATCATTTAAGCGTTCACTTTGCGATTATTTGCTTTTTTGTTGAATACATACACAATTTTTTTTTTGTAATGTAGAAAAGAAAATGGACATCTCTCGTGATACAAAATATACATATACACTTGCTTATTCTACAATTTAATTTGATTTAAATAGATTAATAAATAATAATATAATAGTCAACTGCTTTACAATCTGGTTTTATTAAAAAAAATTATCAGCAAAATAAGATAAATGTTTGGTATTTTGCTTCTAATAAAATTGCTTGAGAATCGCTGCCTATTTTAAGTTTTTGTCTAGTATAAAAACTAACATCTAAAAATTTTTTTGTTAAATATGAAATTTTTTTTTAATATTTTCTGTTCTTAAGGGTACTGTCTGGTTTAGACTTTTCATTTCAAAACATTTCAAGAATTTTATGTGGAAAAGGGTATAGCCGGATAAGTATTGGCAATTCAGTCCCGACGCGGATTATTTAAATAACTATATTAATGGTATGGTGAGGCTGTAAGTAATTGATATCTACAATCTTGGCAACCAAAACTGAGTAGTTATGGAGATTATTAAAAAAATATAAAAAATTACAAAGAAATTTTTCTTGATAACTACTTAAGGGCAGGGTAAGGTATTAAAATAATTTTTTTTTTGCATTTTTTTTTTTGTATTTTTTTAACTGAATGCATAATATCTCAAGAAAATTGTCTCAAAATTTCAAGTTGATTGGAGCAAAATTGACGAAGTTATAAGCATTTTTGTTGTTACCTGGCAGATGTTTCGCTCCCTCTATATATCTCTCTCTCTCAGTTATAGAAATTTCAATGGAAGTACTAACGTGTTTACACCTGTACTGTATATTTTGTCAGTGTAGGGTACAAAATTTAGTTTAGCAGTAAGTATTCTATATCAGTTTTATACAAGAATTTTTAAGTGTTCAAAACTTTAAAGTGTTTTCCCCACAGCTCACGTTTTCAAAGTCGATGCCCCTCATAACTTCAAAACTACAGCACCGATCCATTTGAAATTTTGAACACTATTTCTGTACATAATTTACGAGGTAACGCTGGAGAGTTTTTTTCAAATTTGTTAATAATTTTTATTTTACAATAACAAATTAGCCAATTTTTTTTCGAAAAAAATCGTGTTTTTCCGTTCTAAGTGTTTCAAAAAAGTGAAAAATTGAAATTTCGAAAAACCCTCCCAGCGTTACCTGAGGAAAACTATTATCTAACGAATTAACTTTAATTTTTTTATTTCGGATGATCCAGCACCAAGTTATGAGGGGCACCGCAATTCTACTTTTTTCCGAAACACGTTCGAATAATTGCTGCCATTACTGTATTTTTTAATATTTCTTCGTGAAAATTTTATACAATATTCTTCGAATGTTATACTTTAATTACCACTGGTTTTAATAAAGAGATTTTAACTGTGTCGTCACAAAAAAATAACAAAAACATGGCCTTTTTTGTACGAATTAACCTTACCTTTTGATAAATTTTCTTTTATCAAAAATTAAATAATGTATTAATATTCTTCAGTTATTATATTTGTATACTACTTGTTTTTTTTTAATTTCCGCGCGCTTATGTTGTAGCAATATAAAAGCATTGTTGAAAAAGTGTTGTAAAAACGTTGTAAAATGGCGTTTATAAATTATATTTCAAGAACAGCGTGGTCAATAATTTTTATTTGTTATTAAATATGGTTTGTAACTTTGTATTTTATAACATACTAGCCGTACCCGCGACGTCGTTCGCGCAAAGTATTGTTATAAACTCAATGAGAAGTATGTAAGTGTAATAATTATACAGAACTTGCAAAGAATAATAATTTTTGTGTAATGCATGCACATGCTCAAAATGGTTTTTCTATTTTCCCGTGGGAATGAGGCATTTTCCCAGAGTAAAAAGTATCTTAAATCTTGACCCAAATAATAGGTTATCACCACACCAAATTTCATAAAAATATGTCCAATAATTTTTGCGTAATACGTGAACATGCCAAAATGGTTTTTCTATTTTCCCGTGGGAACGAAGCATTTTCCCGGAGAAAAAAGTATCTTAAATGTTGCCCTAGGTAATAAGTTATCACCACACCAAATTTTATTAAAATCCGTCCAATAGTTTTTGCCTAAAGTGTGCACATGCTCAAAATGGTTTTTCATTTTCCCGTGGGAATGAGAAATTTTCCCGGAGTAAAAAGTATTTTATATGTTGACCCAGGTAATAAGTTATCATCACACCAAATTTCATTAAAATCTGTCCAATAGTTTTTGCGTGATGCGTGAACAAACAGACAGACAAAAATTCTAAAAATCGCTGTTTTGATATCTACATCGATAAGTATTTACAGTACCAGTACAATTTTCAAAAAATATTCCATGTACAGAAATGGTCTCGTTACAATTTTATTATATGTATAGATTAAATTTTTATCAAATTCCTTTGACACGTTTTTATTTTATTCAAAAAAATCGTGTTAATATGTTAACTTCCCATAAGAGCCCGTGTTAAAATTACAAAACTTTGAAACCGTTTTTCTCAAAATTGGGGCTGTTAATTTTTTTTCGGTATACACTCGTATTATTGGTATTGAATTAAATAAATGTCTAGGGAAGTTTCATTAAAATCCTTTGAAAAATCGTTTTTCGGACCAACTACCTTAAGGGAGGAGTTCAAGCCAGAAACGGCTAATAAACTAATTTTTTTCGAATCTGGTTTTTTGTTTTTATTTTGTTCTCTGGTTCTTTACAAACACGGTGATATATAAAACATGGCCAAAAAAAATTTTTTTCAAGTAGAAAAATATTTATTTGTGAGCCGCTGCACAGCCAAGTTGCTACTCCTTTGCAGACAACGCTCGCCCCCTCGCGATTTGATCAGTAATATTTAGTTTTGGTGTGTACATGAGTGTTATAGTATGCACTGAAATAATGTTCTTTTATTTGTATGCCTTTGTAAACGTTTTAATAAATAGTGAGTAAACCCCGCTTCTTTTGTTATTAGTTTTATTTTTTACCGTTTCCTGAAAGTTGTGTTTTTCCCGACAAGGAAAATCATATCTCAAGTTCTAGAAAAGATAGAGACTTAATTTTTTTTAAATTTTGTTCATAAACATATTGCGCATAAAGTGAAGTATGCTTTTTCCATTTGAACAATTGTAACTATTTTTAAACATTTTTTTTAATAAAAAATTGGGTTTTATAATTTTTAGAAGTTTGGGAATACAATTTTATAGTTAAATTTTTAAAATTACCTGAAACCCATACTCAGCTTTATGGACAGGTCCTTTAGGAATAAAATAATGAAAAAATATTTAAAAAATATTCATTACTTTTTGAGATATGGCGTTCCTTGTAAACGGTTAAAAACTTGTGAAAAAGGGCCCCCTCCCCCTACAGGGAAGAGTAATGAATGTTTCAAAAACAAAATTTTCTATTTGATACCCTCCCTAATTTGAAAAAAGATTTCAACAAGCAAAATAATCATAAATAAAAAAGTTGCTTTTTTATTTGAACTCCCCCCTTAAGTAGTTATCAAGAAAAAATTTTTTGTAATTTTTTATATTTTTTTTAATAATCTCCATAACTACGCAGTTTTGGATGGCAAGATTGTAGATATCAATTATTTATAGCCTCACTATACTGTTAAAATAGTTCTTGAATTAATCCGTTTCGGGGCCCGAATTACATATACTTATCCGGCTATACCCTTTCACAGCACACGAAAAATGGGATGACAGAAAAAGTTAAAATGTAGACCAGACGGTATCTTTACAGAACAATTTTAAAACGACTAAAATAAACGTTTTTTTTTTTTTCTTTTTATAAGCAATTTTTTTTTTTTGTAAATATATTGTATAAAAAAAAATTCTGAATAAAATCGCGGTTTAGATTATATAAAAAAAAATTATTTAGCCACTTTAGCTTCCTACGCGTTCAATTTGTCGATACTTTTTTCTTAAATTTGATACGGGATCTTTAAATAGTACGGGATCTAAACGTAAATTAGATCGTAATAAAGGCATATAGCCAAAAACGGCTGCAAACGTATTCAGGCACGTTTGACGCTGGACGAAATGGTCCGGATCGTTCCAGGGTGAACTGTAAATAAAATTTTATAATTGTACGTAAAAAATATTTTCGTTTCGTTTTCAAAATGTACAGATATCGACATAAATATGTAAATAAAATAATCTTTGAACTTGGATTAAGTAAGTGTACAATTGAATCAAGTGTTGCAGTGTACAAAGTCGAAATCCGGTAAATACTTTACACTGTGACACATCAATGTTGCATATGATTGATGGAATCGACACCTGATATCAATAACATTGTAATATAGGCTAACTTCAAAAATGCATCACTGCCTGCATGAGGCAGAGTCAAAAGTTCAAAAACGCATCAGACGCCTCACAACGAAAAATCAAAAATTCATTTTTGCATTTGATGCGTCAAAACAATGCACCAAGAAATTTGATGATGCGTGTCATGCGCATAATGTAATATCACAGCTACTTACATTTAAAATATAGATGGCTGTCGTAGCTATGGTAATGTGAATAAAAGATGATGCCAATGGTGCTATGATCATAACAGTTATAGGAATAATTCCGAAAAACTAAATGTTGAAAAAGATGAATTTATTTACCTCTCATTAAAATTGTTTAAACTATCTGAATACATCTTGCATTCAAAATATGAAATATTTTTTATTCAAATAATTTTTTTTTTCAATTTTCAATTTCAAGTAAATTCAAGTTGCAATTCAAAGATAATATATACAGGGACTGTATTGCTATATTATCTATAGTCTAATCATGCTATATTATCTATGTTATCTATAGTCAAATCAGAGGTTAAATGATGCCAATATCCCGTTCAAAAACATCTAATGTGCATCAAATTTCAAGAGAGCATCAGCATCGCATCATGTAGTATTAGACGCATCAGAAAGGTCATGATGCTGCATCGATGCGATAAAGTTTACATTTTTGAAGTTACTCATATTTTGTTTCGGTTCAAAGGAAAAGTATACATGTTTTTTGTTTTTATGTGCGGTGGAACTCTAAGAACTGCAACAAAATGTTCCCTTCTCCTCTTGAGTTGCAGTTCTTGCAGTTCCTGTGACGGTCTAAAGAAAATATATTTTGACGTTTAACTTTTTATAAAAAAAAATAATAATTTTCAAGGTTAATTTTACTATGAATTTTAATATTTGAATGAAATCAATAATTATCCCAGGCTACTTACTGAATAAAATTACATCTAACTCAACAAAAATTATAAAATAAACGTTATAAACTTTATTTAAGTACATTAAAAAAAAAAGTACTTAATATCAATAATACGTCTTAAACTTAATAAATTGCAATAAAATACTTCAACAATGTATAGCAGTGACAACAATCGGACTAAAACCTGTTGTAATTATAACAATATGTAGGTAAATTACATGTACGTATAATTAACTTGAAAGTACACGGACCGTATATGTTGAGCTAGTGATCTGAACACACACACACAAACTTAAAAAAGTAATGTACGTGTGTACGCGATGTGTGGCTCGCCCCTCTCACTTGATGTTTTTGTTGCACTTCTTGAAGTGTGCAAAAAGTGGAATTTTTTTTTGTAATAATTATTTTTTAGTGAATTTCCAGAATGGAAAATTCAGCTATTACAGCCACTATCATGAGGCGACTTTAGATTGGGACTATAACATAAATTTGTTTTTAGATAATTAAAATTTATCGAAAAAAAAAAAAGAAAAAAATAGAAACTAGAAGTTTTTTGAATTTCTTTTGGCTTCAACTTTTGATATGAAGATTTTTTTTCGATAAAGGGTGCAAACAGGAGGACCGGAAGTTAAATCATTAATATCGAGGCTATTAGTGGTACTTAAAGCCCTAACGTAACGAGGCTCAAATTTTTCGATATTTTTACTGTCCCAGTATGGGACTTTCATCAGAAAATAATATGAAAATATTATGAATGAAAAAATTTCCTGATTTTTGCCGGTCTCGTAGAAAGTGGTTACCCTGTTGTATGTTACTAAATAAAAATGAGATCAATTGTGTTAGAAATATGATTAATAGACATAAATGAAGTTTATGTTTTGCTGAATATACAATGTTGTTTATATCAGGTGTTGAAATATTGTTATAATGTTTATAGCAAAATTATAATTGCTACTTTAAAATTGAATGATTAGCTATTTATAAAAGCTAATTGTGTTAAGATTTACGTATGACGCACACAAGGTCCATATCTGTACTTACATGGCGATCCATCTATGGTGATTATTATTGAACAATGTTCAAGTGACTTACCGAACACCGGACAATTGTTGTTCCTTGTATTGTTTACGTTGCGTAACTTTTATCGGAGGACGGCGAGTTACGTGACTAACTAAAAAATTCATTAAAATATCTTCACAATTTTGACTCTGTTCAACGGTTTTATGCAGCAACGGATTTAGCCAATTTGTATACAAAACGTTATAGTATCGATGATAGAATGCTGCGCCAGTTAAAACAATTGAATAGTCATTGGTCCACTTGGACGTGTAACCCCACGAACTTTTCGAGTCGTCCCAATAGTGTGACCGGGCCGGATATCCGACAATACGCTCGGGGAATTCCCGCCATACTTCAAACGCGAAATCCACCTCGTCCGTGCTCAATAGCGCATCCTCGTCCAGTGAAAGCACCGCTGCGGTTTGTATTAATGCGTGCGGATAGAAACGTTGCGAAATTCCGGCACGTCCGCCCGGCACTGTTGGCAGAATGGTCATTGGCACCTGTGACGGCATCGGCGGCCATCGACTCAACGGCGGCGGTGGCTTTTCACTTATCCACACAATTATTAAACGCGCAACATACTTACTTTTACTCACATTTTTTATAAGTCTATAAAGTGACGAGGTGGGCAACAACGGCAAACCCAAATGGCAATAGATGACACACGTGAATTTATTACCGGGACTGGCGCCCACATTTTTTAAATAGAACGGATAGTTCCACCACGAGTCCGAGAACTGTGGTAACGTCAATAGCCCACCGGGACTGGTGTTCCACATGTATCCGTCACGACACTTCTGTCCGGGAATTCGTTCGCGTATTATCTCTAACGTTGTGAATATAATTTTCTCGATCGATGAGAAATATCGATCCCACAATATTTGTGTCTGTTGTCGCATGGCAAGAATTTCGGTGGCACTGATCGAACGAACAATATCCGGCACCTGTAACAGTAGCCGTTCGTCAGCCCATATCACCGCTTTGCTCCAATCGATCACCTGCGTGAACGGCAGCGCCCAATCATTCGACAACACAACCGGTATACAACCGGCCTGCAACGCCTCTAAAAAACGAAACGAACCGAGACGTCGTCCGCGCGGCACCAGACAAAACGTGCTATTCTGCAACAGCACCTCGTAATCATACCTATCGTATTCGAGATTATCTTCGTCGCATCGTTCATCCTTCAACTCTTTCCAGCTCTTACCGTGTCGGCACGTCGTCACCATGATCAGATCGTTGTCGTTATGCAAATGAAAGAGTGCGTTACGGGTCTCCGATCCGATTCCGTGCACGTAACGTTTACCCTTAAACGCTAATAAATACTTCTTATTTAATGGAAATTTGTGGCTTTGTACGTAGCCTGGCTCGCCACCTTTTTCAGGGTGTTTCTTATGGAACAACGGTATACTCACATCGAATCCGGGTCGAAAATTACTGTGCGAAATACTGGCTTTCGCCAATATCGCCAGACCGGCATCAAAATCCAAACGATTCTCCGCATAATCGGGCCACGTACCCGAATATAAATTGAATATCACATGATTCAGGCCATTATTCCACAGTGACAATCGTTGTATACGGGATGGCATGTTACGTACGTAATCGGACGACAGTGGATCACGATCTAACGTGTCGATCGACAACACAAACAGACACGCCTCACTTGGATCCGTTGTCATGTAACGTGATTCGAGTAACACGCTCAAAATTTTCTGATACGACGCACTGATCGGCACGGGCGATGAGTTCTCCGTGTTCTCGAGCGGGTACACGTACACTTTAAAGTTGTCCCGCGAGCATCGACTGTAATCGAAACACGTTTCCATACGACACAACTTGTAATTGTCGTTCGGTGGGCCCTGTTGATTCGACAGTGGCCAATTCGTGTTTGTCTCCTGCGATGGTTCCAATTCTAGATCCATATACGAACGTAAAACATTATATTCGGCCAGTGTATCGTTACTTTTCAATCGGTAACCACCAAAATAACAGTATGCAAGAAACGCACACGACAATAATACAAGCAAATAGCGTTTTTTTGCTTGCATCGTTTGATTTGTAACATTTAGTTGACAGAATGTCTCAACCAATTATTTACTGTTTTGTTAGCTTAAAATATTCGAACTACATTGTATTATAAAAAACAATTGACATTACTTGTGTTGTTTAGCTATTTATCACTCGTACTCGTACAAAAAAAAAAAAAAAAAAAAAAAAAACACACTCACAACTGCCCCACGAAATTGTCACTTCGTCCGCATTTTTTACGATCACAATTTTTTTTTGGGGGGTTTTATTCAGTTTAACAATCGCGAACAATTGTATCAGTGAGAGTGTTTTATATATGTACAATAATAATTATCATAATACATTTGTCATTTTGTGTGAACAATATTATAATGTATGTACATAAGAGTAGAGTTGGGCCGACCACATGAGTCTGGCGCAGACTGATCATTCGTACAAGTACACGTTCTCACGACCAGTTTTTCTTGCGTTGACGTTTTTTAATGCAACATCAAATAACATAAATATCGCTACGAATAACAACACCGGGAGTACGGAATAATTCACTGAACCGTATGCATAATAAAAATCAACGTAGTAAATGCTCACATTTTTTAAAAAGTGTGCATTAGAATGTACGTTTACTATTATCAATGACAATTTTTGAAGGATCATTCTTTTGTTACATTATTTTTTTTACAACATTATGGTAGTTAATGGTAATAAAAAAATAATAAAAAAAATTGATGTATCCAGGTATCCTTTAAATTTTTTATTTTTATTTCTAAAAACAGGTACATTTTTAAGAAATTGTTAACATTAATTATTTATGTAATCAATAATGTTCGAAATCTTGCGGTGCTGACAGGACCGTACTTATATTTTCAAAACTTAAAACGTTAAAAAATCGGGGTAAATACATTTTTTTTTAAAAAAAATTGTTTCGGTATATTCTCTATTAACCATCAGCTGTTAATAAAAATTAGTTTCAAATTACAAAAAAACCGTTATTTTAAAAAAGTACAAAAATTTTAACTTTTTTTAAATTAAAATTGTTGAAAATTTGACTGACTGACTGTAACTTAAAACTTGTTAATAAAAAAATAAGCTGTCATTTAAAAAAAGATTTTTAGGAAAACCAAATAATGTGTTGTCTCTTTCACATTTTACTGGAAGAAAAAAGACAATTGATACACATAAATCATTTACTTATAACATCAAAACAGACCTTACACAATACATAAAATTAAAATCGGACCGAGCAAGTTGTGACAACAAATGTATACACGCATATCTAAAATATATTCAAAACATATCAATATAAGAGGATATAGTCCGGATATAGGCATCCATAATTACCTGTTGTATATATTTAAAATCGCATCAAAATGTTTTATCTAAAAAAAAAAATAAACAATTTTTATTACCTTAAAAAAATAAAGACAATACTGCCAGCCCCACAACCTCTTCGATCACTAGTAATCAATCTGTATATAGTCTATGTCAGACTAAACTTTTTTAATTTATAAATTCTTTGTAAATTTTTACATGCAAAGTACTAATTTTATATTTTTGATTTTATACATATTCTTCAAATTTTATGCAATACAAGGAATCGGTAATTATTAATTATGGTAAAAATTACTGTTTTGTCGGAAACTGTTTAAACTATCAATCTGTAAGTCTTTAATTTTAAAAACTAAACTTGGACGTAATTTTAGTCCCATTTGTAACATAAAATTTTAACAATCAATTAGATTTATTTTTTGATAAATAACAGATAAATCAATAACATCTAATAAAAAATATTAGACTAATTTTTCGATAAATAACATTGGATAATTAACTAATAGTCGACGATTATGTAGTACAGTCTAGCATACGAAGTCCGATGCCCAAATGCAATATTTTATAAAAATAAAACTTTAAAAATTAGCTTAATATTTCTTAAACACAAAATAATTAATCCAGACAAAATAAAAATCAATCCATTCTTTGATATATTTTAATTTATAAGGAAAGTTGCTAGTTATCCAAATATTTCTACATACATATAGTCCCTTCAACAAATGATTGAATGAATAATTATATTATCATATAATTTGTTAATAATTATAATATTATATAACTTGTTTATAATTAATTGCAAAATTAGGCCTTTGCATGTAAAAATTTACAAAGAATTATATCAGTCAAAAAGTTTAATCTGACACAGACTCTATATATTGTATATTTACATAAATTAATATTAACAATTTCTTACAAATTTACCTGTTTTTATTAAATAAAAGAAATTTTTTAAAAGATACATCAATTTTTTTAATTTTTTTATTACCATTAACCACCATAAGGTTGTAAAAAATATAACAAAAGAATGATCCTTCAAAAATTGTCATTGATAATAGTAAACGTACATTCTAATGCACACTTTTTAAAAAATGTGAGCATTTACTACGTTGATTTTTATTATGCATACGGTTCACTGTGTCTTATTCATCTGTTTCCAAGTATAAATAGCAAGCTCTCATTTAACAATACACTGGGGCCGTTTGAGGAGAAATTGTTAAATGAGAAAGGGAGTGTCCATCATATATGTATTATCAAGGGGTCAAACTAATATATAATAGGTATTCTCTGTTCAACCGGAAGGTGCAATTTTGACAGGCGGAATATTCACTAGTAATAAATCATTATTCAAAAATGAAAATAATCCTTAAGGAAATGAACAAATAATAAGAACGTCCGAAAAACGAGAGATGTACCGGCACAAGATTGCCGTGAAAATGCAAATTTTATAATTTTGAAAATTCATACAGGTTGCCGTGTAAATATAAGAATAAAAGTGTTTTCCTAGTAACTAAAATAATAAAATAAAAGTCAGTCTAATTCTGGCATTTGAAGCAGATATTTGTATTTTCATTTCGAAAAGATAATTGGAGTCATTTGCGTTACCGGCACAAGATTGCCGTGAAAATGCAAATTTTATAATTTTGAAAATTCATACAGATTAATATTGTCTGCACCGTGATGTTGGGACATTTTTTCATATCCGTTTGGCTATATATGTATACTACATAGATGGTGTCCATAAACTACGTAACCTAATTGGGGGGAGGGGGGAGGAAAGGGTTATGCAAAAAATTACGATGGACTACATGGGGGCAGGGAGGGGGAGTCAGAGTCGAGCTACGTAGTTTTATTTGGAACAATTAAACAAATATTAATTTGAATGTGAAAATTCATGAATAATCCTAAATTACTTATGAGGTGCTTAATATTTTGAATTTGACAAAACTTCTTCAAGTGAATTATGCAACCATGCGCCCATACAGTCTTTACATTAATTACTTACATTACTTACTGTCAGGGGACGTGTTTTTTGAAGAAATATTTTGCTAAACTGTAAAAAAGTGCCTTAAATTTCATGTTTTATAATAAGAAAGTTATTATTTCAATTGAATGTTTTTTTGTTTTTTTTGAATTAGTAAGAAAACAACTACGTTTTGCTATGGGGGAGTGGGGTCAAGGCAGAAGTCACCCGTAGTCTACATCATAGTTTCTTAACCAGTGGTCCGCAGCAAAATTTTGATGGTTCAAAAAAAAATAAAAAAAAATAGCATTCATTTTAAATGCTTATATTAAATTCATTTCATTGTTGTTCACAAGTTATTCCCGGAAATAAGTAATACTACTGTCACAATTTTTTTCGCGGAAGGACGAGAACATAGTTTAATGTGCATTCCATCCGTTTCTGTTTTATATTCCGAAAATTGTTTCAATAACGCGTCAGTTGTAGGCATCAGTTCTTTTGTGTGTTGTTTAAATCTTGTACTTTCATGCTCTGACGTTTTTAAATTGACTAAGTTCTTTCTTTTCAAAATACGATATAATTTAAAAAGTATTAATATTAAATGTATTTTTATATTGTATTAAAAAATCAATTTTATAAAAAAATTGGTGGTCCCCAAAACATTTTTTTTTTTGATGGTCCACGGATGTAAAAAGGTAAAGAAACTATGGTCTACATGGAGAGAGAAGGGGTTCAAAACTGGCCAAAATGGAACTACGTAGTATATGGATGCTCCCAAAATCAAAGGTCATGGGCGTTAATGTTTCTGATTTATATATTTGCATAATTTACTGTTACAAACTATTACTTAGATGACAAAATTTCAATACATAAATTTTTATCAGTGTTTGTCTTTTTTAACACAAGATAACAGCAGGTAAAAAAAAAATAGAAAAGACGCATAAAAGCTAAATTGTAAACAACCTGCTAACACACTCAAACACATTTGCTTTGAAACACGGAGGGATGCCACTATAGACATATTATGTGATAACGTAATTGATAAATAAGAGCGTGCGTCATGCGAGCTTGTTATGTATTATGAAACGGAAAAATGACTGAGGAAATGGAAAAAGTCCTTCTCAGTGACGTATTTATAGGGAGGGAACTAAAGTGAATGTCATTATTTTGATAGTAAAAATGAAAAGTTTGCACCTAAATTATCCTAATTCAATGATTCAGTCAATCACCCTAATTCAAATCACGTTCATGAAGCTTAATTTAAAAAAAAGAAATTTTTTTAATTTGATGACGTCATTAGATATATTTAAAATTTTTCAGTTTTAAAAATCGTAAATAAAATGATAGAATAAGGAAATGTTAAAAGTAAACGTATATAGGTTTTGGAAGTTGTTTTTGTTATTTTTACCAAAATTAGATATGTACGTAAGACCATTACAAAAAGGCTTCTGTCAAATATCATATTTCTAAAAGGAATGTCATCAATCTGGGAAACACTTTTATTTTTAAATCACTTTACTTTGTCAGTATCCACAATATATGTTGATACTGGATGACACTGTATATCGATATTTTTAAAAATAGGTAATGGTATTATTTATTGGCGGAATATAAAAAAAACAACTGAATTGAGTGTGAAAATTCGAAAAAAAGCCCTATAACCTTAACTAGTTTTTATATCAAAGTCGAAGTATATTGTTTAAAAAAAAAAAAACTAACCTAACCTTAACTAACTTCACCACCTAGTTTTTATATCATCTACTATTTGATCGATCAAAATAATATGTTTCCCAGGCTTAAAGTTTTAGATACAATAGTTTTCACCCATTTATGTTCGTTTTTAAATGCAATAGTTTAAATGCCAGCGTCTGGCACATACTACAATTTAGCCGAAAAATTACCAAAAAATGCTGTGATTACGAACATTGGCTGCATTCGAGCAGAAAAAATTCTTTAAAGCGCTTTAAAGCAAAATGGCGATTTACTAAGAATAACAAAGCACCAAAAAGCAAAATGTCGTCATAAATATTTAAACAAAATAACCTCAATAAGAGTTATTCATAGGAAAATTTGTTATTTCTTTTATATATTTTACACAATATGAATAACATTATGGGTCATATTATTGAAGAATCATCAGAGTAAACAACAATATGGCAGAATTTTGTAATTTATCGCAGTAAAATTTAAATTTGGTGAAAGACAGAACTACGTGTCATTTGATTTCTGTCCTGGCAGAAAATTAGTCAGTCATATGAAGCGGCTTGAAGCGCTTAAAGAATTTTTTCTGCTCGAACACAGCCATTTTCAGATACTTTTCTCACTTGGTAGTAATAAATTAGTTGCTGTATTGCGTAATTCTTATTCACTTTATTCATCGTTTATCATTCATTCAATTAAAGATGAACGATACAGATGGCACTGCACGAACAAAATTTGTATTTGTAAGTAGTGTAGAAATTATTCAGACTGACAATTTGAAAATTTAGCATTATTTTTTTTCTCATTTTGGAAAATTTTCCTTCTCTATAACGTATTTGAGTGATTTCCATCTCTTCGTTAACGTTAAATTAATTCAATTTTTCCCAAATCATCGTTACGTTTCCACCATTTTCATTGTAATTGTTTGTTTATCAAAAACGACACAGTTGTACGTTTCTTTCTACTGATCCTTTGTTTTTCTATCCTTAACATTTAATTTTTTTTTGAATGAATTGTCTTTTCACGAATATTTTACGTGTAACCGTTCGACAGACTCATATTACTCGAGCGCGAATCCTTCACTTGAAACGTTCGCTCAGTATTGCCAGTTTTTCGTTGAATAAAATGAAATTTGAGTATCCTGTAGCTCGACGAGATGAAACAGTTGTGGAGGAATATCACGGAATCAAGGTATTTTTTAATTTTTGATTTTTTTTTTTTGGAACTTACATAAAATTTATTTGTTTTGTATTCAGATTGCCGATCCATATCGATGGCTCGAAGATCCCGATTCGGAGGAGACAAAAAAATACGTGTTAGCTCAAAATGCAATTACGCGGCCTTATTTAGATTCGTGCCCGGATCGACAAAAAGTCAAGGATCGTTTGTCGAAATTATGGGATTTTGAAAAATATTCGTGTCCTCACAAGCATGGCGATCGTTATTTTTTCTTTAAAAATACCGGTTTACAAAATCAAAGGTGATTTTTTTTTGAAAATGGGGAATATTTTTGGAGGTTCCGCGGCAAAATAACCGCGGACAAAATAACTGCGACAAAATAACCGTAGACAAAATAACCGCACGACAAAATAACTGTGGACAAAATAACCGAACGACAAAATTACCAAACGACAAAATAACCTTAAAGTTTATTTATTATTTTGTTAAAATATTAAATCTAAATTACAAAGATAAAACTGTAGCAATATCTTGTAAATATTTATGTTTTTGTTCTGCGTTATATTTAATCACAAAGTATAGTGTCAAAACTAACCTAACCTTCGGGCAAAGGGTAACTTTAACTAACCTCATTACCTAGTTTTTATATAAAAAATCGAAGTATATTGTCAAAACTAACCTAACCTTGGGGCAAAGGGTAACCTTAACTAACCTCACCACCTAGTTTTTATGTCATAGTCGAAGTATATTGCCAAAACTAACCTAACCTTCGGGCAAAGGGTAACCTTAACTAACCTCACCACCTAGTTTTTATGTCATAGTCGAAGTATATTGCCAAAACTAACTAAACTAACCTAACCACCTATAACTTTAACCTAATTAGTTTTTATATCAAACTCGAAGTATTTTGTCAAAACTAAACTAACCTAACGTTAACTAGCCTCATCACCTATAACCTTAAACTAATTAGTTTTTATATCAAAGTCGAAGTATATTGTCAAAACTAACTAAACTAACCTAACCTTAACTAACCTCACCACCTAGTTATAAATAATGTTTCCCAAGCTTAGTTTTTTAAAAACTATAGTTTTCACCCATTAACGTTCGTTTTTAAATGCAATAGTTTAAGTACCAACATCTAAGCTAAGGTCTATTACAATTTAGCTATCATTTACTTATATATTGGGAGCAAAAAAAATCTTAATCATATCACAGCCGCATGTACCCTAACTCAAAAGAATAATTAACGATGTTTATTTTGTTGTTTGATTATTTTGTCGTACAGTTATTTTGTCGTTCGGTTATTTTGTCGTGCGATTATTTTGTCGCGGTCGTTTTGCCGCGGTTATTTTGTGCACAGTTATTTAGTCGCGGCACCATTTTTGGAAGTGATTGCATTTTTTTTTTGGGATTTGTGTTATACAGTGTTTTATACGTACAAGATTCGCTGGATGGTGAGGCCCGAGTGTTCTATGATCCAAATACATTATCCGAGGATGGTACAATCGCGTTGTCAGGTACCAGTTTCTCGGAGGATGGATCAATATTTGCGTACGGTCTTAGTGTCAGTGGATCCGATTGGATTACAATTAATTTTATTGAAGTTGAATCAGGTAACCAAACTCTTGCTAGCAGGGACGCAACAATTACAAATCTGTAGCGGGGTCCAACAAAAATTTAAATAACCAAATTTTTTGATAATACAATTTTCCGATACATTTTCCAATGTTATTAGAAGTTTCATCTCCGAAAATTCAATTTTCAAATTAAAAATATCAGGAAACCACTAAAAATTTTACTTTTTAACAAAAATAAAATATTTAATTGTAGATAATTTTAATTTTGTGAAAATCCATAATGAATATGGTGATAAAATTTTTAATTTTGTCTAATTTTCACTTAAATATAGTGATATATTATTTTTCACAAACTAGTTTTCGGTTGATTATATCACTATATTTAAGTGAAAATTTGACAAAATTAAAAATTTTTTCACCATATTCAAAAATAAAATTAATTGAAGGAAAATTTACGTAATTTTATGAGCGGTTTGCGTAATTTTAGGGTGGGTCCGGACCTTTTGGACCCCTCGGTTGTTGCGCCCGTGCTTGCCTCCAAAAACATTAAAGCACTTACTCAAATTTTTTCTTACAGGGAAAAAATTACCTGAAGTATTAGAAAAAGTCAAATTTTCCACAATGGCGTGGACTCACGATAATAAAGGGATATTTTATGGGGTAAATTTTAAATTTTTTGAAGACCCGCCGATGCTTTTTTGGAAGTGAAAACTTCTATAGACTCTCTGAGATTTAAAAAAAAAAACGCTCGGCTAAATTGCAATTGGTGTCAGACGCTAACATTTAAACAAACGTAAATGAGTGAAAACTATTTTATCAAAAAAGTTAAGTCTGGGAAACATATTATTTTGATCGATCAAATAGTGTATGAAGATTAGACAAGCAGTCGAAACTCAGTGTATTTAAAAAAATGTTCAAATCAAAGATGGCACTTGTGTTCGTACGATCCGAAAGCGGTACAGTACTTATTCTCAAATGGAATACTCTCAAATGGAAACGCGAGCTTCTGTATTATCTTTGTTAGCTTTTGAATAGAATCTTCTGGAATCTTTTTAAATGTTGAACTCAGTTATAAAGTGGGTTTTTCGATCGTTTTTAAAATAAACTTAACGATTTTTATTTTGCGTCTTTTGTATATTATATAATTCGCTGACGTCACTATGTAAAATGGGAGTCAGTACCATTGGATATTCGCCGTATAAAGTAATTTAAACTATAAGAGTTTATTTCATACATATGTAATTTCTATGGATTTCCTTATTATTAAATATCATCAACCGACATTGGTGATTTTCAAATGGAAACACTCACTTCCCCAGTCCCGGCGTGTTTCTATTTGAGAATAAGTTACATTCTGTTTTATCCGTTTTATGTTGCTATATTCGCTATATTCACATCAGTATTCGTGGATTATTAACGCCGCGAGTGGTAAAAAAAAGAAAGCCCTTATATTTACCGTTTTCCTGACCAGTTTTGTCAATTCCTCTCATATGAGTTAGATCTCTATCTTATAATACTCCATTGATCAAATAGTGGATGATATAAAAACTAGGTGGTGAAGTTAGTTACGATTAGGTTAGGTTAGTTTAGTTTAAACAATACACTTCGACTTTTTTTTTTTTTTTTTATTGTATATTATTTATAGACGCCCGATATCTAAGACCCTTAGCGTCTACTATAAATTAATTTACAATAACAAAATGCGATAATTCTAACATTGAACAATACAGTATTACAAACAGATACAGATAATTATAATAAAGTTTTGGTAAACAAAAATATGTTATTTAAATTTAAATACATAATTAGAAGTTCGAAAAAGTAATTAGATTATATAAATATCTATACAATTATTGATGATAATAATTTTTACTATAATTTACAGTTTGTCCCACACTAAGCATGTCTTTAAAAAGTTAATCACTTTTGCCACTATTTGTTCATCATCACTTAATAAGTAGCTAATTTGCTGATTTTCACTACCCAATATACGATTGCGTATTGCACTGTAGATTAAACACTCTGTCAGAATATGGCTTACTGTGATGGGCACGTTACACTGTGTACAGATCGGGACTTCTTGCCTATTCAAGAGATGCATATGTGTGTAAGCAGTATGACCAATTCTTAGCCTACAAAGATTGATTTCTTCTCTTCTTGAGTATCGTTCCGAAGTCTTCCAGTAACCAAGGTTTGTTTTGATAGTCCGTAGTTTGTTTTCTTGCACCGAATTCCAAAGTAGTCCGCGCTTATAGTAAAATTTAGATTTGATCGTAGTATAGAAATCAAGAATAGTAATGGACAAGTTTGAGCAGTCATGTTGATTAACTAATGTCCGTGCGACGCTATCGGCCAGTTCGTTGCCTACAATGCCTACATGACTAGGTACATAAAGAAATGTAACTGAACAGGAAATTTCGTGGAGGTAATGAAGGACATTGTGAATATCAACAATAAAGGGATGGTTACCTGAAATATCTTGTACTGATTTCAAGGAACTTAAAGAGTCTGAGCAGATTAGACTAAATGGGTTACGGTCATTTTGTATTTTTTCTAAGGCGAGTTTTATTGCGAAAAGTTCAGCCGTATAGACAGTTGTCTCTTTAGGTAACAAATACGAAGATTTAGAGCCACTTGTTACCACAGCACAAGAAGTATGCGCCACAGATTTGGAACCGTCGGTGTAATAAATTTTATAATTATTGTACTTGCAATTAACTGTTTCGAGAAATTGTTGCTGTAAAACGGTATTATGGATTTCTGCTTTATTTTGATTAGCTAGTACTAGATCTACGTTAGGCCGGGTACATTTCCAAAATGGAACGACGCGAGGTTTTAATTGGATTAGCTTTATGTTTTCGTATTCCATGTTGTTAAGGTATTTATTACATCGAATAGCCAATGGATGCAGCTTATCAGCTTTCTGGTAAAATAATTCGTTCAAATTTTCGTGTCGGGTAACTATGTCGTTTACAAGATTTTCAGTGTTGATTTTTACTTTTGCTAAATATTTTAAGCTTAGCTGCTGCCTTCTGTCTTCTAGTGTGGTTTCGTTGACTTCATTTAGGAGACTGATGACCGGACTTGATTTAAAAGCTCCTGTTGCCAACCGAAGAGCTTGAAGCTGAATTCTATCCAACTGTTGAAGAATACGTGGGCTTGCAGAACCATATATTTGACAACCGTAATCCATTTTAGACCTAATTAGCTGTTTATAAAGAAATAGAAGGGTTTTTCTACTAGCACCCCAATTTGAGTTTGATAATGACTTCATAGCGTTTATAGTGTTCTGACATTTTAATTTCAAGTTGGATATGTGGTGTTTCCACGTCAATGAGCTATCGAACGTAACACCTAGATATTTGTGAGAAGTTGTTATTTCTATTGGTTTGTTATATATCGAGAGTCTAGGTGGATCAGTGGGTCTCCTTAATTTTGTAAATACCATGCATTTGGTTTTAGAAGGACTGAACTGCAAGCCTTTCGATGCTGCCCACTCTGTTAGATTATTAATGGATTGTTGCAAGTCATTTTGAATTCTCTTAATATTGTCGCCACGTTGATAGATTGTCATATCATCCACATATAAAACGATTTTGGACGGGCATTTAACCACAGCAACGACATCATTTATAGCAAGTGTGAATAATATCGGACTGAGGATCGATCCTTGCGGTGTTCCATTAATTTGAGTCTGTTGGGATGAAATTACGGATCCTAGTCGCACAGAGAAGTATCTGTTCTGTAGAAAGTTACGTATAAAGGCAAGAAGGCTTCCTCCCACATTAATTGAAATCAGGGCTTGCAAGATGCAGGTTCTCCAAAGTTGATCGAAGGCTTTCGACATATCTAAAAAGATGGCTACCGTGTATTGTTTACGTGCGAAACCCTCTTTTATTTCGCTTTCGAGTGCAGCTAAAGCGTCAATAGTGGATCTATTTTTTTTATAGCCGCATTGTTGTCTGCATATGATCCTTTTATTATCTAGTATCCATTTTAAGCGTTCACATACCATTTTCTCCATTATTTTGCAAAGGATATTAGTTAAAGAAATTGGGCGATAGTTTTCTAACTTTGTTTTGGGTTTGTTCTCTTTCAAGATCGGTAATATATGACTGTAACGCCAAGGAGAAGGAAATTCTTGATTTTTCCACAGATGATTAAAGAATAGTAAAATAGAATGAAGAGAATTATCGGACAGGTGTTTAATCATATCTATATGTATTTGATCGGGACCAGGAGCAGATCTTCTCATGTTGTTTATGGCTGATTTAAGTTCATGAAATGTGAAAGGTAAATTGTAGTCAGCTTCGTTGTCCACTAAAAAACTGCTTAATGACAGATTTTCCAGACTTCTTTTAGTTTGTAATTGTGCTTCATTCAAAAGATTGTTGCTAGATGATTCAGCGAAGTGCGTGGAAAATTCTTCAGCAATTACTTTTTGATCTGTAATAATATTATTATTTAATTCTACAAAGTTTATGCTATTCAAACCATAAGAATTAGTTATTTTCCTTATACTTTTCCAAAAAGCGGATGTTGATGTACTTTGATTAATGGACAAAATAAATTTTTCCCACGAGGTTTTCCTGCTGCTTCTGATAACTTTTCGGCATTTGGCTCTAGCTTTTTTGAGACAGATTAAATTTGAAGTTGTGGGGGATTTTTTAACTAAATCCAGATAATATTTTTTTTCTCTTAGCGCATTTGCACATTCCTCATTCCACCAAATAGCATTTTTTGTTTTCAAAAGTTTGTCAGATACTGGAATATTTTTTAATCCGGCGTTATAAATAGTCGTCGTGATATATTCGTATGTTGATTCTGTATTAATATGTTCGTTTTCTATACTGAGCTCGGAATCGTTTTTAAAGAGTTCCCAATTGGCTTGATTCATTTTCCATGACGGAAATTTGTGTTGTGCTTCTTGAGTACCACCGAGAAGATGAATAATTTGTGGAAAATGATCGCTACCATATAAATTGCAAAAACAATTCCAATGAATTTTAGAGACGATGGATGGTGAACATAAGGTGAGGTCAATACATGTTAATGTACCATGTGTTAGACTTAGATGGGTAGCCTGACCGGTGTTGAGTATTGCAAGATCTTCTTCGAGTATTATTTCTTCAATTAATTTTCCGCGAAGATCAGTGTTATTTGATCCCCATAAGGGATTATGAGAATTGAAATCACCTGTGATGATGAAAGGTTTAGGAATTTGTTTGATTAAACTCACTAACTCAGATTTATCTAATTGAATAATAGGTGGAAGGTAAATACAGCAAATCGTCAATTTCTGCGGAACCCTTATTGAAATAGATGTATGTTGAATGTTACTCTGTAAAATTAAATTTTCAAAAGGAATTGTATCACGAACTGCTATAGCGGTTCCACCATGAGATATGGTGTTGATGTAGGGCAGATCGTTTCTGATCCATTGATAGTTTTTCAGTGACAATTTTACGGTGTTATTCAGTTTGGTTTCCTGTAGACATATGACAGATGGATTGGTTTCAGAAATCAGTTGTTGAAATTCGGGATATCTTGAACGGAACCCATTTATGTTCCAAGATATTATATTCATGTTGAAATTGATGTTCTTTTTTTCTTTTTCTTTAGTAGATTGTGTGTTAAATAGAAAAAGATGGCTTATTTATTTAATAACTAGTTTTACTATCCTCATCACTGCCTATATATTCACTGTCGTCTTGGGAACTACTCAGATTCAGATATTTAGCTAACTGGTTGTTTATCCTGGTAAATCGAGACTTGATAGCTCGGTCTTCTAAATGTATATAAAGCTTCTTGAGCAACTTTCTGAGCTCCAGCAAATTGCTAGTGTACGATTTGACAACAGGAATTGGATCTCTAGAGTTCTTTAATTCACTGATTAAGTTATTAAGGTCATTATAATTTAAAATTAGATTGTTTTCTGATTCCATGACAGTTTTCAATGGTAACAATAATTCTTCTGTTGTTTTTCCAGTTTGTTTTTCGACCATTTTTTGTTTTTTACTTTTTGTTTTTTTATTTGCAGTTATTTTTTGAGAATCAGAAGACGCTGGAGTGTTTTCGCTATCGGCTATTGCAGTTTCAGTTAGCGTTCTCTTGAATGCTGTTATTGGATTAGTAGATGGAGTGGGAGGAATTTCTTCCGGGGGACTATTCGAAGTGTGTGGATTTGGATGAGAAGAACTACTTTCATAGGTTTCAGTTTGATTAAGGTTACCAGTACTTTCATTGTGTTCCATGAGTTGTGGTTGTTCCGTTGGTTGTTCTGGTTCGATACCTTCTGCATTGCACCGTGTAGCCGTATGACCGCGTTTTTTGCATTTGAAGCAGGTTAATTCCGAAACTTCTAAAAATATACGAAACTGTTCATTGTTATGAGTGATGTCCAGTGTTGATGGCAAAGTTGCATTTTCACCAAGTACAACGTACACTTGACGACGAAAGCTTAAAATATGACTATAATCGTCGTTGATTTTCTCTACTTTTAAATTTACAATAGGAGAGACAACATGCAGACCTGCTAGTTTCAGATAACGTTCGATTTCTTCGTTAGTAATAATGGGAATAACGTTTGAAAGTATAACACGTTTTGCTGGCGAGTTGTACCTCCTCAGTGGTACAGAATAGTTGTCGATTGTTAAATACGTGTAATTATCAGTAAGTTTATTTAATGTATCTATGTTATTCAAAAATATGCAGATTCTGTCATTAGAAATTCGAGAAGCGTGAGTAATATTTTTTGGTCCAACAATAGATCCTACGGCTATGATATAATCTTTAAGTTTTAAGTCGCCTGTAGCCATTAATATAATAGCTAAGTCCTTTGTTGGATATAACGATTTTTTTACGACGGTTGAGTACGAATTTTGCGTAACGTAAGCATGATCGTGATTTTCGGATGCAACCCTGTAGTCAGAGAGGGATCCGGTGGTGTTCACTTCACTCATATTTAATCTTGATTATGAATGATAGTTTAATATATTTTAACATAGCCGATCGTCAGCAGACGACGGCTATGTGTAAGAAAGTACGGTTAAAGCACTAACACACAGTATCAATAATTTAAAGTCAACAATTAGAAAATGATTTATTTGGATTTTAAATAGAATATTATGCAACAATTAATTACGTGAAACAACCTCACAGTAATGCACACGGAATTCAACTCCCTCCACTTCGACTTTGATATAAAAATTAGTTAAAGATTATAGGGCTTTTTTTCGAATTTTTACACTCAATTCAGTTTTTTTTTTTTTTTTACATTCCATAAAATATATAATGCCACTACCTATTTTTGAAAATGTGATTTAAAAAAAAAGTACCTCTGTCGCAGTATCCTGCATAATATAGCGAATTTCCATTTGCAAAAATTAATTTTTCTCGGAAACTAGTTGACATAGAATAATAGTTTAAAGACCTTTTTTGTGTGATTTTTTCTCCCCGTTTCAATGATGTAAAAGAACGTCGCAAAAATTTTTTAATAAGAGGAAATTTTGGCAAAAAACTAATTTTTTTCACGAAAATTGCCAAAAAAACCATGTTCCGAGCATCGAACGTGTTTGGTTAACGAACTCGTCCAACAGTTTGAGACTTCCAATATTTTCACCAAATTTCGTAAGACATTTAGTTCGAGAGACATTATCGCGCGGACACACACACACACACACATATATATATATATATATATATATATATATATATATATATATATATATAATTTTAGTGAATATTATTTTCGGTTTCTAGGGACCTCAAAACAAATTTCTGCCATAGTCCGGGCTCAAGTGGCGTCATGACAGGGGCTGTAATAGCTGAATTCAATTCTGGAAATTCGCTAAAAAAATCAAAGACCCCAACACGAAAAAAGTGAACCCTAAGAATTTACAAAATATAAATTATACTAAACTATATTGATAAAATTGAACATTCTAAAAATTCGCCAAAAGTGTTTCCCAGGTTTAACGTTCCGAATACAATAATTTCCACGCATATTTGTTCGTGTTTTCGTACTTAAATTTCGAAAATTCCATTTCTGACATATATTGCAAATTTGCCAAATTCATACATATTATCTGGAATTGATAGATAAACTTCGTCCTATGTAGAAGTTTTCACTTCGACTTTGTGCGGTCTTAAGGGTACAATTAAAAATTATTTTTTTTAAATAAAAATATTTTTTAGCGTTACCCGGATGCGACTAAGGCGGATGGTTGCGAAACGGACAGTAATAGCCATCAGAAATTATTTTACCATAGAATTGGTACATCACAGGATAAAGATATACTAGTTGTAGAATTCCCTGAAGATCCCTTACTCAGAATGTACTATGCAATTTTTTTTTTTTCAAATATTCTATTTGGCACAAGCTTCACAAAAAATGCTTAGTCTATTAATTTTTACTATGGAGGGTAGAGTATCAGGAGAAGTATCTCCATATATAAAAAGTTTGCCCCAAAAGTGGATGAAATTAAGATGGCGCTAGTGTACTAAAATTCTTAAATTTAAAATTAAACGCAGAAAATTTTAAAACTGAAACAACAGTTTTAATTGTTATATTTAATTCAATTTTTATTGTTTTTATATTTAATTCAATTTTTATTGTTTTTAACAGTTAGTATTTCCTTTTGGCATACTTCACTTCACTTATAATCGCTAAGTTCAGATTAGAGATGTCGATTCTCCAAAAAAAAATCGATTCTGTGAGATCGATCTAAAAAATCGAAATTTTGAAAAGTTTAATAAAATTAACTGATAATTTTTGTTTAAGGGACTTACTTGATAGTACATAGGTAATATCGGTAATATTGTGTAAAAACGCCTTACATTATATTTGTAAAGGCGATGAATGTGTTAACTTTTCAATTATAATTATAAAAAATAAGGCAATTGAATATGTAGGACGAATACCACGAATTGAACCAAGTTTATTCAAAAATTTCAAACAAATTGACAAAAAAATGTTTTCTAAATAAGTCGCTTTTGTATAGGAAAGGGATCGTCGTTTGCACAGATAGGTGGTCTCTTCCTTCCCTTTGTATTAATAGTCTGACTTATATAGAGCCATAGGAGGGGTTCGTTGATATAACGAATAAAAAGTGACAATTAACAAAAGAGTTTTTGGTGTTTCATTTTAACACATGTTTCTTTATAGAATTACTAGTAAAATGAAGTTATATTTGGAAAAATTCGGTTATCGATCTCTTACTTTTAATAATCGATTCATGAATCGATTCAAATGAAAAAAATCGAAAAAAGAATCGATTTTTTAAGCTTCGATTAATCGATTTTCCATTAATCGATTTAAAATCGACATCTCTAGTTTAGATCGAACCCTGATTGCTTATCAGCGCCGTTCTGGGTAATTATTGAACTATTATTTCATCAAATTCAGGGGCCACTTTTTCGATTCAAGTCCCTTAAGAGATACTCCTCCTGACTTCTACCCTTCATAATTTTTACAAAAAAAAAAAAAAAATCTTTCTTGAATTTAAAATGGCGCTTTTTTTTTGAAAAATTTAATTTTTATTTTTTAGTGACGCAACTGTAAGCGACTGTGGAAAATGGCTGATTTTAGCGCCATTGAAAGAGTGTAGAAACAATTTATTATTTTTTTGTGATTTAGAGGAGACTGGCGAAATCATCGGTAAACTAAATATTAAACAAATTATTCACGAAATGGTAGCCGACTATGCGGTAAATTGTTCCCCCCACCCGTAAAAAACACCGCCCCAAAAAAATCCGTCCCGGATAATATTTAAATTTTACTTATTGCAGTATATCACAACGGTCGATCGAATGCACATATTCCGTACAAATCGTAACGCACCAAATTATCGACTGATCGGAATCGATGTGGACGATCCACGCGAGGAAAATTGGAAAACGATCGTGCCCGAACACGAAAAGGACGTTTTGGATTGGGCCACGCCGGTCAATAATGACCAATTAGTTATTTGTTACCTACACGATGTAAAAAATATATTACAATTACATAAAATTACCGGTGAAAAAATAGTCGAATTTCCATTAGACATGGGTACAATTGTCGGATTTTCCGGCAAAAAGAAAATTAGCGAAATTTTCTATCAGTTCACGTCATTCTTAACGCCCGGTATAATTTATCATTGTGATCTATCAAAGACTCCAATTAAACCGAAGGTAGATGAAAGTGGTTTAAGGGCGTATTCTAGTCCAGAGGCTCGATTTTCAGGTGAAAAAAAACATAAATTGAAATTTGAAAAGTATAAAAATGTATAAAAATTTAAAAAAAAATTCGAAATTGAAATTGGTACAGGCTGGCAAAGTGGGGACTCAAAAAAAAGGGTGTCTCCTGGTTAACGTGATTCCAACCCTCCTGGTGACCTGAAACATAAAATTTTAGTTAATTCGTAGTAATCAAAAATGTAGGATTAATTGGACATAGCCGATTTGAAAAAATAAATTTTTTCACAAAATGGCGTCCATTTCGCCTCTTTTTATGTCACCGAAGGATGACATATTAATATCGTTGTGTGATCATTAGACTTGGGAGAACAGTAGTCCCTAACAGAATCGCCATATAAAATATTTTGAATTGGGGGGCTATAAATTTTATTACAAGGCTAAGGATTTTCCCCTGGATTTAATGGTTAGCCTAAGCAAGCTTTAAAGAACAAATCAGTAAAAATCAAAAATTACCCATTTTTCATAATATAATATATATATAATTTTAATTTTAAAAATAATTTAAAAAAATTAATGTTGAATAAATAAGTGGTCGACTGTAATAGAAATTAATTTAAACGAATTCAAAACATTTATAATGTAAACAATATCTCTATTTCCTTTGTGATTATTTAAATAATATGTATATGTCACCTTCTTTATACCTGCTTTAATGTAAACAAAATTGATTGTATTAGTAGATTGTATCACTCTAGTAGGTCGCTCACAAGATTGAACATGGTTTTGTTTTTGCATTAGAAAAATATAAAGATATGTATTTACATATAACAAGCAAAATGATTCATAATGTTGGCAATTAAAAAACACAAGCAGACACAAAATAACATTAACGATGTGGTATTAATAGTAAAACGTTGTAAAACTGATTTTTAAAAAGATTGATAATATTTTTACGTTTTATGACAGCCCTCCAGTTCTATTCGTAACCCCCCAGTACAAAATATTTTATATGGCGACTCTGTTAGGGACCTTTTCTTCCCATCTCTGGTGATCATAGTGAGGGAAACATTATTATAGAGTTGTACATGCATATATTGAATAAACGCAAGAGGGCTGTATTCTCACTGTACTTAAAAAACGAGCCAAAAAATCATAAATTAACACTTTCGCTGAGGTGACATTACTTAGTGCGTGTCAAAAACACGCACTTGACGAATTTTTTCAACTTTGGAAATTTTTTAAAAATAGTGAAAAAACAAAAAAAATCCAAAAACCCCTACGTCGGACCAATTTTGATAGTATTAAAAAGGTTTGTACCAAATTTCAAGTAAATCGGTGCATTAGAACCTGAGATATCATGTCAACCGTATCGAAAAAAGTAGCTTCGAGTAATTTATATTAAAAATTTGAATTTAACACTGAAAAGATACACAGTACACAGGGAAAAAATCGTCATAACTCCGAAAATAATTCGAATTTCTGTAAATCCTTTTAGAGGCGTATTCTTAACGGCCTGAACTTTGAAAATATGAAAAAAAAAAGAAAAATCGATTTTTTCGAATTTCTAGACTAGAATACGCCCTTAATGTGAAATTGCACAAGTTGGAACCTAAATTTGGATTTTTTTTTTAGATATTTAGGGAAATCAAAGTAGAAGGTTTTGATTCGTCGAAATATTTAACGAAACAAGTATTTTATAAAAGTAAAGATGGCACTGATATCCCAATGTTTATTGTTTGCAAAAAGGTATCGAAATTTCCACTGAAACATCTATCAAAAATACATTTTTTTTTTGAAATTTTTTTGCAGGATAGTGTCCAAGACGGATCGCAACCGTGTCTACTGTACGGATATGGCGGTTTTAATATCAGTATTCAACCCACATTTAGCGTCACCAGATTAGTTTTCATTCAACATTTTAACGGAATTCTAGCCGTGGCTAATATTCGGGGTGGCGGGTACAAAAATTTATGGCTCAATTTACTGTCGAAAATTATCAAATCAAAATTGTTTTTTTTGTAGCGAATATGGCGAAAGTTGGCACAACGCGGGTCGATTCAAAAACAAACAGAACGTGTTCGACGACTTTCAAGCCGCTGCCGAATATTTAATCGCCGAGAAATATACTCAACAAAAATTATTAATTATACAGGGTGGTTCGAATGGTGGACTACTGGTCGCCGCGTGTATTAACCAAAGACCGGATTTGTTTGGGGCAGCAATTGCTCAAGTAGGGTACGTTTTACCGTAAATTCAATAAATTCCAAAAATTTTTTATTTAACACTTTAAATGGTTAAGACGAGTTAACTCGTCCGGCAATATGGCGGCTCAAAATGCTGTGATATGTATATATTCACTGGTACAGGTGCCGCCACCTGTGACAGATTTTTCGAAATACGGTATAACTCTAAATAATGTTTAATTTTATCAATATAGTTTAGTATAATTTATATTTTGTAAATTCCTAGGGTTCACTTTTTTCATGTTGGGGTCTTTGATTTTTTTAGCGAATTTCCAGAATGGAATTCAGCTATTACAGCCCCAGTCATGACGCGACTTCAGCCCGGTACGATGGCAGAAATTTGTTTTGAGGTCCCTAGAAACCGAAAATAATATTCACTAAATTTTATATATATATATACAGGGTGTAAAACAAATAACTCTCGTCCTTTTGTGGGGTGACTCATAGCACCCTGTAGACACTAAAACCGCAGGAGTTTTTTCGGAATTAACAGTCGCGTCACCCCTCAAAAGGATAAGAGTTATTTCCTTTACACCCTGTATATAATATACACACACACACACACACACACACACATATATATATATATATATATATATATATATATATATATATATATATATATATATATATATATATATATATGTATGTATATATGTATGTGTGTATATATTATATACAGGGTGTAAAGGAAATAACTCTTATCCTTTTGAGGGGTGACGCGACTGTTAATTCCGAAAAAATTCCTGCGGTTTTAGTGTCTACAGGGTGCTATGAGTTACCCCACAAAAGTACGAGAGTTATTTGTTTTACACCCTGTATATATATATATATATATATATATATATATATATATCCGCACGATAACTCTCGAACGAAATGTCCTACTTTTACAAAATTTGGTAAAATGTTGGAAGTCCCAAAATCTTGGATGAGTTCTTCAGCCAGACACGTCGGATACCAGGAACATGGTTTTTGTTCTTGCAAAATATTAGTTTTGTTGCCAAAATTTCCACTTATTCAAAAATTTTTGCGAAATTTTTTTTACACTATTTAAAAGAAGAGAAAAAATTACATAAAAAAGGTCTTTAAACTATTCTTCTATGTCAACTAGTTTCCGAGAAAAACTAATTTTTATAAACGTAAATTCGCTATGTTATGTAGGATGCTGCGACAGGGGTATTTGTTTTTCTTTTTTTGTAACCTTATCTATTATACTTATCACTGGCAGTAAAAAGTCCGGCATTTTGAGACAAAAAAAATTTTCCATATGGTTTGTTTAAAAGCGTTAATTTTTTTTGGCGTTTAGTGTCCTAGATATGCTCCGTTTCCATAAATTTACCATTGGATACGCTTGGGTGAGTGATTATGGCAGTTCAGACGATGCCGAACATTTTAAATATTTATTGCAGTATTCACCGTTACACAATACAAATGTGCCTTCGAAAAACGGTAGGTTTCGCACGGTCTTGGGCATAGGCGGGATTCCGGGGGGCCGGGGGAGGGGCAACTGTCCCCCCCCCCCCAATATTCGTGTAAATAAAAAATTAAAAACTTGAACAAGCTTTATTAAAATGATAAAAGGCAAAAGAAAAGGGGTGAGGATGCAGAAATTAAGTCAAATTATTTGACGACCTGAACTGGTTTGCTATTCTAAGAATCTGCCGAGGTGGTTTTTATTATTAACAGAGATGTACAAGATACCCCTTAAAAAGTGTCTGAAATACAAAATACAAGATACTTTTAAAAATGGTATTTGAGATATCAGATACAAGATACTTGTGGAACTGGTATTTGAAATACTAGATACAAAATACGTATTTTCTAAATACTTTTTTAAGATAAAATACTTTTTAAGTTTTTATTAATTTTGAGATTTATTTAGTTTATTTCATTACACATTAATTGGGTATTTATTATTTTTTTTACCTAATATTTAAAAAGTTATATCAAATTAAAAATAAATTTTATTTATTTTTTCTTTTTGGAGTATTTGGTGGAAACAAATTGGTGGTACAATTGGTGGAAAATACCCCAAAAAGAAAAAATAAATAATATTACAATTTATCCACCCAAAAATCATTACAAAAATAAATTTTTAAACTTACAATTAGAACTAGTAACACGCCGAGTCGCCGACAGTTTCCAAGCGCATATGTCACGTCGTAATGTTTACTTAACTGAAGACATTAATATATTTTTATTTTGAATTATTCATGCTATGCAGTTATTGCTTGTTATAAACATTTTTATATTAAATATCTTAATGACGTCATAAACATCGCAATCTTTTGTAGTGCTGTTTTATAACCAAATGATATTTTTTAAAATTAAATTTAATAAGTTTTGATTAATTTATTATTTTTTTTTATATATCAACGCCAGCAATAATAATAGGGCGCAGGCGCGGCGAGAGTGGCGACGCGACGGCAGCAGACAAAAACAAATAGATCATAGAGTCTTTTGATAGGTTAAGAAATTAAAAGTTTAAGGGATCAGTTTTAATTTAACCTTATGATGAGATTAATTGGTAAAAATGGGTAAAAGTATTTTAGCAAACTTAAGTATTTACAAAATACTAAGATACCAAAAGAAAGTATCAAAATATAAGATACAAAATACATTTTTAAAAAGTATTTCCGATACAAGATGAAAATACGTATTTTGTATCTTGTATCTCGATTTCAAATACTTGTATCTTAAATAAGTCACATCTCTGATTATTAAATATATTCCTTGCCCCCCAATATTTTTCTTGAAATCCCGCCTATGATCTTGAGACAGGTATTTGGACAGTTCTATTGTCGTTTTTCAATTTTGATACAGGTAAACACCAATATCCAGCCACGTTGTTACTCACAGCCGATCATGATGATCGTGTAGTTCCTCTGCATTCGTTGAAATTCATTGCGCAGATGCATCATTCAATATCACAATCGGATATTCAAGAGAATCCAGTGATGATCCGTATTGAATCGAATGCTGGACATGGCGGTGGCAAACCCACAATGAAATTGGTAAAATTTGATTAGGAGACATCTTATGGCTTTCACACAATCAATGAAGTTAGCAATGAGGAGTGTCGCCATCTAGTGACGTCGAATGGAACTTGAACTTAACTGTTCATAGGTATATGTAGGTATATTTTGTTTATTGGGTTTGGAATATGAATCTGTTCTACAAAACAGAGAAGGAAATATGGTGTTCATAGGTATATATATATATATATATATATATATATATATATATATATATATATATATATATATATATATATATATATATATATATATATACCTATATATAGCTTTTTGTTTTGTTTGGAATATGAACACCTGGAATGAACACCATATTTCCTTCTATGTTTTGCAGAACAGATTCATATTCTAAACACAATAAACAAAATATATTTTGTCATTAAGTGACAAAAAAAGTCATCACGAACGTTATGTTTTCATGAATTTTGATGTATACCCGATTTCAAATACAATTGATCATGAGTCAAAGTTAAAAAATTAAATAATTCTTATGTTCAAAACAAATCAATCTTCTATTCTTTTTTAAAAACAAACTGCAATTTTAAAATTTACGTAAATGCAATAATGAAAGAGATAAAGCCAAGAAAATAGAAATTATTTAAATTCATAAGTAATGAAGCATGGTTAAATTTAACTGAAATGGACCATACAAAAGTATCTACATATACCTACGAGCAGTTAAGTTAAAGTTCCATTTAACGTCACTAGATGGCGACACTCCTTATTTCTTATTTTATTGATTGTGTGAAAGCCATTATGAGATCCACCATTTTGTTGTAATTGTTTCCTTTTGTTGTTTTAGATTGACGAAGCCACTGATATCCTTTGTTTCTTGATTCAGTCGCTTGGGTTAAAATTTCAGGACTGATAAACAGAGCGTATTTAAAGGTTGTTTTGATTGTATAAAATTGATTTTAAAAAAAAAAAAATTGTATATATTGATTTTTTTTGCTTCAACTCACATGATTAATGTATATCGTTACAAAATACTTCAAAAAATTTTCAGTGGAGAAAAGTTGTAACACCATTTCGAACAAATACAAAATTCTTCCTTTTTTTATTATTAAATTGTTTACTTATTTTTGCCCGAAACTGTAATCATATTAAATGCCCTATCCCTATACAATCCGGTATTTTTTTTTCTTAATTTAGTAAAGTCCGTTTATGAGATAGAGCGGATTTGGAAATAAAATACATAATTAAAATGAAAAAAAAGAAAGCAGACAGATTCAGGAGTGGACAATTCCATTTTTTTAAATTCAATTTTTATGTCATCGAAGGATGACATATTAATATCGTTGTGTGATCATAGTGGGGGAAATATTATTATAGAGTTGTATATCCATATTGAATAATTATAGAGTTGTACATCCATACTGAATAAACGCAAGAGGGCTGTAGAGTTAACAACTATAGAGTTAACAAAAAATCATAAATTAACACTTTCACTGAGGTGACATTAATAAACAAATACCTTACTTTGCAAAATACCACGTATATAAACGTGGTATTTTGCAAAGTAAGGTATTTGTTTATTATTTACAAATATGGAATACCATAAAGTAACGCTCAAATCTATTAATATTATAAAGAGGTGACATTACTTAGTGCGTGTCAAAAACACGTACTTAACGAACTTTTTTCAGTTTATTTAATGACTAGTATTTACCCGCGGTTTCGCCCGCGTTGCTTTTGAAATTATGACATATAGTTAAAACGTATAAAGTGTACTTTCATCACGTCACTATTGAGAACTATTAATTGTTTCCACAGAAATTAAATGTTTTTCCCGAGTAAAAAATGTGCCAAGTTCGAATGAAGTCAATGATTCTTTTTTATATCGTTTTAAATATATTTTCCCACAGGATTTAGATATTTCCCCGGGGTACTTTTCATGCAAAGTTTGAAATCAATTATCTTTTTCTTTTTAACAGTCAATTGTCATTATTTCATTGTTTCGTTTTAAATACATTTTCCCTCGGGAATGAGATATTTTCTCGGGGTAAAAAGTAACGTGTGTTTACTTCTATTTTTTTCTGCTAACTTTACGTTTCTTCTGTTAACTAAAAAGTAGCCTATGTCCTTTTACGTCCAATCATCCGTTTTTTAATAGTCAGTTGTCGTTAATTCAATGTTTCGTTTTAAATACATTTTCCCTCAGGAATGTGGTATTTTCTCGGGGTGAAAATTAACCTGTGTTTATCTCTGTTCCTTCTGCTAACAATATGCTAAGTTTGAATAAACTCAAAGAATTTTTTTTTTTTGTTTCATTTAAAATATATTTTTCCATGGGATTGAGATATTTTCCTGGGGTAAAAAGTAGTCTGTGTCCGTTTTCATCCCTTCTGTTAACAATATATAAAGTCTGAAATCAATTGTCCGTTTTTTAACAGTCTTCCTGAGATAAAAAGTAGCCTATAATCGTGTCTGCTGCGCAAGCTACGTCTGTGCAAAGTTTCAAATGGATTGATTAAGTTGTTGAGGCGTGAAAGCTAATTAAACAAACTCTCGCATTTATTAGTTAGGATTTAAGTCATGTTATTTTTATCTGAATGCCCTTGAATCAAATCCTCCACCATTAAATATTTTATATTATTTGAACCCGTTACAAAATGCAATTGATACGTCTAGAACGATTCATATTTTGCGGTCATGTCCGATATTTGAGTAATAATATTGGTTTTAATATTGTGAACAGCGTAACTGGACACCCCTAAACACAAACATACTTGGATAACATGTATATATGTATTCTAAAAACAATATACATACGTACTTATGTTGTATGATGCTGATTAAAGTGAGATATGAGTATATAAGTAACATTTGTAGGATAAAGTAAGATGTACGATTGTTTCTTATTTAAGTTACAGAATTACATTGTACATACATATTTTATTTTAAAGTGACTTAAATATGTTCGCGTACTGTTGTTCTTGTTTGATGAATGCGATTATAATGTGCGATCTTTGTTGAAATTTCTTAAATGGTGTGAAATTGTGAAGTTAGTCAAGTTAGTTGTAGTAAGTAACAAATAAAGTCATTGCATGAATTTCCAATTACTTCAGTAAGTGTGTATCCGTAGTTGAAGATAGAAACGTGTTTACATTTAAAATAGATATTCATTTTTTGGTTTTAAAATCAAATTCAGTAATATTTTGATTGAAAATAATTGCGATTTTTGAAAGTGATAAATTATTTTGAATTGAAAATTTGTTATTTAATTGGTCGAGCGATTTTTTGAGAAAAATGGGAGGTAATTATATTGATTGAATTTAATTAAATTTTTAATTTTAAAAACTGAATTACATCTTTAAATTTTTCTTAATTGACTGAAAACTGAAAATGTTAAGTATAAACATTTTTGGGCATTAGTTTTTTTTTTTTTTGGTAGTTTCATTTGTTGGGGTTGGTTTTTGTACACGGTTTTGGATATTGAATTACAATCGCCTTTTTAGTTGAAATATTTATTTTTAAATTTAAACGGTTTAAAATTTTATTTTTAGTTTCGTAAGAGACATGTAAAAATAGCGTTGTATTCTTCTAATAGACTACAATAATTATATTAAGTCGATTATTTTTTAACGAATTGCGTACGGAAACGATTCAATTTGATTGGTATTGTTTATTAAAATGTACAAATACTATGGCACAAATTTACCGGCATTTTTGTCGTAAATTTCATTCACGTGTTTTCGGTTTTTTTTTTTTGCATTGTTGGAGGCGAGAATAGTAATTTGGCGAAGTGACCAAAATAGATTTATTCAATGTTTTGCGTTTTAAACGAATTTACGATTTGATAAAATTTCAAAAATGTCGCGTTTTTTTTTTGTATGATTCATAATCGATTCATTTCTTGAACGTAGTGTACAATACAAACAACTCCTAATTTAATTAGTTCTGTTATTTTATATTTTAAAAAATATGATGTTAAATGCAATTATACTTAATTGGGTTTGAAAAAATTAAGACTGTCTGCCATGTTCATATGTGGGTTTTACTGTAAAATGCTTAGAGTATACATGAATTATTTCAATTGGCAACCTGAAAAAATATTGATAGTGTGTTTTATTTTTTATCTTCACTGTAAATTGAACGATTGACATACAGGAACGGCTTTATAAAATTTTAAGGGGATTCGGTTGTTTAAAGTTCAGGGACCACGTGTTCAAATTTTTCAGTTTTGCTCTGAGTATGAGAGGATAATTAAATTCGGATTAACTCTTTGCACTCTTTTGACATCGTGTTTAGAAGCGATGGTTGAAAAAAAATCGTGGGGTGCAAAGGGTTAAATCATTTTGCAGGCCCTACCACAACAATCTTTAACTGCAATTGCTAAATACAGTAAGCCCTCGACTTTCGTGCATCTATTTATTATGTAACTAATTAATAATTAAAACAAATATCAGATGAGAAACGGTATCAGAAAATTGAAGGGCTCTATACAATAACTCGATTTATCACGTTGTACAAAAGTCCGAACGTCATGGACTTACTGTACTACGATTGCCTTTTTTTTTTAAAATCATATATGGAATTCATCGTTTGAAAACATTTTTACCATCAGTCCAAGCCCATTTTTACCAACTCGCACATTTTCAGTAAATTTTTTTTTACTACATTCAGTTGCATGAATTGTGTGGTGTTTAACTGAAATAAAATTAATGAAACATTTTGGCACCATTTCAAAATAATCTCTTTCTACGATTCAAGGTAAAATTATTTATTAAATAACAAAAAAGCCAGCAAATCTAACCGGCGCAACGTGGAGTACATGGACTCACGAAACCAAACCAAAATTGGGCCGACATTTTTTTTAGCAAAAATATTTCCAATCAAAAACCCGTATTCTTTCCAAAAATATTTACCAACGGCTCCCACATGTCATACGAAATAGAAATAAAAATGGTATTTCAGTATAAAAACAATGTATTCGGGGGATAAAAATAAGTCTTTGAGGAATCACATATATACATATTATTAGTATTTTATAAATAAAATTATAATATTGTCTTATGCATACGCTAAATTCATTTAATATGAGTTACACATGTAACACAGACGGGACAGACGGGTTACGTACGCGCAGTACATATATTTGTTGTGTGTCAGTGCAGGGATGACCAAAATATCATACAAAAAAAATTTTTTTTATTCTATACTGTACACATATTTATTTCCAATACTGTAATTTGTATTACTGATAAAACCGAATTTTTTAACAAAAAAAAAAAAATTGTCAGTACATTTTTCAGTTAAATATTTTAGTTTAAAAAATGTACTTTTTTATAGTGTACACACATACACAGTTTTTTTTTACAGTGTAGATGCGTAGATTGTTAATAATTGGTATTGTTTTTATAGGAAATCAAACACTCCTAGACGAAAGTTAATGGTTTGGAACACTAAATCTTAATTGTCCCCGAGATAAGCCTATCCCAAAAGTAATTATTGTAACCCATTTTAGGCGTGATGTTTAATTATATTTGACTGACATTGAGTCCACGTGATTGCATTTCCTTGTCTGGTTATCATCGCGAATAAAAATACGTTTCTTGGAATTCCACGTTTGGTTAAACATTTCGCGTTGATAAAGGTTGCGTTACGTAACACAAAAAAATAAAATCAATCGATGTGTATACGTCAATTCAGTCGCAAACTGACACACGCAGATATTATTTGCTTGAATGAGTTAAGGGTATCGTCTGGTTTAGAATTTAAAAAAAAAATCATTACATTTTTTTAAATTTAGTATATTGTCGTTTTAAAAGATTTCGCTAATGTGTGAAAATTCCAGAGTAAAATTCCAAGTCATTTGAGAGGAACAGGCAAGGGTATCATCTGGTTTAGATTCAGAAGTAACTGAATTTTTTTATTTCATACTTTTATTTTAAAACATTCCAAGAACATTTCACAAGCACTCGATAATATTTGAAATTGAAAAATTGTAACTGCTTCTCGCATTACACAGAGTACATACACGTAAGTGATTGAATGTTGTCTGTGTCGGGCACCTGTCGAGCAAAGGATCGATGGTGTAATGGATAGCACACCTGGCTAGTTACCAGGAGATCCTGTGTTCGATTCCCGGCCGAATCACTTTGTGATTTTTAATTTACATTCCAAGAATGTTTTTTTTGTAAAAATAACTTGTAACAGTTGTTTCGAACATTAATTGTTCATTTTCAAAGTTTGTTGGAAGACGAACAACTAATGTTCGAACCAATTATCACAAGTTTTTTTTTTCTAATTATAAATACAGCTGAACTCTTTTTTATGCTGTTTGTAAAAAATGGCCATTAAAATGTATAATGTGAATCAAAATCACGAGACAGTAAGAAACTTAAACAATTACTATAATAACTTTTTTTGATAAAAATACTTTTTAACGGCTTTTAAGCATTTAATCAATACATTGCATAAGAACATAAGTTATTGCATCATTTAATTTTGTTACAGATGTATTTTTCAAAATTTTCATAATGTTATAAAATTGAAATAAAATGTTTCTATGTGTAAATTAATGCTTTATCTTGTTTATAGAAGTAACTTCTAAGGAAATTTCTAAGTTTTGAGCGTTTTGAGTGATGTTTTTTCGTCCCGACCAACCGCATAAAAAAAGTTTTTTGTACAGTCTGGATCAAACTATACTTTTTATAGCTATTTATGATATTTTTGAATATGTATATTTTTTTTGTGCGACTTTTTTTTATGCACCCCCTATCCACCGCACAAAAAAGAGTTCAGCTGTATAGTGGTATTTTGCAAAATAAAATATCTATTGGATACCATAAAATAATATTTAAATCTATTAATATATGCTGTTTTTTTAAAATTTTAAATTCATTTTTCAGGAAAATACTTACTAAGGATGTCCTTTTACTATACGTATTTTTTTCAAAATGAGCTTTAGAATCTCAAATTTTGTAATTCATTTCAAAATTACTACATAATATGTTTATAAATTTCATTAAGATTGACCGAACAGTTAATTTTTTTAATTGAATTTTAAGATTTTATTAAACAGTACAAAATTTGAGACCTTGAAGTTGGTTTTGAACAAATAACATGTACAGTTGAACCTTTTTTTATGCGGTGGATAGGGACCGCATAAAAAAAAAATTGCACAAAAAAAATATTCAAAAACCTTATAAATAGTTATAAAAAGTATAGTTTGCTCCAGATTGTAAAAAAACTTTTTTATGCGGTGGATCGGGACCGCATAAAAAAGTTTCGTAGAAAATACATAACTCAAAATGCTCAAAACGTCACGATTTCCTTAGAAGTTGCTCTTCTAAACAAAATAAAGTATTAATTTACACATGAGATCATTTTATTTCATTTTTATAATATTATGTAAAAAAAACTTAATAATGCAATAACTTATATATTCCTATGCAATGTACTGTGATTAAATGCTTAAAAACCATTAATAAGTAATTTTATCAAAGTAAGTTATTATAACCCTAGAATCATACGTTGGTCTACGAGAAACATTAATCATACATCGACGTCGTTTTGACGGATGGACTTTTTACGGAGAGTTTTAGAGTTTATTTGCAAAAAACATTTTTTTTACATAACAATACTACAAAAGCGAACAAAATATTTAAAAAAATTGGATTTGGAAAAATTTCTTAATGTAAATATTTATTAATTTTTTTAATCTTTTTATCAAAGCATATTTTCATTACAAAAATTAAAAAATAGATAAATACATCAATTGTATCATAAAACATGTGTTTCAAATAATTAATTTATGAACTATTATGAGTCAGTGGACATGTATGACTTTACAGAATGTGAAATTTCTCAGTCATAAATATTCCTATAGATATGTAGTTATTTCCCCATTAGGCACATTTGTAAATTTTCTAAAATTTGTTAGTAATTTTTCGAATAAGATCTCAAAAAATAATAAAAATTAAAATATTTTCCACAAAATAAATTGTTAATCTTTTATTAAGTCACTTGAAACGCATTCTTTAGTTTTCGATTCAATATATTAAAACTTCAGTATTATGCCGTCTCTATAAGTCAAACAGCTGTAATCATCTTTCACATTATCATAATCATTGAATAAATTAATTATAACATGCATACCTTTAATAAATTTTAGAAAAATTAGGAAAACTTTTATATGTGAAGTACAAAATCTTTAAAAAAAACATCGCGTAATCATACATCGACGTCCTTTTGACGGACACTATTTCAATGCAAACAAAACGACAATGACTATGAACAAAATAAATACGTCTTATGTGTTATAACAACAAATAAATTAGATAACAGAAATCTCACAGCAAGCAGGTACCGACAAGTTGTAGTATTGCAGCAGGTAGAGAAGTTCGTTCGTCGTTTTGACGTGTACGTATGATTCTAGGGATAATTAATGTTTAGGTTTCTTATTTTTCTCTTGTTTTTGATTCACATTATGCACTTTAATGGTCATTTTTTTTTAAAAAAAACCGCATAAAAGGTCGTACAAAAAAGACCGCATAAAAAAAGATTCAGCTGTATGTATGTATTTTTTTCAAAATGAACCACAAAAATTCGCTTAATTTTTATCCAATTTTTTAAAAATTTTGTCTCTTGTTATATTTTTTCTTGAATGTTATGAAATAAAAAAAAAATCGATTTTCCAAAAAGCCTAAACCAGACAGTACCCTTAAGTAGTTTGATTGATTTATACAAAATATATATTTTTTTTAATTTTGCCTTGGAAACTCGAACAATTCAAACAATTTTCGTTTGAATTTGTTGGCTACATTTATATCAATCATCGAGATGCTTGCCAATATGTATTACCGTATCAAATACAGCCATTATAAATTTTTCTTACATAAATTTGTCAGGGGCGAAGGGATGAAAGAGACGTTTTTCCAATAACCTCTTATTACGTAAACTTAATTGGTATTTGAAATAATGAAGATATTGATATGGATTCCAAGAAGCTCATTGCTGCAGGCTCGTCTGAATTTTTAAATTTTAGCCAATTGATTTTCAGTTATTCTGCAGTCCGGAGTTTCAATTTTTCTCCGGTTTTTTGCCGGAAATGTTGTTGGCCTTTCATTTCCAAAATTTGATGGGTTTGTCTCGTCAAAAATTTCGCGATTTTTAACTTTTTAGGGATCGTCGCAGGTAGGAACAGTATTCCTTGGTATCCTTGAAATGCTATGATCATTGCTCATTTCTAGCATAGATATCCTTACTGATCGTTACTAACCCCGTGTTTTTTTTTTTTTTTTTTTGATCAAAAAATTTTTAATACTAAACAAAAAAGCCACTAATTATATGTGATTTTGCAAAATTTTGCTTGCGTATTCGTTAAGTGCATGTGTTTACACATCAATTTATAGTCGCAGAGGTGTTGAGCATTTTATTTAGGGAGTTTTGTATCGTTTGAAAGCAAGAGTGGCGGTAGATACTCGACCAAATACTGTATTACAACTCTAAGAAAAAAGTAAAGGTAATAAAATTTTGAAAAAAATATGATTGGTTAAAATAGATGACAAGGATAAAAAAGCAGCTTGTACAGTGACAGTTTAATTTAGTTATCTCTCTCACACAAAAATGTGACAAAGCAAGTTGGATTTACATAGCTAAAAAAAACTTCATAATTCAAAAAGTCAAATGAATGTATATAATTTTTAAAACTATTGATTTAGATTATAATTTAACATTTCTAAATCGTATTTTGTATTGCCATATTCTATTTTGAATTGAAAAGTAATATTTTTATGAATGTTACTGCAAGAGGGCAGTTTCGTACTGAAAATAATTTATTTCATTTTTTGCTATAGTGTAAATCCAACTTGTAAAATTTTATTACGTTTACTTTTTTCTTAGAGTTGTAAGATAATACATTTCTCGTACAATTTACCGCCTTAGATGTTTTTATATAAAATTTCAACCGGTACAAAATTCTTTAAATGAAATGTTCAGTCAGCTCTTAAACTGTTAGATCTTTCCCGAGAATTTAATTCTTGTACAGCGCTGTGTAAATAGTATACATACAATTAATTTGCAAATGTTTTCACTTTTTATGTGCACTTTTGGTAATAATTTGATGTTTCAGGGTGGCGATTGAAAACTAATTTCAAAGTTCTCTGACTTTTGCCTGACTCTGAATTAAATTCCAGGGCCTACTCCGAAAAAAATATTGTTTAAATGTTATTTCTAAAAATCAAGTTTTTTGACGTCTTTTTTTCTTTTGCTCGTCAGTGGCAAAAAATACAATTGAAGAGCAAAAAAAAAAGGTCATCAAAAATTTTTTCGAAAAACTATTAGTCGACGCTCTCGCCGGGGCGAAAACTGAAAAAATCTCTGACTACGACTGAAATTCCCTGACTTTTCCAGGTTTTTCAGGTCGATCGCCACCCTGTGTTGGTGATATGTGCCAGTATTTTTGCGCAGCACTGTACTTGTATACCTCTTGAAAATCGTCAACGAATTTTTGTCTGAAAATTGTTTTCTTTTTTGTAATTATCGTCTGATTACGACGAGAATTTGTTTGGTTTTCTTTTATTTTTTAAACGAGATATATTTTAATTAATTTGATTTCTTTGTTTTTAAGGACACAGGTTACGGTACAGGATTAAAAAAATAACAGGTTTTTTTTTCTAAATTTACCCCAAAATTTCGTCGCGTACCTTTCAGCAAGTCTGTATCTATATATAAAAAAAGCCACCACCACTATTTATAAACCAAGTGATTTTTCAACTTTGCAGGGGTGACACAGAATGGATAATAATTATGGTTTTTTGTATTTTCTGTTTTAGGGACAGCTTGGGTAACGCTTGCCACCAATGATTCATATTCCTTAGGTGCTATGGTGCTAGCGTACTCGCTTCGTAAAGTAAACACGCAACATCAGTTGGCTATTTTAGTTACACCAGGAGTCTCAAATCCGATGAAGTAAGAACATATTTCAATTTTTTTCTTTTAGCGAATTTTCGAATCGAAAATTCAGCTATTACAGCCACTGTCATGACGTGACGTGAGTCCGGGACTATGACAAAAATTTCTTTTCCGGTCCCTAGAAACCGAAAATAATAGTCACTAAAATTTATATATATATATATATAATTATATATATATATATATATATATATATATATATATATATATATATATATATATATATATATACCATGTGAGTTTTTTGAGAGTTGCCATTTCTATTACAACCAAATTTTTATGATAGAAATGGTACTAGAAAAGGTTCTTTTCTTGGATGTAATGGATATGTAACCAAGAAAAACACTATCGGTTGAAGTAGCCTTGTACCGGGCACAAGATTGCCGTGAAAATGTCAATTTCTTAATTTTGTAAATTCATATAGATTGCCGTGTAAAATATGAAAATTAAAATTATAACTATTGAATTAGTTTTCCTCGCAACTAAAATAATAAAATAAAATCAGTCTAATACTGAATTTGAAAAGAGAAACTTGTTTTTTATTTCTCAAGAAATTATTCGAAAGCGGTACATTGATAAGCCTCAAGTACATATGCATATTTTTACCGGCTAACTGATAAATTAAAGAAAAATTAAAAAATTAAACTTGGGTAAAAAAATTTTTTTTGCTCATTTATGTTGTTAATTAATGCATTAGATCAGTTTTATCGAAAAATTAATATATAGTCCCATTTAAAAATCTATAAGTTTGTATCATAGCTCGAAAACCATAAGAGCTATAAAGCTCCTGACTATAGCAATCGGTTGCGCCCGTCGATATCTACAACTCTTATTTGAACAATTTTTCGATTAAATCAACGGTTTGGCTGCAATAAAAATGACAACTCTCGAAAAACTCACACAGTATATATATAGTCGACTCTGGTTAATTCAAACCTGCGATAATTCGACACTCTCTATAATTCAAAGTTATCACGAGTTCCCTACAAAATCTCTTTGTATTTCGAACTAAATCAATACATTTTTATGCACTTGGTAATTCGGACGAAAAAATCATTGCTAGGTAACAAAATGACGCATTACTTCGAACTCGTCGCCGTCAAACACTCGACAATTCAAAGTTGCAGAGAGAAATATTGTAAATACATTTTGACTGATTTTGAGTACAGTGTACATTTTGATTGATTTGATGTTTCAAACACTCGATAATTCGTAATATTTTAAGAGTCACTCGAGTTTCGAATTAACGAGAGTCGACTGTCCGATGCCTGGAACATGGTTTTTTGGTCATTTTTCGTGAAAAAAAATCAGTTTTTTGTCGAAATTTTCCCAAGTTCAAAAGTTTTTGTGGCATTTTTTTATACCATTGGAAAAATCACATAAAAAGGTTTTTAAACCATGGTTCTATGTAAACTGGTTTCCGAAAAAAACGAATTTTTATGAACGGAAATTCGCCATGTTATACAGGATGCTGCGACAGGGTATTATTTTTTTTAAGATCTAACTGATTTTTATCGAAGTATTTTTTTGGTTCAGTAGTTCACCATTAATCACTTCCTAAACACATTACATACACCCCTATTTTTTTTTTTTTTTTTTTGAGACGTCTGGAGATAGTGATAAGGAGACTCTAGATATCTAATTCAGACACATTTTCAATTACGATCGCGTTCTAACCATGCATTTTATTCATAGATCAATGAATTTGTTGTAATAAATGATCATCGTTGCTTGAAACGATCGATGTGATCTATAAAAATACCCGGCCCCGACTCTATAGTATCATAGCGTGCTGATATTTCAATGACTTTACGTGCAATGAACCCTCGAAATATGCATATTTTATAATCATAAAAAAAATCACTTAGAACTCTATTTTTAAAACGTGCTTCAACACTTTTGTCGATTACGTAATGACGAAAGTAAGTTAGGTTATGTACACTTTATCAAAACACACATGCGATACACGAACGACATTTTGTTTTAACATGCGAAATTCGTGATTTTATTGTGACCATTCAAAAAAAGAAAAAAAAAATTTGGTTTTAATCGTCCGGACAACAAAATTAAATTTTGTTAATGACATTTTTTTTACGAAGGAAGGTCAATATGACGTTTTTTTTCTTTGATGAAGAAATTATCATATTAGATAAGAATGGGTGTAAACAATTACAATTAGTCTGTTTGGTTATGTCTGTGTGATCTTTGACGAAAGTTATTTTGTTATGAATAGAGATAAAAAAAAATTCGTTTGAATACCGTAAACATATTTATCTATTTTTAGAATTGATTTAGATAAAAAAAACCGTTTGATTCTTTATTAAGTACACCCAGTGCTGTTTTTTCACGGTTCGTCTATGGTGCACAACCAGAAGTTTATTATTATCATTTTTTATAATAAGTCAATAATAGTCAAACATTGTCAGAAGTTTTACTTAAGGTAGTTGATCGATAAAACGATTTTTTCAAAGGATTTTAACGAAACTTTTCTAGATATTTATTTTCTCCAATACCAATAATACGAGCCCTTACCGAAAAAAAAAATTGACCACCCCAATTTTGAGAAAAACGATTTCAAAGTTTTTTAATTTTAACACGGGCTCTTATGGGAAAATTCTATTTTTTAGAATAAAATGAAAACGTGTCAAAGGAATTTGATAAAAATTTAATATGTTATTTAATACAAAGTTACAAACCATATTTAATAAGAAATAAAAACTATTGGCCACGCCGATTTTGAAATATAATTTAAAAACATCATTTTACAACGTTTTTACAACGCTTTTTTAACAATTTTTTTTAAATTGCTACAACATAAGCGCGCGGAAATTCAAAAAAACAAGTGGTATACAAATATAATAACTGAAGAGTATTAATACATTATTTAATTTTTGATAAAATAAAATTTTTTTGTTGAGATATACTTTTGTACCTGACTACCTCCTTTAACTACGTTAAAGGCGGCCCCTACGTACACGGTCAGTAATACTGTCAGTATTTAAAAATACTGATAGTATTACTGATTGCGTGTATTGACAATACTGAAGTATTAGTATATAGAATAATTCTATATACTAATACTTCAGTATTGTCAATACACACAATCAGTAATAATGTCAGTATTTTTAAATACTGACAGTATTACTGATCGTGTACAGGTCGCCAAAGTATTCCCACCGTAGATTCTTCGCTTTTTTTAAGGTAGTTGATCCGAAAAACGATTTTTCAAAGAATTTTAACGAAACTTCTCTAGATATTTATTTAATTCAATACCAATAATACGAGCCTATACCGAAAAAAAGTGACCGTCCTAATTTTGAGAAAAACGGTTTCAAAATTTTGTAATTTTAACACGGGCTCTTATGGCAAGTTGATATATTCACACGATTTTTTTGAATAAAATGAAAACGTGTCAAAGGAATTTGATAAAAATTTAATATGTTATAAAATACAAAGTTACAGACCATATTTAATAACAAATAAAAATTATTGACCGCACCGTTTCTGAAATATAATTTATAAACATCATTTTACAACGCTTCTTCAACAATGCTTTTATATTGCTACAACATAAGCGCGCGGAAATTAAAAAAACAAGTGGTATGCGAATATAATAACTGAAGAATATTAATACGTTATTCAATTTTTGATAAAAGACAATTTTTTCGCTGAGATATACTTTTGTATCTGACGTTCTTGCACCAAATACCTTAACACGTAAACGGTCATAACTTGTACTAACAAAACGCCCAATTGGTACACTATTTTGATAGCTAATACACTTTATATGAAATTGTTGACGTTGTACGATTTAGTAAGGTTTCACTTGACGTCTTATGACGTCAGTAACTGTCAAGGCGTTAAAATATTTTCTAATTTAAAAGTATCTTTAACCGGTAAGGTGTTGTCTGTGAGTCGTATACAAATATATTCTTTCAGTTTTCTTGCTCCCTGCTTGTTTTTGTTAACTGAACGTTTGTGTATTCTTTTATGATTTAGGGCAAATTTTACCCTGCTGGCGTAAGGGGAGTGTTTGATACATGCATATACGTGTGGTCTCCAATTTTGGCTATCTATGTTACCAGCCCGCGGTATGTTAATTTGTTGATGTCTCTCAGACATCACTTTACCGTGAGTATTATAAAAATTCACCTTACCGATTAAGGGTTAATTTCGTATTTTCACTTTAAAACATCTTAATAATTTTATGTCAAAAAATTCAAAATAATATCTCAAGTATTTTATAGGCATTTGTATTACAAATACAGTTAACTCTCGATAATTCGCGATTTGAAATTTATTTCTTATTTTTTACAGAAAATCTCAGTAACAATTAAAACTGAGTTGCCGAATTCTTATATTAATTTGTCTTATATTAAACCCGATTGTAATTGATAAGAACCTGTTCGGTTAAAATTCGCCGGTACCGCGGAAATTCTGAAAGTTGACTGTTGTACTACATATTAGAAAATGACAAACAGCAATTTTAAACGCGTTCTTCTCGAAAGTAAGTTTTTTTAAAGGGGGGGGGGCACCATGAATATTGGCGCAATTTTTATCTAGCTTTAATTTTTTTTCTTTACCTTCCAAAAGCCGAATGTATTCGTTTTTAAGCGGTTCTGTACACCGTTTTTCATAGTGATCACTTCAAAGAATGTAGTTCCACGAAAAACGCACTAAAAGTCGTTTTTGTAATATAGGTGATTATAAAATTTAAAATACTTGGAATTTTATTTCGAAATTTTTATACGACATTCCTGAAATATTATGAAATTACAACTTTGACGGTCATTGACATCATAAGACGTCAAATGAAACCTAACTAACTCATGCACCGCGTCGTACGACGTCAACAATTCCATATAAAATGTATTAACTGTCAAAATAGTGTATCAATGGGGCGTTTTGTCATTACAGGTTATGATCGTCATGGTGTTAAAATATAAACTTAAGGGGAGGTTTACTTGAGAATCGTTAAAAAAAATAAGATTTTTTTTTGCAGAAATTGGTAGTTAATTATGTGTAGAATATGTTCCCAAAGTGATTTTGCTGAAAGTAATTTAAGGGAAGGTTTACTTGAGATTTGATAAAAAAATCGATTTTTTTTTTGCCGAAATTGATAGCAAATTATGTGTAGAATATGTTCCCAAAGTGATCTTACTGAAAATAATTTAAAAACATGATTCCAGTACATTAACCGAATCTAGCTTTCTATAAAAAAAAAAAAACGTAGTTCACGCAATAATGAGTATTAAATATAAAATTTTGAAAATACGTTTCCTTATATATATTTTATAATATCTCGGAACTACATTTTTGGAACTGGTGGACACGATAACTCAAAAACTATTCGATGGATCCTTTTTTTAAATTTTTTATTTTAAAGATAATTCAATCCTAAGTTCGATACACTTTCAATATTTTTTTTATTTTTAAATTTACTTTAAAGAGCGAAAAATAAGACAAAAATCGTAATCAAAAGTTCAAACATCCGCCATTTTTTTTCTTTCAGCAATTTATTGATATTATAGGTAGAGGTGCCGGTACTCTTCATATATTTTATAAATCTTTTTTGTTTTTGGATTTCGGTGGTTTATTACCGGCGCTAGGATGTCCGCCAACAAGGCATTGGATTTTCGGATCGTCACACTGCACTATCTATAAAATGGACACTTTTTTAATATTTTTCCTTGAAAATGCACAAAATTTGAAATTGATATTTACTTCCGTTCTTGAGAAAAAAATTCTTGAGAAATACATAATTTTTAAGGACTCTCGAGTAAACCTCCCCTTAACGAAAGTTGATACGGTACCTTTAAGACAACTATTTTTTTTATTAGCACGTAAAGTAGGGATGGGCGATACTAAAAAAAAAAACATCGATTGTACAGAATCGACGGGTTTTCCAATATAGGATCGATACATCGATATTTTCGGAAAAAACATCGATAGTATCGATTATTTAATAAAGGGCGGGTAATTTTCAAATTGAAGCTCAATTACGTTATTTTACTAATATTACATATTATGATTTTTTAATGTTGTTATGAAATAAAAAATAAAAACCTTTTCTTCACTGATAATGGATGGCTTTGTTGGAAAAATGTCAACAATTATAAATAATTTTCATGGATAAAATAAATAATAAGAAAAGAAAGATTCAGAAATGAATCTATAGCATTATTGCGCATGAGTCAATATTTTTATTCTAATTAATTTCCCCTAGAGGTTTCCACATTGTCGATGTTCCAATTAAAAAACATCGAGTATTGATGTATCGACTATAAAAAGTATCGATATAAAAAGTAGGGTTTCCGATCTCTGGTCAAAAAATCGATCTTGTGGATCGATTCGAATAGTCAAATCAAAAATCGATGCAGGCGAAAATACGCTTACAAAAGATCGATCTGACGAAAATCGATTCAGTTTTTGTACTTACAGGAAATAAAAGATATATAAAACTTTTAATAGTTTCTTATTAGGTAATCACAAATCAGTTTCAAAAAAAATTTCAGTTTCCTTTGAAAATGAACTGCTGAATTTAATATCAATAAAATGGTTTCCAGTTTGCGCTAAAAGAGTCACATAAATACAAAATTTGACTCAATTTTCTATAAATGAATCATAAAAGTGGTAAAATTATTTGACAACATAAATATTTAAAATATATTCTACAATAATTTTGAAGAAAATATCATATTTTTACGAAAAATATTCTAATTTAAATTCGAAAAGATCGATTCCCGATTCTGTAAATTTTTCACAGTCTCTGTATCGATTTGGTCTCCAAAGAATCGATTCGAAAAATCGATTTTCGGTAAAATCGAATCGAGATCGGAAACCCTAATAAAAAGACTCGATGTTTGAAAAAGATTGCGATATATCGATACATATCGCCCATCCCTAACGTAAAGTGGTTCCAAACGAATATCGTACGAGATACAACTCAATTTTGATTAGAGACTTTCTAATCACGCTCTAAGTTATAATCATATTAATTATATACGCATTAAATCGGTATTTATTGTATTTACATAAATATTAATAAACATAAAGAAGTTGTCCTTCAAAACTCAGAGAAGTTTAAATCGTAATTTTGTCTATGTGGAAGTCAAATTGTACATTTATGGGCGCCAACTACTTTCTTTTTAATTGAATATATGTATGTATAAGCCTGATGCGATAATCAAAAATCCGTTATGATATTAGGACCATTTATTTGACCTTGATCGATATTTTTAAAGAGATTAATTAATATTTTTTTATCAATATTGTTCATATTTTTTTAAAATTTAGTTCTAGCAAAATTTTTTTTTAGATAACAGTGTCTTAATTAAATTAAAAAAACAATTATTGATTTTTCAAAAATTGACCCATTGGAAGGAAGCGTTCGATAAATATGAAGATTGTAATTTTATATGTTTCTTAGTGACCACAGTTAGTTTTAATTACTTGCACAGGTCTATTTATAAATTTTATTATTCATGTTTGAAATACAATCTATAATGTGTGATGTTGATTTATATTTTTCCGGTACATATGTATACATTATACTGTACACAACTGTAAACATAAGGGTGTCTACACAATCAATGAAATAAGGAATAAGAAGTATGCCATCTAGTGACGTTGAGTGGAACTTTAACGTAACTGCTCATAGATATAAATATATAGGTACTTTTGTACGTCAAAATTCGTGATTTTTTTCACTTTAGTGACAAAAAAAGTCATCACGAACGTTATTTTTTCATGAATTTTGATGTACAAAAAGTCATCAGATTTTGATGTACAAAAGTCATCAGATGTACATCAAAGTACATCAGAATTTTGATGTACAAAAATACCTAAATACATATACCTATGGGCAGTTACGTTAAAGTTCCATTCAACGTCACTAGATGGCATACTTCTTATTCCTTATTTCTTGTTTCTTATTCCTTATTTCATTGATTGTGTATGACCCATAACAGTGAAATTTCGTTATAATGAACGCGTTTTTTTTTTGGAGGGGGGGTCCGTAGACAAAATTTTTGTATTTTTATAATTTCGTTCTCATACACCAACAGCCCGTTATAAAGAACACTTTGGAATGTGCGACAGAATTATACTTCTTATTCTTTTTAAATAATAAATAAACAATATACATATTGCTTACTGTGACTTACAACAAAATACACTGGAAATATAAGCATACATAGATTAATAAATTTTTAGTAAAAATAAAATTGGTACATTTTGAAAAAAGAATTGCAGTTATTTTTTATTGTTAAGTTTAAGACAAAGGTTATATTTCATATTTTTTATCATACGATATTAATTACGTTAACCACCCGGTATATAACTATACGGGTATTTTATTGATTAAAAAGAGTAAGAAGCATAACTCTGTCGCACATTCCAACGTGTTCTTTACAGCGGTTTGTTGGTGTAGTTCGGACGCATGTACTTCCCCCTAATATACTGTAATTTAATTTAACTTTATCCCAAAACTTCCGCTACGGGACCCTAAATGATTGCGTGTCTGGTACGCATTTCGTCGATTTTTATGGCAAATTTCCTTTTTCTCAAATCAATCGAGTTTTATGGAAGTGATTTGAATTTGAATGTGAACTTTTTATTTTTTTATTGTTAAAATGACGAAATTCCTTTTAGAAATAGGTATGACAGATTCGACAGATTTTTTTTCTGGTGATCCTACACACGGGCGCAACAACGGGGCGGTCCAAGGGCTCCGGACTCCCCTAAAATTACGCGGACCCCTCATAAAATTACGTAAATTTTTATTAAAAAGTAAAATTTTTAGTGATTTACTGATATTTTTTATTTAAAAATCAAATTTTCGGAGACAAAATTTCCGATAACATTGAAAAATGTTATCGGAAAATTACATTATCAAAAAATTGGGTTATTTCAATTTTTATTGGACCCCTCTGCAGATATGTAATTGTTGCGCCCCTGATCCTACATGTTCAATTTTGATAAAAATGAAAAGAACAACTTCGAAAACTTACGATTCGCTTCCAGTTACGTCATTCTGTTATTTTATTTATGGTTTTATAAAGCGTTTAAAAATTTTTGTAACCTCTCTTTTCACAAATTAAGCTTTATGGAAATAATTTGAATTAAGTTGGATCATTGAATTAGGGTAATTTAAGTGTAAACTTTCCATTTTTGCTGTCAGAATGGCGGAATTTCTTTTAGAAATATGACTAATCCAATTAATTTTTGGTAAAAATGAAAGACGCGACTTTAGAAACAATTAATTCTCTCTCCAATTTCATCATTCTATCATTTCATTCGCAGTTTTTAATACATCAGAAAGTTTTGATAAGATTGGTGACGTCATTAAATTAAAAAAATTTCTTTTTCTTTAAGGGGAGATTCGTCAAAAAAACATCAAAAATCGACCATTTTTATTATTTTTTTTTTATACAAATAAATATTTTATTAAAAAACTAAATATACAACATTGTTTCTACATGTCTTGAGATTTTAAAAAAAAAAAATTCAAAAAAAAAAATTCAAAAATGGGTTGAGTATAAATGGCTTTGAAGTCAACATTGCGAGATTTTTCTACCTTGATGGTTCCTCGCGTTTGAAATCCCCAGTGAACCAAAATCCAAAAATCAAGAATTTTCTGAAAATATACATATACAGTTATGACACTAACTAGGATCTAAGAAAAAAAAAATCAGCGAGAAATTGCATTTTGACAATAAATTTTCAAAAATCACCGCTTTTTCTCGACTATAAACAGCCGCCATTTTGAAAATATATTACGGAACTAAAAGATCCTAGTTCCTGCCAAAATGACGGTATCGAGGAATAATATGCACTTTGATTTATGTCGATATCTCAAATACTTTTTGAGATACATGAGGAATCATGTCAAAAAACGTACTTTTGAGAAAGAAGCATTTCAAGTTTTTTTTTTTTTTTTTTTTTTTTTTCTTTTTTTTTTTTTTTTAAATTGAGTTATAGTAAAGTGCGTGCACTAAAATGCCTATAACTTTTTGATTTTTCATTTTTTTTTTTAATAAAATTTTAGGAGAATATTTCTAACAAATTTTTAACATAATTGTGAAGAAAAAAAAATCGATTTCTTTTTTTTAGCGAATCTCCCCTTAAATCAGGCTTTATGGAAGTGATTTATCCTTTAACCGGTAAGGTGATGTCTGTGAGTCGTATACAAATATATTCTTTCAGTTTTCTTCCTCCCTGCTTGTTTTTGTTAACTGAACGTTTGTTTATTCTTTTATGATTTAGGGCAAATTTTACCCTGCTGGCGTAACGCTCCTTTCATATTATACGGTTTTTGCCGTACGGCAAAAAACCGTACGGTCACATTTTTTTAGTGGAGTGAAGAAGAGCATTGGACCTTTCACATTACACGGTCACGGCAAAATGCCGTTGCCGTGCCGTGTAGCAGCCGTCTCTTGCCACTGGACTTGACGGTTGCCGTACGGCGTTTTTAACTCAGTAGTGTATGTAATTAAATGGATGTTTTCACATTACACGGTTTTTTAATGTACGGCATTAACAATATTTTGTTGAATTTCATGTTAATTATTAATTTTATTTGTGAAATGGATGAAACTAATGTTGAATGTGATAACCAGTATTTTAATAGATTGTATGTAATTTCGAAATTGTGTGTTTTGATGTTAAGTTCGCCAAGAAATTAAGCAAAGGAGTCTGTAAACATCCGAAAATAGTTGAAAAACTTATTTTTGTCATTTTTCAGGTCTTCAAACTGTGTGATAATAAACAATCCTACTTTATATTTCCTCTGATTTATAGAATTAACTTTAATCACACTTGTTGCTTGTATAGTGTTGCAAATCAAATGAAGAAATTTAGTTTACAACGGCAAAAAACCGTGCAATATGAAAGCAACAATATCACGGCAAAAAGTCGTACGGTTTTTTACCGTACGGCGAAAACCGTACAATGTGAAAGGAGCGTAAGGGTAGTGTTTGATACATGCATATACGTGTGGTCTCCAGTTTTGGCTGTCTATGTTACCAGCCCGCGGTATGTTAATTTGTTGATGTCTCTCAGACATCACTTTACCGTGAGTATAAAAATTCACCTTACCGGTTAACGGTTAAATAAGAGTGATCGGTTGAATTAGATTAATTTGGGTGTCAACTTTTTAATTTTTACTATCAAAATTGAAAAAGTCCACGTATTTTTCATTTTCGCTATAATGAAATTTCACTGTACTTTCAATAAACCAACAAAATTATTCTATTTCAGAGAGAAATTAGCAAGTATATTCGATGTTGTAAAAGAAGTGAATCTTCTCGATTCAAAAGACGAAACAAATTTGCTTTTATTACAGCGGCCTGAACTTGGAATCACTTTTACGAAATTACACTGTTGGCAATTGACACAATTCGATAAATGTGTATTTTTGGACGCAGACACTTTGGTATTTGACTGGAAGCAAAAATACAAAAAAAAAAACTTAACATGTTAAATATCTTTTACGTTACAAATCAATGAATTCGCAGTAAGATCAAACGGATATGACCTTTTGTGCTACAGTACACTCTCAACATTTGTCCACTTTTTCAAATCAGTTATGTTTAACATGTTAAGTTTTTAGTGGTTTTTTTCTTTTTTTTTTTTTTTTGAACAACATAAAAAATAATGAAATAATAATTTTAAGGTCCTGCAAAATTGTGACGAATTATTCGAAAGAGATGAATTATCGGCCGCCCCCGATGTCGGCTGGCCCGACTGTTTTAATTCGGGCGTTTTCGTGTATCGACCATCACAGGATACGTTCAATAATTTGGTCCGATTCGCCGCCGAAAAAGGCAGTTTTGATGGTAATATATATTTTGTATTTTAATATGGATATGTTTTTTCGATTTTCGCGTACAAAAGGAACCATTTACTAAGGATATAGTAACATATCACTACTGAGAATTGTTGTGTTTATAAGAAGTGTATATCGTTACGTTTCTGTCTCAATCTCGAATATGGTTTTTTTTTTTGGGTGTTTTGAGTTAGAAAGTCATACATGTACATAATTCACTCCCACAAATTATGATGCACTAAGAAATATTACAAAATAGTTAATGGAAAAATAATTAAATCCAATTAACTCCTTTAGTACCGCCATATATTCCAGTATTTTAGATAAAAAATTTAATATCTCTATAATTGCAAGTTTAATACGTTTTGCTTAAATTATTTACAATATGACCGCTCTTTACTATACAACCTTGAGTTACTGATATAAGACAATGCACATATCGTAACTTGGGGTAATATTGGCCCAAGTCTTGGAAAAAGACAGTTTGATTTACTATTAGTTAGCAAATACAGCTATCAACTTGGTTCTTGTGGTAAATGACAGGTAGCAGCACTGACTATACTCGAATGCTAAGATTGATTTAATTCCATCTTTTACCACTGCTCAGTGCTGCTCCAACTTCACCGTTACTTCTTGTGAATGTTTTGATGCAAACCAACTTTTGCTTACACATCCAGAACTGCTTAAGATTTTTGATTGGTATGTGTATAACAGCTTTCATTTAATATACATTCAAAATATTTTAAGTTTATTTTTTCTGATACTTGCCTTGTTTATTTGTAAAATGCGATTTTGTAAGCTGGGGTAACTTTGGCCCAAGTATTGGGGCAAGATTGGTCCACTGTTTTTTTTCAAATTTCCATTAAAAGAACAGTATATTATGCAATAAGTGCGGGAAATTGTCGATTGCCCACGAGAGCGAAGTTGAGCGCACGATCGTAGTGAGTGCGCTCATTCGCTCAAGTGGGCAATCGACAATCCTGCACGAGTTGCATATACTATTTTTTATTATGAATTTCACATACTTTTTTCCATTATTATTACTATTTTTTATTCCTTTTTAAAATAATATTATTGAGTGTTTGTCTTTTTTTTTAATTAAAAAAATGTTTAAATTATTTTGTTGGTGGTTTCTATAGAAATAATTATGAAATATTTATTAAATGAAAAATCAGGAATTAAATGAAAAAAATTTACAAAATTACCGCCCTTAAAATTTGCCGCCCCGGGCAAATGCCCGGGTTGCCCGCCCTTGGAGCGGGCCCTATCCCTAACATATTGTACACTATCTACTTACGTACAACCACAATTAAAAATGTCGAACATTGTCCCAAATAATATTTGGCATTAATTACTATGACATTTTGTATTTGGGACAATGTTACTCCAAATAAAGGCAAGATTGTCCCAAATTTTCAGAACATCTTAAAATAGAAATTAAATAAGTTCTGAGCTCTAATAATTAGTCAATGTATACTTTGAAATATGCAGAGTTCAATAACTAATAGTAAGTTACCTAAATATATATGAGAAATATAAGGCAGTTTACGTAAAAAAACGCAAAAAAATGGGCCAATCTTACCCCAAGTTACGGTACGTAAGTTGAATTTTTTATAAAAATTAGTATGGCGAGCTGAGCTCGTCACTAGTCCTAAAGGCGTTAAAGGTAATCCTCGTATGACATTAACTTTTTTTTTATTTTTCTTGATTGAACCGCTTCCCCTTAAACGTTCCCTTATTGATGAATTTGCACTAAAAATTTATAATTTCATTGTTTCTGCAACAATACAGCTAAACCTTTTTTTTGCGGTCTTTTTGTGCTGTTTTTTTTGTGCGATTATTTTTATGCGGTTTTTAAAAAAATGTCCATTAAAATGCATAATATGAATCAAAATCAAGAGACAGTAAGAAACTTAAACATTTACTATAATAACTTGCTTTGATAAAAATACTTTTTAACGGTTTTTAAGCATTTAATCAATACATTGCATAAGAACATAAGTTATTGCATCATTTAATTTTTTTTTACAGATGTACTTTTCACAATTTTCATAATATTATAAAAATGAAATAAAATGTTCCCACGTGTAAATTAATGCTTTATCTTGTGTAGAAAAGCAATTTCTAAGGAATTTGTTAGGTTTGGAGCGTTTTGAGTTATGTATTTTCGATGAAATTTTTTTTATGCGGTCCCGATCCACCGCATAAAAATTTTTTTACTATCTGGACCGAACTAATTTTTTTGTAGCTGTTTATGATATTTTTGAATATATTTTTTTTTATGCGATCCCTATCCACCGTATAAAAAAAAGGTTTAGCTGTACTGAGTAATTTAAACTTGATACTAAAACTTATATTTTTGGTTATGTCTACATTGCCCCTCTCCCCCGGAGCATCAAGCCCTGGTTATGATATCTTTATGTTATAATATCTTAAAATAAAATAAATATTGTTTAATGATTTATATCACATTTCTTATTCGATCGGAAAACTGGAGGTTCATGGTATGAAGAAACACATATAAAAAAAAGCTGTAATAAGAATCAAATCGATCGTATGATTTGTCATCGAGTTATAACTGCAGCAAATTTGAAAAATGTAGTTTCGATACAAACGCGTTACTGATTAGACTCTCGAAATATGCATAAAAAGTCAATTTATATCATAACCTCGTATCTTGATAATTCTGTACCAAAAAAAGTGAACTGGAATCTCGTACTTACAAAAAAAAACCGGAAGCGTGTAATTTAAAATATTTAAATGTGTGCTTCATGTCCACATAAGTAGCTAACATCAAAAAGTTTAACATACATAAATCTTAAATTCATAATGATCAAAATACAGTATTTAATATGTTTTTTGCGTTTCCTGAAAACTGTAGTTGTTCAGATACGTGATTGAGACAGAAAGGTAGCGATATGTACATACTGAACGTTAAGGCTCGCCGTCCATTGGATGCGGAAACGTGCGAAATTTAATTCGGGCGAATACGCATGAAAACGAACGAACGATTCAAACAGCTGTGAAACTATACGTCTCCATCCATTGAAGTTCCGTGCATATAATTGCCACGTGTGACCAAATCCAATTTTGTTTGGATTTTTTCGCGCGAAGAAGTCCGTTTCATGAGATTTTTATTTTTATTGAAATAAAACTGAATGTAAATTACAATTATAACTGTGTACCTTTATGTGCCATAAATTGTTTTTTACGTATTTTTATAGCATCTATAGTAGTGATGTCGAATGATTAATCGTTTAATCGGTTTAGTCGACTAATTTTGTTTACATTTAGTCATATTTTAGTCGACTATTTTACTTTCGACTAAATGATTAAAATGATTGATTTTTTTTTAAACGACTAAAAACAACTAATTTAACAATTTTTCTGCATTATTTATTGAACTTCAAAAAATGGAGACTAAAAAATTATCTATTTGTATGATTTTTCACTTTTATGTGGTTGATATATTGTGATGTTTCATATTTTTCTTTTTTTTAAAAGAAAAATATTAAAAGCCCATAATTAAATTCAAAAGACAACCTCGTTTTTGAAAGAAAACTTCGGTTACCTTATTCATGAATTCGACTAAAAATTTAGTCGATTAGTCGACTAGTCTGTGCTCGATATTTTCGACTAATGGCTAATTTTATCTGAAAAACAATTTTAGTCGACTAATCGACTAACTGCTTCTCGGCCCGACATCACTAATCTATAGTTTGACAAAAAAAAAATTAAAAAGAAAAATTCTGACGAATATTGGGCTAGTGGACGGACAGCAGACATATCATTTCGGACGAATGACAAACGCGCGTAATCGTCTGAATCGAATTTCGCAGTTGTGCGCAACCAATGGACGACCAGCCTAAAACATATCCATGATTCAGTGTTTTTCTCCGCCGTTATTTAATATTTTTCGAATTTTTTTCAAGGTGGAGATCAAGGTTTGTTGAATCTATATTTCTCGGGATGGGCCCACACGGATATTAGTAAACATTTACCCTTCATTTATAATATGTGTTCAACCGCCTGTTACTCGTATCTACCTGCATTTAAGCAGTAAGTGGAAAAAAATTTGAAATCAGTTTTTTTTATTTAAAAAAAAAAAAAAATGATTTAGCGCTAAAACTCTAATATTAGATTTGGCGAAGGTGTGAAAATAGTACATTTCATTGGAACCGCGAAACCGTGGCTTCAACAATTTGACACAGAAAGTGGCACGGTACAGCCCAGTCCCGGTTGTGAACATTTACGAGCAATTTTACAAGCTTGGTGGGATTTATTCTGTGCTCATGTGCACGCTCAGTTGTCGGCTGATATGGTAAGTTTCTATTTACATCATTGAAACGTGTTAACTTAGTTTTTTCTATATCTGTACAGATTTTTTTTTTAAATGCGCTAATGAAATAGGTTTGTAAAGTATTTTTTTTTAATCGTAACATTTTATTGCACTGTTGAGCACCGTTTTGCTAATTTGAGCACCACTATACTTATTTGTTTCAGATTTGAGTCAGTTGTGTATTTTTAACCCTGTTTTGAAAAAAATATACTAAGAATTGTGATTAATTAAATAAGTTATTTAAAAATTCAACTAAAATAGATGTATAGGGGTGTTTTTAAAATATTGACCCCATTTGTTATTGACAATAGGATATTTGACTGAAATTTATGTTAAATGTTAAATAACTCTGTGTATTTTCAACAATTTAAGGATGTTTGGGAGGTACAATCGGAGATAAAAGTACATGAAGTTAGAAATTCGTGAATAATTGCGTTGTATAACAAACTATGAGGCAAATAAATAGTTATCTTTGTTAAATAATAGCTATCACTACAGCTGATTGTACAATACATCAAACTATAGCTCTCAGCTGACTACAAGAGCTGAGTACATTCTGAGGATTTTTCGGAGGAATTTCAAAATGCTATGAGACGATTGAAAATTTAGTAGAATGTTCCTCATTAAATACTAAGGCCCCTGTGAAAATTTCAAACCGATTCACTTAGCCGTTAAAAAGTTATTAAAAAAAAAAAAACTAATTTTACACGTACTCTTATGGAAATTCGAAAACAGAACAGATTAAATAACTTTTTAACGGCTTAGTGAATCGGTTTGAAACTTTCACAGGGGCCTTAGTATTTAATGAGGAACATTCTACTAAATTTTCAATCGTCTCGTAGCATTTTGAAATTCCTCTGAAAAATCCTTAGAATGTACTCAGCTCTTGTACTCAGCTGAGAGCTATAGTTTGATGTATTGTACAATCAGTTGTAGTGATAGCTATTATTTAACAAAGATAACTATTTATTTACCTCATAGTTTGTTATACAACGCAATTATTCACGAATTTCTAATTTCATGTACATTTATCTCCGATTGTACCTCCCAAACATCCTTAAATGATTGAAAACACGCCAAAGTGACGTCATAATTTGTAAACATGTTGATTCTGATAATTTTCTTTAGCGAAGCAAACTTATGTTTTATTTTCAATATTTTCATATATTTTATAATAGACTATATAGAGAATTTAAATAAATAATAATCACAGTTTTGAGGTTATAAATATTGACAGTGACATTTGTTTTCAAATTGTGATGTCATTAAAATTGAACAGTTGATTTTTAACAATTGTTATAAAAATTATCAAAAATTAAAAAAAAATCATTTAATTAACACTATACGGTCCGCACGTTTTCACAGTAAACTTCCCCGGGGGCCGGTAATATTTTTAGGGGAAAAAAAACTTTATATAAATAAATTCACGAAATGATTCAACATGTGTAAACATGCACATTTTTAATAAAAACAATAGCAGACAAACACACTGATAATGATAAAAAAAATATAAAAATACACAAACAATTAAATACTTTTGTTACAATGCACGCATTTCAATACAATTACAAAAAAAAAATGATAAAATTATATTTTCAAGTGTTATATTATTCTTCTATAAATGTTTACAAAAACCAACACACAGAGAGTGTGTTTGTTGTAATTCAATACCTGTTTGCGGTAAAATCGCACACATGTGTGATCACTGATCGCGATCGGCCTCTATTCACAGATGCTGTGAACGCGAAACGTAAAGTGTTAATATGAAAAGTGTTATTTCGGTCAAATACCCTATTTGGTCGCACGTATTAAGAACACCTAATACCACACGTACGATGATTGACTAATTAACTAAAAAAAATATCCGAGAGTATTTTTCATGTTTTTCTGATGATTTGCATAGAGTTTTTCTTCTTTTGCATGCTTGTTGGCTGTTGGTAGAATCAATTATTACATTGGAAGTATACTGAACCATCAACTCAACACACCCCACCACCACCCGAAATACACAAATATTATCCGAATTCTGAACCGAGTTACGATCCAAATCCTCAGTCATATTATTACGAAACTCCTAATTTTGACCCACCGTCACAAGAAATACGAAACATACCGATCTATTACGAAACTGCCACTACACACGACCAAAATTACATTCCAGAAACACCGAAAGAACATTTTTACGATCCCTGGGAAGACTTGAGCAATAAAAACGACACTTTTATTGAGACATATCACGAACCCACTGCACCCCATCACGAAGAAACTTACCATCACACACCCTATCATGAAGAATCTCACCCCCATTATGAACCTTATTCACCACCAGAGTACCATTATCGTGACGAACCACCCCATTACGAACCGGAACCTCCACAATACCACCATGAACCCCCACAACACCACCATGAACCCCCACAACACCACCATGAACCCCCACCGTACCACCATGAACCCCCACCGTACCACCATGAACCCCCACAGTACCACCACGAACCCCCACAGTACCACCATGAACCCCCACAGTACCACCATGAACCAGAACCCGAACATCATGTCGAACCTGTACACTATCACCAGCAACCGCCATATCACGAACAACCTCAACACTATCATGAACCGTCACTCGAACCTCATCATTTTGATACGCATTACGAACCGTTCGAACACCACACTGAACCGTCGTCGAACGGTTTTCACGAACCGGATAATTTTTGGACGACAAATTTGACTTACACATACACCGAGCAAATGAAACCGAATGAAAGTAACATTTGCGATGTGAATCAAATTAATATAAGCACGAATGTTCCTAATAATCATATTATAACTCCTATTAAATCCTCTAACATTGAAGCTTATTCAGCTTTGAATTCCTCCGATGCTCCCAGTAATGAAACCAAGGATAGTCACGAAGAAGTAAGTTTTTCTTATTTCTTTACACTTTTTGAAAAAAGAAAATAGGGAACAGAACAATTGCCGCAATGCCTTGGTTCAACTGGTGGTCGAAATCGGTTGGTCAGAAATGTCATATCAAAGGGCAAAATCTTAAAATTTTTCTCCGAGATTGGAGAAAAATTTTAAGAGATGTTCTGTTCCCTATTATTTAGATTTAATTGTAAAGTTGAATAAAAAAAACAATATTGCTTTTGCTGTAAATATTGCTAAAAAATATTAATTTGTTAAAAATCAAAAAAAAAAAATTCAATTGCTGAAAAAGCTAAATACATTAATTTTTGGTAAATTTTATTTATGATTTAGGCGGGACTGGCTGGCGCATTTGCTCAAATGACCCTTGGTGCTCCACGATCAAGTGCCCAAAGTGCGCTTGAAGATCATTTCCGGCGACAGAGTTGGGAAGTTGGCAATATTGATTATATGGGTCGCGATTCATTCGCGAATATTTGGCAGAAAATTAGTGAAACATTAGCCGCACCGAGTGAAACGGTTGCATCAACAAAACCCGATACCAGCACAACGGGTACAACTGATGGTACGAATGTTTCGATAGCTGATTAAAGCGTGAAAGTGGTAATACCCTATAGGTAAAGTATAGTGTAAATGGCATGCAACTTCTTCCCGCTATTTGGTGGTGGATCTTAGAACAGACTTGCTCGACAACGTCCTGACAACGTCGTGATGACAGTAGTTGTGCTCTCTTTAAAACAGATTTCAACAAAATTTTTATAAAAACAAAATTAATCTTATTCTCTTTCAGTAAGGTTTGCCAATTCTTAAAATTACTTGAGTTTTGTGGGTGACGGAACTAATTGCTTTAAACATATACATGGCAGTACTCTTATTTTTTTGAACAAAAACTATCATTCAGCTCAGCTTTTCTATAACGCAGTCTTAATTTAATTATTTATCTTATCTATAATCAACACACAAAAAAAAAGAAAAAAAAAACATTAAAAAAAAAATTCGTGAATGTAATTTAGTCGCAATTCAGTTATGGCCACCTTACAAAAAAGGAATTATGGAAAGAAATGTGAATTTAAAAATTTACTTTTAAAAAAGTACGAATAAACATCATAAAAATATTAGTGTTGCGAAGAAGTGTTGCTGCTTCGGAACACTAAAAACTCTTTCCATATCAGTTGCAAAAAAATTGCATTTACATTATATATAATATTAATAAAACAAAAAAAAAATTCTTAACTCTACCAAAAAAAATTTAGAGTAATATCAAAAATTTCAATACTCGTCCAATTCACACTATCATTATGCATTTTCGTTTGCAGACATTGGTAGTGGTGTGCCCAATACTCAGGAACAACAATATCAAAAAGAAATGGCAACTACTCAAGGCAAACAAGGCAAAAAAAACAAAAAAGGTGGGCAAAAACGTGAAAGCGAATCCGAAGATCACCAACAGCAAACACCTACAGACCAACAGCAACAAGCTCAGAGCAAAAAACAGAAACAACAACAACAAAAACAAAAATCTCCAGAAAAACAGGCGAAAGCTGCCGAGAAAAAGGACGCTCCTTCTAAATCGCCCGAAAAACAAACTCAAGACCAAGAACAACCCCAACAACAACAACAAGGTGGTGGTAAAAAGGGTAAGGGTAAAGGTGGTGCTGCACCCCCGGCTCAAGAAGGTCAAACTGATCCGTCAGCGGCACCTGCGGTAACTGAACAGCCGAAAGAGCAAAAACAACAACAGCCTAAACAGCCTCAACAACAGAAGCAAAAAGGTGAGCAAAAGAAACAGCCACAACAACAGAAAAAGCAGGGTGAACAGCAAGATAAGGCTGGTGATCAGGAAAAAAAACCTCAGAAGCAAAAACAAGAGCAAAAATCTGCCGATCAACAAAAACCAAAACCGGAACAGCAACAAAAGCAAAAGCAGCAGAAACAAAAGGAGCCAAAAAAATCAGCTGAAGGGCAACAACAGAAAAAGAAAGGTGATGAGCCGGCTAAACCAGCTGAAGAACAAAAACAACCTGAGCAACAACCAGGAGCAGGAGCTGAGCAGGAACCGGTAAAGGCGGGTGAAGAACAAAAGAAAGCACCTGAGCAACAACAACAGAAAAAAGAAAAACAGAAGAAAGAACCACAACAAAAGAAGGAACCGCAGCCAAAGAAAGAACCCCAACAAAAGAAAGAACCTCAACAGAAATCACCCGAAGCTCAAAAGAAGCAAGCCAAACAGGAGCAACAAAAGAAACCCGCAGACGAGAAAAAAGTAGCTGAAGAACCAAAAAAGGCTGCTGAGCAAAAAAAGCCAGCTGATGAGGCCAAAAAATCACCTGAAGCACAGAAAAAAAATGAAAAGAAAGTAGGTGATGAACAGAAAAAGGCTCCGGAACAGCAAAAGAAAACTGATGAACAAAAAAAATCGCCTGAAGCACAGAAAAAGGCTGCAGCCGAACAACAAAAGAAAGTAGCAGAAGAGCAAAAGAAACCATCATCCGAAAAGCAAAAAAAGCCTGAAGAGCAGAAGAAAGCTCCTGAACAACAAAAAAAACCTGAAGAACCCAAAAAAACTCCTGAATCACAAAAGAAGGTAACTGAAGAGCAAAAGAAAGCTCCGGAACAACAAAAGAAAGATGATCAGAAAAAGGCTCCCGAGCAACAAAAAAAACCTGAAGAGCAAAAAAAGGCTCCCGAACAACAAAAGAAAGTAACTGAAGAACAGAAAAAGGCTCCTGAGCAACAAAAGAAACCTGACGAAGCGAAAAAAACACCTGAACCCACCAAAAAGGTTGTCGAGGAGCCGAAAAAGGCAGCTGAACAGCAAAAGAAGCCAGCCGAAGAGCAGAAAAAAGTAGCAGAAGAACCAAAGAAAGCACCTGAACAGCAGCAGCAAAAAAAACCAGCTGAGGAGTCTAAAAAACAACCCGAACAGCCTAAAAAACAGGAAGAGCCAAAGAAACCAGATGAACAACAAAAAAAACCAGTAGAAGAACCAAAAAAATTACCTGAACAGCCACCGAAAGTAACAGAGGAGAAAAAACAATCTGAACAAAAGAAACCAAGTGAAGATCAAAAAAAAACTCCTGAACAACAGAAGCCTGCAGAACCACCAAAACAGGCTCAACCACAAGTAAAACCAAGTGAACCACCAAAAGAGCAAAAGGCGCCACAACAACAGAAAAAACCTGAAGAAGCGAAACCAATAGTTCCACAACCAGTCGCAGTTGAAAAACCAAAAGAATCCGCACAACAGGCTCAAAAACCGCCATCTCCACCCGCTGACGCTAAAAAACAATTACAACCAAGTGCATCACAACCGAAAAAGGAACCGTCACCAAAGCCATCATCGCCGCCAAAACAGGCGCCACCTGTTCAGATACCTTCCGCTCAGGCTCCTCCTGCGCAGGCGCCACCTGCACAGGCACTTCCTGCTCAAAAAGCTCCAGTTCAGACACCTCCAGCTCAGCCAGCTCCAATTCAGACACCTCCAACTCAGCCATCTCCAATTCAGGCACCTCCAACTCAGCCATCTCCAATTCAGGCACCTCCAACTCAGCCATCTCCAATTCAGGCACCTCCAACTCAGCCATCTCCAATTCAGGCACCTCCAACTCAGCCATCTCCAATTCAGGCACCTCCAACTCAGCCATCTCCAATTCAGGCACCTCCAACTCAGCCAACTCCAATTCAGGCACCCCCTGCTCAACCGTCTCCAATTCAAGCACTTCCGGCACAAACACCCCCGATTCAGTCACCCTTTGCTCAGACACCCCCCGTTCAAGCACCATCTGCTCCCGTAGCAGCATCACAGGCAGTTCCGTCATCGGGTGCCGCACCACCACCAGCAGCTCCTGCGTCGCCAACAACACCCGGCAGCCCATCATGTCCACTACCGCCACCTAGGAAAGATAAAAAGCCATCACCTGCACCTGCAGGGCAAAAAAAAACTCCAGCATCACCTGCACCTGCATGTGAAAAATAATAGCAATTAAATAATTTTTAATCCAAAAAGTAAAAATGTTTGCGTTTTCAACATTAATTGGCGCTTAATGTTTTTTGTTTTTTAGTAAAAAAAAAAATAATCAAATTGTGATACTAATCCTTTTTCAGAACCAATTGTTTAATGTTGTGTGTCTTTGAAGCCCATGAAATTTTACAAGTTTCATCATTTTCTGTTTGATATTGTTAGTGTCCATTATTTTTTTCTCAGTATTTATTACTTTTCTTTCTCTCTTTTAAACATCCAATTCTTTTTTGCATATTTCTCCCCATAATTATGCCTTTTTATACGTTAATACTATTTTATATCTTTTATGCTCCCTATACTCTCCTTATTTCTTTTCAAATACTCTACTGCCCTGCTATAATTTTTTTTCTCATGATTGCGATACAATGCCAAAATTTAAATGTTTAGCAGCGTTCTGTCTAGTCTTATTCGATTTTTTTTTGTAGTACGTGTTCACGATATTAAGATATTTATGTATTAACACATTTCGATTAAACGGTTATTGTATACTCGATTTAAATTATTCGAATTTATTAAATGTACTGATTTAATATAAAATTTTACAGTGAACACTCTATATAAGATGCATTATAATACATATAGAAATTATGTAATGTCGTCCCCCATATTATTTTGTATTGGTATGTTCGTTAAAACTAATTTTTTTTTGAAATATTTGTATTCTTGAAGTATATTGTTTAAAAATATATTATTAATATTATTTAAATCGTTTTTCCAGAATTTCCCTATTCGTTTTCCGTTCCCAATCACAAGAAAGTCTATTTGATTCACAAACGTTATTAGAAATGAAAAATATAAACCGGAAAGAAGTTGGCGCCGAAAGTGGGAAAATCTTTCTGTTTTTTATATGGCTAAATTGCTCCCAAATTACTCCTTTGGAATCAGTAATTGCTCCACCTGGAACTTAATTACTTAATTAGTTATTTACAAAAAAAAAACTTTTTTGTTTGACTATTTCTATTATCAAAATCTTGTCAAATAATGCATTTTTATACAATTACTTTATATCAAAAAATTGCTCCCAATTTGCTCCATCTAATTTAAAAGTTAGTTATTAATTTCTCTGAATAATAATTAAAATATATTAAAATAAAAAATATTATGAATTAGGTTATGTATTATTAAAACGTATAGGCAATTCATTATACCTTTAAGTCGTTTGCATATATTTAAGGATAATTGAATTTAGACAAGTTAAATAACATTATAAAAAAACAAAATATTTTAATAATTATTCAAAAAAATTAAGATTTAGCTTTTAAATTAAATAGAGCAAGCTGGGAGCAATTTATTGACGTAAAGAAATTATATAAAAAAGTATTATTTTGGGAGATTTTGATAACTTAAATAACGGAAAAAAAATTTTTTCTTTATAAATAACTAATTAAATAATTAAGTTTCAGGTGGAGCAATTACTGATTTCAAAGGAGCAATTTAACCATATAAAAAACAAAAAGATTTTTCAACTTTCGGCGCTAACTTCTTTCTGGTAAAATATAATAATCAAATAAGGAAACTCAAACTGAGAAAGATTAAGCATACTTAATGACGTCAGAAGGATAAATTTCGGTATTTTATGAGTTCTGAATTAGTTCTAGAACTGTATTTTAGAGCAGTTGTATAACTTTTACAATTTATGAATTTTATGGCCTAAAACATAGTGACTATACAAGGCGCATGAACTCCATGTATGCAAAAAAAGGGTCTAAAAATTAGAGGGCATTAGTGTTCCGTGTGTACCAAAGCGGGAAAGAAGTGAAACGGCAGTTTGAAATAGAGATAATAATTGAAAATTATAAAATAAGTCATTTAGGTTGTTTAAATATAGATAATGGAAGTGAAATCAATAATTATTAAAAAATAGTCAAAAATAAAGGAGTAAACGATAATAATAAATTTTAAATTACAGTACACAGGGAAATTAACGCCACGAGTGGTGAAAAAAGAAAACGTAATATGTATCATTTTCGTGGCCAATTCTGGCAATTCTTCCGTTTGAGTTCCTAAAAGAAGGTTAAGTATATTTGATGACATCATAGACGTTAATTTTAATTTTTTTTTTAAAGTAAAGCATTTTTAAATGACTAAGCAAATCAGAATTTTAGTAATTTTGGAATAAAACTTCATTTTTGTGGTCAAAATCTCGAAATTTGATTCAATAATTAATCTACATTCTATAATTACCCGAAACTAATGTACCAGAAAGAGAAGTAAGAGAAAGAAAATAAAGACGGTATCACTTAATTTCGGAAAGAAGAAGAAGACGATATTTTTACTATTGTAATTCATAAAAAAGCGTAGTTTCATATAAACATTTATAGTATTAACACCTTGACGGTTATAAGACGTCAAATGAAACTTTACTAACTTATAAACCACGCCGTACGACGTCAACAATTCCATATAAAGTGTATTAACTGTCAAAATAGTGTACCAGTTGGTCATTTCATCATAATTCTTCATGACCGTTATCGTGTCAAACAAAAGAAACACTTGTCCAAGATTTTTTAACTACAAAGCAAGGGGTTGTTAAGCAAATGTTTCTAACTATTTTAGTAAAGGAATTTCAAATACCGGTTTCAGATAGTAAATAAAAAATTTTAATGCATTTAATCTGTATTTTTTTTTTGTTAAACTCTTTAAATGATTAAGACGAGTTAACTCGTCCTGCAATATGGCGGTTTAAATGGTGTGATATGTATACATATATCCAGTGGTATAGGTGCCACCATCTATGACAGAAATACGGTATAATTCTAAGTAATATTCAATTTTATCAACATAGTTTACTATAACTCTTTAAATGATTAAGACGAGTTAACTTGTCCTGCAATACGGCGGCTGAAAATGCTGTGATATGTATGTATTCACTGGTACAAGTGCTGCCATCTGTGACAGATTTTCCGAAATACGGTATAATTCTAAATAATTTTCAATTTTATGAATATAGTTTAGTATAATTTATATTTTGTAAATTCCTAGGGTTCACTTTATGGAGGGTAGATATCAGGAGCACCATCTCTGTAGCAAAAGGGTAAATTTAGAGAAGTAAACAAGGAAAGAAAAACATCCGCGTTGTTATGTAATTATTGTTTTTTTATTATAAGGGTGTCTACACAATCAATGAAATAAGGAATAAAAAAGTATGCCATCTAGTGACGTTGAGTGGAACTTTAAAGTAACTGCTCATAGATATAAATATGTAGGTACTTTTGTACGTCAAAATTCGTGATTTTATTTTTTTCATTTTAGTGACAAAAAAAGTCATCACGAACGTTATTTTTTCATGAATTTTGATGTACAAAAATACCTAAATACATATACCTATGGGCAGTTACGTTAAAGTTCCATTCAACGTCACTAGATGGCATACTTCTTATTCCTTATTTCATTGATTGTGAATGACCCATAATTGTTACATATAATAGTTTTATTAGTATTTTAAAAATTTTTATAAAACTCAGCACAAAAAAAGACTACACTCTTTTGCTATTCTAGCGCCATTCTGGCGAGTTTTTGAACTGTTACTTAATACTTAAAACGGGACACTTTTTGAACTATTTTTCTATTGTTTTCCGTATAGTCCTCCTTATATTCTACACTCCATAGTTCACTTTTTTGATACTGGGATATTTGATTTTTTTTTCTTTTTCTTTTTTTGTAACCTTATCTATTGTACTTATCACTGGCAGTAATAAGTTCGGCATGTTGAAACAAAAAAATTTTTCCATATGGTTTGTTTAAAAGCGTTAATTTATATTTTGCAAATTCCTAGGGTTCACTTTTTGATGTTTGGATCTGATTTTCTTTCTTTTTTTGTAACCTTATCTATTGTAGTTGACACTGGCAGTAAAAGGTGCGGCATTTTGAGACAAAAAATTTTTCTCTATGGTTAAAATAAAAGAATAAGGCCCGATTTACATTAACGCTCCGCTCTCGGTACGATATCACTCTGCTCCCGGTTCGATATAATATTCTTACATAATAAACAATAAGTGTATTCACATCATCGCTCTGATATCGGTCCGATATCAGTCACAGTTGGCTGTCGCTCCAAAGTCACTCCAATATCAATACCACTCAGGTAATATTTTATCGGAGCGATATCAGACTTGTTATGGCTTGTACCTATAGTGTAAACACTTCACTCCACTCCGCTTGCATTCAGTTGTTATGAAAAAATATTTGTATCGAACTGAGACTGAACTGGGAGCGTACCCAGAGTAGCATTATAATGTGAATAGAGAACGAATAGGTACCAGCATGATATCAGCACTGTAATGTGAACACAACAAGATTATATCGAATCGGGAGCGTAGTGATATCGTATCGAGAGTGAAGCGTTAGTGTAAATCGGGCCTTAATGCTTTTGTTACATATTCCTTTATTTGAATTCTTTTAAAGCACATTTACATATTTGAACTAGGGATGATTGATATTCATCGATGATAGGGAAACATCGATGTTATGTCCTCGATAACATCGACACATCAATGTTATGAGAATAAAATCGAAACATCGATATTACTCTAAGCCAGTGTTTTTCAACCTGTGGGTCGCAAAGCCTTTTTAAGAAGGTCGCAGTTACTTTAAAAATAAAACCACTCTAGTTCAATATAAAATATTTAATTTCAGATGGCTACATTAATGTGATAGTTTCATACTTTCGCGCGATAAAGTTTCAAAATTACGGCTTATTTTCAATAACAGTAAATTCAAATTTTAAATAATTGTCGTCATATAGACACTTTTTCTTTGGTTTTGTTTTGTTAGTCTCAATGGAATTTGAAATTGACAGTTGTGAATATGTTTCCAGAAACTTATCCATTTTCAATAATTACAGTGATCACAGAATTTTGAATATTAGATAATAAAAGACAGTGAGCATCTATTAAACAAACGACAAGGCAGTTCAATAAATTTAAACAGTAACGCAAGTTCACAATTCAAAGAAATCAAATAGTTTACGCTCGGAAGTGTTAAACGGCGACGATTGCCACGCGTGTGCGTGTCACTTTTTACGCCAAGCGCGCGTTCGGAAGTTACTAATCGATACCTAACTATGAAAATAATCAACAATGATGAACGGATTCGATATTTATAATATAAAAAAATAAAAGTTAGTAAATAGCAGAGGGTAGGGGGTCGCGAAATATTTTTCCATACTAAGGGGGTCGCGCCATGAAAAAGGTTGAAAAACACTGCAGTCTAAGCTATCCAGTATTTAAAAAGTTCTGTAGCTGATTTAAAACAAGATCCATTATTTTTATAGCAAGTTCTAGGATCCACTTATCCAAATTTGAAAAAAATTGCCATTAAATATTTGTGTTGCACAACAACTTCAACAACTTCAGAGAGACTTTCTTCAAAAGCTGGGCAGCATTTATATCAACAAAGGAACAGATTAAAAGGAAACTTCTAACAAAGTTACTTATTTTGCAAAGTGTACCAAATAAATAATGGCAATGTTACTTTATTACTAAATAAAATAATAGATTATAATGGTTGTTTATTTTGTTACATAAACATCGATGTTTTCGAACATCGATATTTTTCTTTCGATATACAGGGGGTTAGTGAATAAGTGCGAAAAATTTTAATGGGTGATTGCTGAGGTTTTTTTATGTAAAAAAGTTTATATAAACCCAGGTCCGAAAAGCTTAGTTTCCAAGATACAGAGTGTCCCGTTTCTTGTTTTTTAAAAATATTTTTCTATATTAAATTAAAAACAAATTATGTGGTCATACTGTAGAAATGAAGCGTCTCTACCTTTTTGTTGGTAAGACTTTTTCATAAAATGACCTCAGCAGTTAATACGAGAACCGAAACCGGTTTTGTAGTAAGAACAGTAATTGAAAATTGTTTTTTTATCTTGAAAACGAACACATGAACGGCAAAATACTAAGAGGTCATTTTTGTCAACAATTTATAGAACATTTAAAAAAACATTTTTAAATTGGAAAAAATCATTAGCGTCCCTTTTTTTTCTTCAAAAATATATCATCATATGGCCGTACGGACGCCACTGGTTTGAATGGAAATATTCTGTCTACTTCAGAATATGGGTATTTATCCCGTTGTAGCGTATCCCAAATTTTATGTGAATATCTCAAAACGTTTTTGAAATATTTAAGAAAATATTTAAAAAAGACGAGAAACTGAACACTCTGTATCTTGGAAACTAAGCGTTTTCGGACATGGGTTGGTATGAACTTTTTTACATAAAAAAACCTCAGCAATCACCCGTTAAAATATTTTGCACTTATTCACTAACACCCTGTATATCGTATATCGATACTCTTGAATCGATGTTAACATCGATGTCAACATCAATGTTTTTCTAATATCGATCATCCCTAATTTGAACATTATCAAACTAAAGAAACACAATTTTGATTAAATCGTATATATTTACCTTTACACAATTTTGATTGTGATCGTGTAAATTAAACTTTAGACGTGTATATGTTCCAAAGGAATAATATCGAATGACATAACAACGTTGACAATACTGGATCAGTCATAAAAGTCTAGTGTGCATACATGTAGTATAAGTTTCTATAGCTAAGTGGTATTTGTTTTTAAAGTTTTTTGAGTTACTTATTGAATGTCAGAAAAGAAATAACGATCGAATAAAATTCGCCGAACTAAAAATGTAGATTTGAACATTCATTTTTGACAAATCTACGTGGATTCTTTGTATAATAACTGATAATTTTACCGGTCAGTAATTTGGAAGTTACTATGGCGTCAAAATATTGTTTACTTTTCGCACATTATGTTTGAAACGTCAAAAAAACCACCCGAATACGTTCGAACAAAATATGCAGGACACGTGAGACAAGTGATGAACACACATTTGAAAGTAAAAATTTTCCGAAAATGTTAAATATTTTGTGGAGGTTATGAACACGGTGTGGGTTCGTGATGTTCGTAAAACATGGCTATGACCAATCTAAAAGAAATACCGTATATCTCGCATCATATAACAACCAACGAATCCGCCTATCAGAATGTTGAGGCTTCCACATCACGAAATTTTTCAACACTTCAGGTGAGTGTGCCTGCGCAGGAGGTGCCCGAACCGTCCACCGCGTCCGAATTGGAGGAGAGTGGACGCGGTTGTCGTACGAAACGGAAACAAGTTGAGCCGCTGTTTTGTCCGGTGTGCAGCATCACAATTCGTCCCACTGAACTCGAGGCGCACTATCTGTCCGAACTGGCCAAATTGGATAAATTGTCATCGAATGGTAAACGAAAATCATCGACAATGAACACATCATCGTCCGGCACATCATCCGGCACGAGTACCAGTTCCGGTGCCACTACCACCGGCGTCAACGAAACGCACGAATTAATGCCACCGGAAAAATGTTGGGAAACGTATCAGAACGTCAAAGCGAATCGTCAGAGTCGACTCAAAATGAAATCGCGTAAACGGAAATTGGATGATGTTTTGTGCCCGGTGTGTAACAGCACAATATCCGGCGATCTCAATCAACACGTTGAGGATTGTCTACGCAAGAGTGGCGGTTGCGAGAGCAGCGACGAGGACCCGGACGAGGATATTGACGTGGGCGGTGACGATTTCGGTGAATACGAGTGGGCCGGCCAGCATCGTGTACGCGCGTCCAGCATGCTGGAGGGTGGTTATAGCGCGGCCGGCATCGGCACGTGTGTCACACGCGTGAAAAATGACGAGGAAGAGGATCTGGTTGTGGACGGCGACGATTCGGACAAGTACGGACCGCCACAGTACACGGAGCGTGATATCATGTTGGTGAGTAAAGGTGAGGACAAGGATCAAACGGCGTTACGTTTAGCGATTATCGGCTCCGACGAAACGGCGATCAGTAAAGACGTTGTGTCGCCGGAAAACACGGAAACGGCACACACGGAAACGGTGGTGGATGAGGATGAGGTGCATACCGATCAGTCAAAGTGTAACAATCCGACCGTGGAGGCGTTAAAACAGCGTGTACGCGAATTGGAAATGTCGGAAAGCAACAAGGGGCAGTATAAGTGTTTGATATGTATGGGACGGTATAAGACGCCGGTGATTTCGATATGCTGTTGGCATGTACACTGTGAACTGTGCTGGTTAAAAACGTTAGGTATTAAAAAATTGTGTCCACAGTGTAATATGATCACATCGCCAACGGATCTACGTAAAGTTTACATCTGATTTGACACTGGATTTCGGGACTTACGCGACCAAAATTTATATATGTATATATATATATATTTGATACAAAAATTATACATAGAAACTCATGTCAACTTAGAAGAAAGTATCTTTTGCCTTTTTTACTTTTAACTTTTTGAATGCCACACTTATTGAAATATTATTCGCAACAGTAAGGGCTTTTACACAACAAAATGAAATAAGGGGTGTTGCCATCTAGTGTCGTTGATTGAAACTTTAACTGTTCGTGATGATTTGTCACTTAATGACAAAAATCACGAATTTTGATGTACAAAAATACCTACACATACCTTTAAGTTCAAGTTCCAGAGCAGTTAAGTTCAAGTTCCATTCGACGTCACTAGATGGCATATAGGCTTTTCACCATATATGTAGTATACATATATTGCTAGCAACGTATCTAGCCTATGAGAGGAATTGGTCGCCAACAAAGAGAGACAGACAATACAAAAATAGTGTACCATTTTTGTTCTGCGCATGTCTAGCGGTTCACATGGAAAATAATAAATAAACTCATTAATATTTTTAATATTTTATTGTTTGAATTTTTAACTCACGGATGACAATTTTATTTACTTAAATAATAAACACATTTATTGCTTATTAAATAAAATTTACTTTGTTATTTATACTCGTACTTGATAATGAAAACCTAAGTGGCTAAAATGGAGGCATTTTTGAAATTGTCAGCGCATGCGGACAATGAAAATAGGTACACTAAATAGAAAGAGAGAGTGATATCGTCTGCACTCTAATGTTTGCGACCAAAAATGCAAATTGATAGCAATATTGGTAGAATACATATACATATGCTTTTCACAGAATCAAGGAAATAAGAAATAAAGAGTGTGCCATCTGGTGACGTTGAATGGGACTTTAATAACTTCTACACAATGAAATAAGAAATAAGGAGTTCGCCATCTAGTGACGTTGAATGGAACTTTAACTTAACTGCTCATAGGTATATGTAGGTATTTTTGTACATGAAAATTCATGAGAACATAACGTTCGTGATGATTTATTTTGTCACTTAATGACAAAAAAGACGAATTTTGATGTACAAAAATATCTATACATACCTATGAGCAGTTAAGTTAAAATTTCATTCAACGTCACTAGATGGCGACGCTACTTATTTCTTATTTCATTGGTTGCGTGAAAGGCATTACCAGTGAAGAGAGATATATATAGAACATCAATCCTGTGTTAAATTTATGGACAGTTTTAGAGCACCCCAAACCGTAATGTTCGCACCCCCATCTACAGATGGCAGTGTTGCGCAGGCAACCAGTACGCACTGTTATGTCTTGATAATTGTACTTTTGAAACGAGAAATTTGTTTACGGAAGAAAAATGAAAATATACAAATTGAAATATACGTTCCCCACCTCTTCCTGTTAAACTGAAGCTCCGCTTGACAACTTAAAAGCGCCTGAACCTCGATTGTTCTGCCATCTGACAGAAACAAAATTGACTAAAATTTTCGTCCGCATTGGCCCATAAGAATTAAACTTCTATTATACGTCTCTCTTCACTGGCATTACTCAATAACATTAAATAAGAAATAAGGGGTGTTGCCATCTGGTGACGTTGAATGAAACTAACTTTTAAATGATTATGGACCAGTATTATAAAAGTCAAACTAACTAAATTAATTTTATCTACAGATGGCAGTATTATAAAACTGAAACAAATTAAGTAGACAACTAAATTTTAGTTGAGAGAAAATCTACCGACTAAATTTTATTCGGAGATTAATTTGACAGTTCTGAAAGATTTGTTCAAATATTATTTATGTATTTATGTGTAAAAGTGGTATTTTTGCGAAGTAAAATATTTGTTTATTATTTACAAATATGGAATACTATAAAGTAACGCTCAAATCTATTAATATTATGTTTATATTTAGACATATTAAACAAGTTTTATACACGTTGTAATACAAATTAGAGGTACAGAAATAATTTTTATATTGAATATATGGAAATTAAAACATATTTCTAACATATTAGGTGAATCAACCACTAACTTATTTTAATTATGAGATACGTTTATAATACTGAACCAAAATTTATTTCACCACTATTTTTATTCATAGAATAGTAGTTATTATGTTCAATTTCATAGTTATAAGTATAATTTATATTTTGTAAATTCGTAGGGTTCACTTTTTTGATGTTGAGATCTGATTTTCTGTGTTTTTTTTTGTAACCTTATCTATTGTACTTGTCACTGGCAGTAAAAGGTCCGGCATTTTGAGAAAAATTTTCACTATGGTTAAAATGGGTTAACTACTCATAAATATAAATTATGTACGTACTTTTGTATGTTAAAATTCATGAAAACATAATGTTCGTGATGAATCTTTTTGTCACTTTTTGTACAAAAATGTCTACATATACCAATAAGCAGTTCAATTAAAGTTCCTTTCAACGTCACTAGATGGTGACACCCCTTGTTTCATTTTATTGTATAAAACATGGAGACTACATAAGAAGACTGCACTCAAACGGAGGAATTGCCAGAATCTGTCTACGCAAATCATACCTATCACGTTTTCTTTTTTCACCACTTGTGGCGCTAATATTCCTCTTGTACTGTAATTTGAAATTTCTTATCGTTTACTACTTTGACTATTTTTTAATAATACGGTACTTGACTGTATTTAAAATTTGTGTCAAATGTTAAATAATTCTATGCATTATCATTACATATGTCCAATTTTAATGATGAAACATAACAAAATTTGATAACTATTTAGAAATTTTATTTTGAAAATCGCCATTTTTCAACAAATATTCAAATAAGTGAAAACGCGCCATTTCTTGAATATGACGTAACATTTTGTAGCTAGACATGTCGATTTTGATAATTTTCATCGGTGAGGTGAAATTGTGTTTTCTTTTGAATATTTCAATTAGCTTATATATATAGTAATAATAATCGATCAGAATTCAAATAAATACTTGCTTTTACTTTGACATTTTATGAATATAAACGTTTTGAGGTTATAAATATTGACACTGACGTTTAATTGCTTCAAAATGTGACGTCACTATAGTGAGGTGTTTTTCCCGCCTTTTTCTCATTTAAAATTGTAGGGTTATTTTTTTTGATGATTTTTTACAAAATCTGTCCAAAATAAAAAAAAAAATTACTTAACTGATATGGAAAAACAATGCTTTTAGAATATTTTTGTAACTTCAGTCAAGTACCCTATTATTGATTTTATTTCCATTATCGCCGACTTCTCTTTAACCGGACGACAATACACAAACGTCATCCCCTTAGACAATTCATATATAGGATGTTTCTTTACACAATTTATTTTTATATAAAAGTTAAAATAGTTCTGTTAAAATAACTTTCTAAAGAATATTTTCTAGCTACATAATGTTTACACATCTAATTGTGAGCTTGTAAATTATACATTCATATGTGTATTAATAATTTTTATTATTGTTATTATCATATACTTATGTTAACTTCCAAAATAATCGCCTGTATATGTTAAATTTGCAAGATTTGTTTACATAAGATAGTGTTTGATTAAAAAATATTTTCGTGTATATAAACACAAATACATAGAAACCGTCCCCTTAATGATAATTCGCATAGACAATAAACGCTTGTATTTATATTTAAACAATCTTAATGACTTATTTTATAATTTTAAATTATTATCTCTATTTCAAACTGTCACTTCATTCACGGAACACTAATGCCCTCTTATTTTTAGAGGCCCTTATACATACATGGAGTGCATACACCATGGTGTGAAAGCCTCCTAAATAAACTGTACCGGTCACCGGTGACATTTGGCATTCGAAAGGTTAAACGGTATTTTTGTTCTTTGTAATTATTATTCTCGTAGATTAATTTGAAGGTTTTCATGGCCGTACACTTTGTGTGAAATGGAACTTGTATAAAAAAAATTTGAGTAATTTATGTAGCAAAAATCGAATTGAAATAAAATGTATTTATTATTTATTTTTTTTTTTTAATAATTAATCTCCATCTTTACGTTATTTTTGGAACTAAATTCTGGATATTTACTAACGTACTAAAAAAAACCTATTTAAAGACGTTCGAGCGCGTCCACAAAACACGACAGAATAATGTTATGTAGCTACCACAAAACACTATACCTGTATGTTATGCATACAGAGCTTGTACTTGTTCATGTGTCATATCGTGTCGTGTATATGGATGACTGCTATACGTACCACCTATGTACTGATCTATGATATCAATGTATACACAGTTGTTGATTGAAATTTAGTAGTCTGATTTGACCTTGTATGTATATTATGTACGTTTACACATCAAAATCTACCCGAATATTGATTTCAATAATTAATATTTCATTTTAACGTTCGTCAACACGATTTTTTTTGTGTAATTATATAAATTGCATATTTCAAAGAATAAACATTTTTTATTATGGTATCTACTCTTATATTTACTATAATTTTTAAAATGAAAAAATGCTGTTTAGAGTATTTTTTCCTAATAGCTCTGTGTTAAAAATTTGATTTTTAATTGTCAATTACTTTAAGAAATGATCTATGAAGGCCTTAAAATTTTTGAGGGAAGATAACTGGGAGCATTCGTAACGCAACTAGCCAAAGTGTCTTGCTCTTACTTTTAGGAACATTACACTTGTTTTAAAGTGCTTTTGCCTTACTTTGGAGATGTTTGTATATTCCTGTCTCACTTTCCATGTTCTTGAGAGAAGGGTGAACGTATATATACGATGTATATACCGAACGCTATTACGATACGATGATTCTAACATACATAGTTTATAGTCAGTAATAGCGTTCGGTATACATCGTATATATACGTTCACCCTTCTCTCAAGAACATGGAAAGTGAGACAGGAATATACAAATATCTCCAAAGTAAGGCAAAAGCACTTCAAAACAAGTGTAATGTTCTTAAAAGTAAGAACAAGACACTTTGGCTAGTTGTGTTACGAATGCTCCCTATGTAATTGAACTTGTCAATTCTCTAAAATTAAAATTTTTATCTACTATTAGGTTTGACGCACGAACGTCTTTAACGTAGGGGGCGCACTAGGACATTTCTAAAGATTAACATTTAAATGATTAAGACGAGTTAACTTGTCCTGCAATATGGCGGCTCAAAATGCTATGATGTGTATATATATTCACTGGTACAGGTGCTGCCGTCTGTGACAGATTTTCCGAAATACGGTATAATTCTAAATAATGTTCAATTTTATCAACATAGTTTAGTATAATTTATATTTTGTAAATTCCTAGGGTTCACTTTTTCTTTTTAGCGAATTTCCAGAATGGAATTCAGCCATTACAGCCACTGTCATGACGCCACTTGAGCTCGGGACTATGGCAGAAATTTGTTTTGAGGTCCCTAGAAACCGAAAATAATATTCACTAAAATTTTTATATATATGTATATATATATATATATATATATATATATATATATATATATATATATATATATATATGTGTGTGTGTGTGTGTGTGTGTGTCCGCACGATGCTTCTCGAACGAAATGTAATATTTTTTCGAAATTTGGTGAAAATGTTAGAAGTCCCAAACCGTTGGACAAGTTCGTTAGCCAGACACGCCCGATGCCGGAAACATGGTTTTTTGGGCAATTTACGTGGAAAAAATTAGTTTTTTGCCAAAATTTCCCCTTATTCAAAAATTTTTTGCGACATTTTTTTACACCATCGAAAAGAGGAGATAAAATCACATAGAAAAGATCTTTAGACTATCATTCTATATCAACTAGTTTCCGAGAAAAACTAATTTTTTTTAAACGTAAATTCGCTATGTTATGCAGGATGCTGCGACAGGGGTATTCTTTTTTTTGTAACCTTATCTATTGTACTTATCACTGGCAGTAAAAAGTCCGGTATTTTGAGACAAAAAATTTTTTCCATATGGTTTGTTTAAAAGGATTAAGGAATTGTTTTTGAGTATAATTTTAATTTTTAAATCAATTCTGACGTATATTTTGCGAGATAAAACTAAATTTTTTTAAACAGGCAACTAATTGGGGAATTTTTAAAAATATCGGAAATCAACATTTAAAATCCAATTTTTCCTAGAATATGCTGTGATTCCCTCAGGGTTTATAACGTTTGTAACGTCTCTGGTACGGGACATTCAGTTTTGACAGTCCCAAAATTATTACAATATTAATATTGAATTTTTATTGTACGTGTGATTATTGTTGGATCAAGAATATAAGACGGAATATCTAGTTTAAGAATTGATGAATTTTCAAAATTTTCAATTTTGATTTTGAAAATATTTTGTTTGGGCGTTTAAGAATAATATCGAATTGTAATAATACCGGTAATGATATTGTACGATTGTAATGTATGAGGTCGCTATTATCTATTTTCATTTCCAGTTTTCAAAGGGATGTGAACGAACAACCATCTTGGATTTTGTTGAAAGGAGGAAGCCGGTTCTTATGTTTAACAAAATTTCTTTTATTCATTTATGTTTTTTAGAGTAGTTTGATAAAGGAACGAAACATTTTGTTATCAAAGTGTTGTGTTTATCGTATAAAACAATTGTGTGCAAATCATATCCGGTATGAAATAGGTGAGAATGGCTTTTTTGATGTATACCATGTACACGAATTGGTCTTAATACTTATGTATTACACTGTATAGTCATTTTTTTCCGAGGTGTTATGGTATTGTTAAATCATATTAAAACTTTTTTAATGATTTGCTAATCGACAATTCGGGATAATATATATTTTTTTTTTATTGTTGCCCATGTTCGACCATAGATTCGATACGCGACAATATTATGTGGCGTTTATAATTTTTATTTCAAATGCGAATTACGTCAATTTCAGTGCTCATTTGTACTTAATTCTTTTTGATGTGCCGTACAACCCTGCGAGAAGTGAGCTTAAATTCATCCGAAATAGTAGCAATCGTTTCATATTTAAAAACACCAAATGGCCGATTTTTTAAAATTTTTTTAGTATTTTATAAATTAATTAGATGTTTTTTTTGATGATTATATTAATTTTTTTTCGACCGTGTTGATGAATTTTTCAATTTATGAATCGGTAATTTTTCACATTAATTCAGTTAAATTGTTTGAGTTTGATCGAATGTGTTTAGCATATTTCGTTGGTGTCGATTGGTAAGTTTTCGTCAAATCCCAGTAGTGGATTATAATTTTAACCTAAAATTATGTTAATTTATTCGTTCAAAGCATTTTTGAATAATAAAATCATTTACAAACACCTTGTGACTCTGCTATGTGTATATTTAAGTAACTTTTGCAACAAAAAAAAATGTGGTCTATATCGAATTTTTCACATTTAATCAATTTCGTTTAATTTTTCTGTTTTCGATTTTTGTCGGAGTGTAGCAAGTCGGAATTGGTTGCACGCTCATAAGCCGCCATTCACCATAAACACGACTCCACACTTGGACGTCCAAGCGAATTTACGTAAAATGGCGATACCAAGTCGAGCTCGAATCTATGCGGACGTGAATTCGTTAAAACCACGGGAATATTGGGACTATGAGAGTTATGTGGTCGATTGGGGTCAACAGGAGGATTATCAATTAGTACGAAAATTGGGCCGCGGTAAATACAGTGAAGTTTTCGAAGCAATTAATATAACCAATAATGAAAAATGTGTTGTTAAAATTTTAAAGGTAAATATATTTTTCTTACGTTTTTTTGGGGCGTTAGAGGGGGTTCTCTGTTCAATTTAGTGTCGTTCAAGTTTTCTTCTTCAAAAATTTGCTGAATCATTTTTTTCAAATAAATCACTTTAAACGTCTCGAATTTTAAAACGTCTACAGTGAAACTTCTCTTATTCGGACAGCATTTTCATGCAAAAAATTTCGTTTAAATCAAATATTCCGAAATTCGGCACAAAGTTGGTTATTTATAGGGTTCCATTTCGTTTGCTAAAGGACTCAAAATTGGCCATTTTCATATTTCAATGGTAATTTTTGTTGGAAAATACTGTCCGATTAAGAGAGGTTCCACTGTAAATGCTAGATTTAGTTAACAGTAGTATTTTAATCGTTGAAATCTTTCAATTCGTGATGAGAGATATGTACATAGAAATTTTCTTCGGAATTCGTGTTTCTAAAAAAAATTTAAGGAACCATGGCGATTAACTGATTAATCGGATAAGAAAATTGATGCTTTTGTGATACGCTATCAGTTTTTTTTCTTTAAAACAAAGAATAGGTTCAATAGACAATAAAAACTGAAAAAATCGAATACTGTTTTTATTTAATGTGGGGTATTTTGGGACGTGAAAAAGGTTCATCATTTTATTTATTGGTTTGTTTCATTAATTTAATTCAGAAAAAAAAACAAATGTACAAATTATCACTCTATTTTGCTTGAAAATAAACAATTCGTTTTCGAAACCAGTGATATTTTGGGTCATTGTCCATGAGTGGGAACTAATAATTCAATTTTAATGACTTTTTTTAAAATGTTCGCCACTACGGCGGATTACTTAAAAAAAATGCTACAACTCGATATCAGTACTGGAAATGCTGGGAAACTGTTGTTAAATTTGACAAAATGCAATTTTTTTTAGGTTTTCCTTTTTTTTGTGTGTGCATGTGTGTCAAAGTTGAAGTATATTGTCAAAACTAACTAAACTAACCGAATCTTAACTAACCTTACCATCTAGTTTTTATATCAGAGTCGAAGTATATTGTCAAAACTAAACTAACACCTAACCTAACTTTAGCTAACCTCACCATCTAGTTTTTGTATCAAAATCGAAGTATATTGTCAAAACTAAAGCAACCTTACCACCCAGTTTTTATATCAGAGTCGAAGTATATTGTTGTAAAAACGAACTAACCTAACCTTAATTAACCTCACCACTTAGTTTTTATATCAAAGTCGAAGTACATATGGTCAGAACTATCTAAACTAACCTTAGTTAACTTCACCACTTAGTTTTTATATCGATGTCGAAGTATATTGTCAAAACTAACCTAACCTTAACCAACCTCACCACTTAGTTTTTATATCAAAGTCGAAGTATATATGGCCAAAACTATCTAAACTAACCTTAATTAACCTCACCACTTAGTTTTTATATCGAAGTCGAAGTATATTGTCAGAACTAATTAAACTAACCTAACCTTAACTAACCTCACCATCTGCTTTTTATATCAAAGTCGAAGTATATTGTTAAAACTAATTAAACTAACCTAATCTAACCAACCTCACCTAACAGGCTAGTTTAGTTAGTTTTGACCGTATACTTTGACTTCGATATAAAAACTAGGTGGTGGAAGTAGTTTTTATATCGAAGTCGAAGTATATTGTCAAAAGTAACTAAACTAACCTAACCTTAACTAACCGTACCATCTAGTTTTTATATCAGAGTCGAAGTATATTGTCAAAACTAGTTAACCTAACCTAACCTTAACTAACCTCATCGTCTAGTTCTTATAACAAAGTCGAAGTATATTGTCAAAACTAACTAAACTAACCTGACCTTAGCTATCCTCACCACCTAGTTTTTATATCAAAGTCGAAACTTTTCTAACTTCCCCCGACTTGAATTATATTTTTTTAACATCCTAAACATACTGCAATTGTTAATTATTTATTTTTTTTTTAAATTGGTCTGGAGCCCTACTAAAGTACAATTACCATATTTTGTTATGTGAAATATATTGTTGAATTTTTTTTGTTTTCTTTACAGCCGGTAAAAAAGAAGAAAATAAAACGGGAAATAAAAATATTAGAAAATTTACGAAGCGGCACGAATATAATTACGTTACAGGCGGTGGTGAAAGATCCCGTTTCGCGAACACCGGCATTAATATTTGAACATGTTAATAATACAGATTTTAAACAATTATATCAAACATTAACCGATTACGATATTAGATATTATCTGTATGAATTATTGAAAGCGCTCGATTACTGTCACAGTATGGGCATTATGCATCGAGATGTCAAACCACATAACGTCATGATCGATCATGAGAATCGTAGACTGCGACTCATCGATTGGGGTTTGGCCGAATTTTACCATCCGGGACAAGAGTACAACGTTCGGGTTGCATCTCGCTACTTTAAGGTACGTTTAAGTGTACGGTCGGGATAGAAGGGGGAGCCTGATTTATTTTGGTAAACTCGATTTGATTGTAGAAGTTGTCACTTTGATCTTTAGCTAGTTTAGAATAATGTTTTGGGAAATAATTGGCGCACGAAATTAGTCGCCAATTGACGGATATTCTGGAGTCTACATATAGTTCGTGGTTTAAGAAACTATTAAATTTCGCAAAGTTGCGAATTAAAATTGGTTAATTGTGAAATTTTTGTTTTCGAAACTATTTTTTTGTCCTTTATTTATCCTTTATTTAAATTCGAATAATTTAAAAAGAATTTCTTAACAGAAAATAGTTTCGATACATTTCTTTAGTTTTTAAAATTAAATTACTAAAATACTAAAATGTTAGTTTTCGGTGTGCTTTTAAGGATGTGTACCCAGTCAAATCGAGTAGTACATCTAAAATTTTTTGAAAAATAATCATATTGTTAAATTATTACTAGAAACACTTATTTTGTGAATTAAGATGTGTACTCTATAAGAAATTATATCAATTAATAAATTTTTTCTATAAAATAAAGATTTAATTTGACTATGGTTGACGTTGGATTTAGCAGCTAATCAGAAGTTACTATACTGACAGTTGACGCATAGGGTATGTTACATTTAGAAAACACTGTGTGACACAGTGAATGTTTTTTTTTTTCACAAAACTAATTTTTTTTTTAAATTTTATAGCAAAACTAATTTTTTAATTGCATCTAAAAGCAATTAAAAGGTTAAAATTTAAAAAAAATTAGTTTTTTGTGCACAAAAAAATGCAGTGTGTCGTCTGCGTTTCCTAAATGAAAAACATTCATTTTATGTTTTATCACATTTCTCGTCGAAAATGGCGGGCACATTTTTTTAAAATAGTGTCAAAACCGTATGGTTCCGACTTCTAATTTTTATTTTTATTTTTACGAAAAAGATCGGTGAGATCGGTTTTTTTTTCATTAAAAAATAATACAAAGTATAAGGTTCATAAAACTATTTTTTTTCTCACGAAAGTTGGATAAAATATAAATTTTACAAATTTATTCGTAGCTAAGCTACTTCCGGTTTAAACAACACACGATAAATTTTCTTTTTGCTAACCGGTGTAGAATCGTCTATTGTTTAACATATTTCAAACTCAATGGAAAAAGTTGGAATTTTCTTTTCGGGTATACATCCTTAAAAAGTAATGTTTAAAATTATTTTTTCGCAAATAGGGTATTTGACAGTCAAAGAACAGTAAAAATAAATTTTAATAAAAATTAACACTTTCAGTCCCACGGATTCGGCATCCGAAACCAAACAAAACTTCCCCAGAGGCCGACCGCGATTAATGATTAATTGATTAGTTGATTACTCATTCATTATGTGTGCGATGTTTATCATGTTTATCATTCTTCATCACACGGATGTGTTCCCATTCACACAAACACATACATACCAACAAACACTACTCACTTGGTTTCTATGTATAAAAAATTTTAAGATAAACAAAAAATACATAAAAAATATAATTTATATTTTTAAATAAAATTGATTTGAATGCCAGTGTATAATATGTAGTAGGTATGTACGTATCACGTAGTACGTCTGTTTATAGTTTTACACATACATACGTGTGGAACTGTGTTGTGTGTTTGAATCATTTTATTTTATGTATTTGTTTATATAGTTTTTTTTTTTAAATATTGCCGGCTTCCGGGGAAATTTACTATGAAAGTGCTCGGGCCTCATAGTGTTAATAATAAGTAGCAATTTTTTATGTTAATTCAACCAATCAGTTAATTTTAAAAGACTTAATTGGGTTTTTGAATAAAAAATAATTATCTTTTTTTTTGTTTCAGTACTATATCATAAATAATATTGATAATCGATGCGAAAAAAATTTTAAATATAATATATGATAAATAAGGAATTAATTAAAACTTATAAAATTTCAAAAAATTTCATTTGGTTATAAACAGCACTACAAAAGATCGCGATGTCTGTGACGTCATTATGGTAATATACTGAATACAAAATTATTTTTAGCAAGCAAAAATTGCATATCAACAATAATTCAAAATAGAAATACATTGTATTTTTAGGTAAGTTGCCATTATGACGTCACATATGCGCTCGGAAACTGTCGGCACGTTATCGGTTTTAAGTTTAAAAATTTATTTTTAATTTGATATAACTTTTTAAATATTACGTTAAAAAAAAAACTAAAAACAATTTTCTTATAATACATATATGATCTTTCCATTTACGACAAAAAATAAATTTTCTTCAAAAAACTAATTAAAAAAGGTAATTTTTTTGCTATAAACCACATGAACAGAAACGGGCTGTGACGTTACATACTCTTATATTTCAACACTATCGCCACTAGTGTCGCTACTTAAATTCCGGTTAGCAAACATAACTATGGCAATTAATCTAAATTCAATTACTTTTTAAAAAAATCAACAATTTCTTTTCCTGGTTATAAAAAAAATAAACAGTTTTTTTTCCTAGTTACAGAACACTTGTTGCTATCTAGAGTTTGCGCAAATTTTGAAAACAAATATTAAAATAATTTTTTCAAACGATTTTTGGTATTATTTTTAAAAATTAATAGTATATAGGGTAAAAGCCCCTATATCGGAACGCCATCATATGTCCGAACAGTTTTGATATTTATATATTAATAAAGTTATTTCTGAAAGAAACCTCTGAAAACAAAAATTATTAATAGAATGATTATTTTTCAATTTAAAATCACCTCGCATTTAATGTTTCCTTACAATTTTTGTTGAATACAGTATTTTGATCCTTTATTTACTCTGATACTTAAACCATTCTTTGTTTCCGACATTGACGTCTAGATGTCACTCTATGTGTCATATTACTCATATTACACGTCTGTTTGTATATCGGTTCCCAACTCCTAGTGTCATTAATATTTCTTTGTTTGGATATAGATGTCGACATTTTGTAAAAGAAAAACATTAATAAATAAAAAATTTTGGGTTGTATTTTTTTAAAACATATTCATTGGATTAAAAAAACTTTCTTTCATGCTTATGAAGAAAAAAAAAATAGGTGTTCAATTTATTTGTCAATTTTTATAAGCCAGTTTAATTACACACCTAAAAATAGTGTTCCGGTATAGGGGCTTTTACGTTACATGCATAATACATAAATATGCGTATTTTAAAATAGTTTCCCAAAATTAGTCAAATACTCAATTTATACGTTAAAATTTTGACTTTTTATCAAAAAGTCATTCCTTTTGACAGGAATCAGGAGCAAAAGATGTTGACATTTTTTTTAGTGATTAAATCAGGCTCTTCCCATTTATGATTCGGTAACCAAAAACGCATAATTGGTAAATAAAATGATTTTTTTTTCATTTTTTTTTAGGGTCCTGAATTATTAGTGGATTATCAAATGTATGATTATTCGTTAGACATGTGGTCATTGGGTTGTATGCTTGCATCGATGATATTTAGAAAAGAACCGTTTTTCCATGGCCATGATAATTATGATCAATTAGTGCGTATTGCCAAAGTATTGGGAACTGAAGAATTGTTTGAATATTTAGATAAATATCATATTGAACTGGATCCTAGATTTAATGACATTTTGGGAAGGTAAATATTTCGTATCGATAAAAAACTGTTAAACATTCTATTCAAAGAGTTTTGAATCAGATTCAACGGCTTTTTCTTTGGAAATATATTCAGGGTTCCTATAGACCTGGAAAATCAGGGAAATTGATTCACAGTCATGGAAAGTCAGGGATGGTAGTGAAAATAGGCCTAAAGTCATGGAAAATTGGCAAAAATCAAGAAAAATCAGGGAAACTGTTGTAAAACTGTGGTTCATTTCAGTTAAATTTAACCATCCTTCCTCATTTTGAATTTAAATAATTTCCGTTTTCTTGGCCTTATCTCTTTCATTATTGCATTTACGTAAATTTTAAGTTTACAGTTTGTTTTTAGAAAAGAATTGAAGATTTATTTGTTTCGAATATAAGAATTATTTAATTTTTTAACAAAAACTCATGATCAGTTGTATCTGAAATGAGGTATATAAGAAGCGCGCTTTTTTTTTTTTATAGAAAGTTAGAATGCTGTTGTGATATAATTTCTGAATTTTAGAAAACATCCAAGAAAACAAGAGTTTTTTGTTACTTGTCATTACTTTTATATAAGTCATATGTAAGTTAAGTTTTAGTAAGGGCAACTATGGAGATGGTGGAGACCGTATTAATCTAAGTATTTTTCTTTCTACATACCATTATTCTTACATTTACCCGAAGGAAAGTCATGAGTCATGACTTTATACAGTGTCATTCACGAAGGTGGCAACATACGGAAAACTTTTCTATACTAAGTTTCTCAGAAAATTTTATTCTTACTAAAAGTTGGTGAATGTTCTTAAATTAAAAATGCACCCATTAAAATTTGAACAAACTCTATTGTATACAGGGTGGACTTAAGAATGTGAAATTGGCGTAAGAGTCAAGTACCCTAATTATTGAAACTTGACAAAAAAGTTGTTTAGAATTAAAAATTAATGTAAAATACAGAATCATAGCCAACTACAACTAATAAAAAATTTTCCTGTATTCTTCCGTTTTTTCCGTATCACCCAGTACATTATGAAAGCGGACGTACTTAGACGACTACTATTTATGTAGTACTGCAAGACTACACTCTTAATTTTTAGGTTCAACTATCTACTAACTTGAAATTTAAGTTTATTAATATTATAATCAAAATACACAATTAATCTGTTGCCATCAAAAAAGTCATAAGTACTGAAATAAAATATACCAATATTTTAGTACTATTCGATGTAAAAATTAAATAATTAGTGTGAATAGTTTAAAAACAATTAATTATTTAATTTTTACATCGAATAGTACTAAAATATTGGTATATTTTATTTCAGTACTTATGGCTTTTGTGATGGCAACAAATTGTGTATTTTGATTATAATATTAATAAACTTAAATTTCAAGTTAGTAGATAGTTGAACTTAAAAATTAAGAGTGTAGTCTTGCAGTACTACATGAATAGTAGTCGTTTAAGTGCGTCCGCTTTCATAATGTACTAGGTGATACGGAAAAAACGGAAGAATATAGGAAAATTTTTTATTAGTTGTAGTTGGCTATGATTTATGGAGGGTAGAGTATCAGGAGAAGTATCTCCATATATAAAAAGTGGCCCCAAAAGTGGATGAAATTAAGATGGCGCTAGTGTAGTAAAATTCTTAAATTTAAAATTAAGCGCTGAAAATTTTAAAACAAACCACAGTTTTTATTGTTTTTAACAGTTTTAATTGTTATATTTAATTCAATTTTTATTGTTTTTATATTTAATTCAATTTTTATTGTTTTTATATTTAATTCAATTTTTATTGTTTTTAATTCAGTTTTTATTGTTTTTAACAGTTAGTATTTCCCTTTTAGCATACTTCACTTCACTTATAATTGCTAAGTTCAGATCGAACCCTGATTGCTTATCAGCGCCGTTCTGGTTACTTATTGAACTATTATTTCATCAAATTCAGGGGCCTTTTTTGATTCAAGTCCCATAAGAGATACTCCTCCTGACCTCTACCCTCCATACTATGATTCTGTATTTTACATTAATTTTTAATTCTAAACAACTTTTTCCAGTAAAATTTTTGTCAATTTTCAATAATTAGGGTACTTGACTCTTACGCCAATTTCACATTCTTAAGTCCACCCTGTATACAATAGAGTTTGTTGAAATTTTAATGGGTGCATTTTTAATTTAAGAACATGCACCAACTTTTAGTAAGAATAAAATTTTCTGATAAACTTAGTATAGAAAAGTTTTCCATATGTTGCCACCTTCGTGAATGACACTGTATATGTCGATAGTCAGGGAAAGTTTTGGAAATACGTCATGGAATGTCAGGGGAAGTCAGGGAAATTGAAAATTAAATTTCTGAGGGAACCCTGATATCGAAAAATATTAGTTTTTCAAATAAAAAGGGATTACAGTAGAACTTCTGTTAACCGGACAGCAGTGTCACGCAAAAATTTGTCTGGCGAACAGAGGTGTTTGCTTAATAGGAGCAGAATAAATAATAGCATTAAATAATGTAGTATCTATAACTAATTTTTTAATTCAATTTTTTTTAAATTTTTCAATTCAAATCAATTTTATGAACGAATTTAAGCACTTATATCAAAATATAACGTTTACAAATGCATCGCAAATTAAAATCATTGTTAACAAGTTAAAACATGAACAAATATACCTAACCCATATAGATATACGTACGCACTAGACGTACTCGCGTCCGGTTAATGAAGGTAATAATGTATTACGTAATATGTTTTCGTAAAAAAATATTGTGTCCGCGTCCGGTTAACAGAGGGCTCGCTTAAGAGAGTGCTAAATGTATTTGTTTTAATATAGCATACCACCGTCATAAGAAAATTGTCCGACTATGGCAGGGGTCTGGTTAAGAGAGGTGTACGTAATCAGAGGTTCAACTGTACTATGAAATTTATTGATTAAAAATTTTACTACAAAAATGTTGAAATAATGTTTCTTAGTAAAATAAGCGATTTCTAAAGACTTGTTCCTTTTTTGCAACAATTTTAAAAACGTAAATATCTCAGAAACGAAATCCTTTGTGTCATCAAATTTACAAGCAGTATTATTAATAGAATGGAGTATTATAAGATGGAGATCTTACTTATATGAGAGGAATTGACTTACTTGATATGAGAGGCTTTCTTTTTTTACCACTCGCGGCGTTAATAATGCTCGAATACTGATGTGAATATAGCGAATATAGTAACATAAAACGAATAAAACAGAATGTAAATACAGTACTTATTCTCAAATGGAAACACGTCGGGACTGGGGAAGTGAGTGTTTCCATTTGAGAATCACCAATGTCGGTTGATGATATTTAATAATAAAGAAACACATAGAAATTACATATGTATGAAATAAACTCTTATAGTTTAAATTACTTTATACGGCGGATATCCAATGGTACTGACTCCGATTTTACATGGTGACGTCAGCGAATTATATAATATACAATGTAAATGATACGACGCAAAATAAAAATTGTTAAGTTTATTTTAAAAACGATCGAAAAACCCACTTTGTAACTGAGTTGAACATTGAAAAAGATTCCAGAAGATTCTATTCAAAAGCTAACTCGCGTTTCCATTTGAGAATAAGTACTGTACCGCTTTCGTATCCGACGAACACGAGTGCCATCTTTAATTTAGACACTTTTTTGAATACATTGAGTTTCATCTCCGTGTCTAATCTCCATAATTAATAGGTTGAAGTGTTACGGTATTATAAATTTGTAAATAATAAATATTTTTTGAACATTTGTTTGAAAATGAACAACGAATGTTTGAAACAATTGTCAGATTTTACAAAGTGAAATATTTCTTTTATTATTTAGAAAAATTACAACCAATAAATTTTTCAAATACAGTAGAACCTTTAATTACGGACACGTCTCTTAACCGGACCCCTCCTATAGTCGGACAAATTTTTTATAACGATGGCATGTTATACTAAAGCCAATGTATTCAACACTCTCTTAAGCGGACTCTCTGTTAACCGGACGCGGACACAATATTTTTTGATGAAGACATATTATTTAGTACATTATATTATTACCTCCATTAACCTAACGTGAGTACGTCTAGCATAGAACACTAGAAGCCAACTAATATCAAAAAAGTGTAATTCGCTTGGAGCCATTTGTAGGCCTGTCACAGCTTAAGTCATGTAGTCAGTCGCTGTCCGTCACCGAACGCACAGTGCATTGTGTTACATTGTTAGACATTGTTAGTTGAACAGCACACATTTCTCTCTCTGGTAATACGTGTGTTGTAGTAGTGTTTGTGAATACGCACACAGACGCAACCATTAAACCAATACCACTGCAAACAGTGTGTATCTACACCAACAGAGTGGGGAGATTTTACGTCACAAACTCATTACAAGTGGAACAGAGACATAGACAATCTAGTTTGACCCCTTGACGTCTAGAGCGTACGTATACCTATACGGGTTAGGTATAATTGTTCATGTTTTAACTTGTTAACAATGATTCGTTCATAAAATTAATTTGAATTAAAAAATTAATTATGAATACTACATTATTTAATGATATTATTTATTCTGCCCCTGTTAAGCGGACACCTCTGTTAGCCGAACAAATTTTTGCGTGGCTCTGTTCAGTTAACACAGGTTCTACTGTATAGTAATTTTGAATAAATTTTCATTTGCAACAAATCTCTTCGAATATAAAATGTTTAACAATGGTTGATGTTGATGTTACATTTAGGGTAAAAGCCCCCTTTGTGGAACGGTATCTAATTATGAACATTTATATATTAATGAAGTTATTTCTGAAAGAAACGTCTGATAACAAAAACTATTATTAATAGAATGATTGTTTTTCAATTTAAATTCACCTCGCATTTAAAGCTTCCTTACTTAATTAAAGAAATAAATATGTAAATGTCAAAACTGTTCCAGTATTAGATACCGTTCCACAAAGGGGGCTTTTACCCTACCTTTTTTTTTTCTTTATTTAATTTTTGCGAAAATTTTCGATTTAGACATTCGCGAAAAAGATGGGAACGATTCGTGCATAGTGATAATCAACATTTGGTGTCGCCGGAAGCGCTTGATTTTCTTGATAAACTATTACGTTACGACCATTTAGAACGTTTAACAGCTAGAGAAGCAATGGATCATAGATATTTTTGTAAGTGAACCAATTGACGCACCGACGATTTTCACAAAAATTCACATCAAAATATTTTCTATTTTTATTTTCACAGTCCCCGTGGTAAAGGAACAGAGTCGTTTAAATATGGTTTCTTCATCCCCTACTCCCATGTCAGGTTCAATGCCTGTCGGAGTAGGTGAGTAGCAATCCAGGTAATGATCATATCACTCATTGCAAAGATCCATAATTCATTTCAGATTTGTGTTATTTGTTTATTTTTATTTGGCTTTATGTTTCATAATACAGCGTGAATAATTTGATAGTTGCCATTTTTATTTTGTTTAGAAAATCATAAGTTTGCTTGTTACCGTCAAAATCGTAAGAGATACAAAAGTTGCTTAAGGAGAGATTCGCTCAAAAAAAAATCTTTTTCCTAATTATGTTCCTTAAGGAGAGGGTAAGGTTAATTCGTACAATAAAAGGCTTGTTTTTGTGATTTTTTTTGTGACGACACAGTTAAAATCTCTTTATTAAAATCAGTGGCACATTAAAGTATAACATTCGAAGAATATTGTATAAAATTTTCACGAAGAAATATTAAAAAATACAGTAATGGCAGCAATTATTCGGACGTGTCGCGGAAAAAAGTAGAATTGTGATGCCCCTCATAACTTGGTGCTTGATCATCCGAAATAAAAAAATTAAAGTTCATTCGTTAGATAATAGGTAACGCTGGGAGGGGTTTTTCGAAATTTCAATTTTTCACTTTTTTGGAACACTTAGAAAGGTAAAACACGATTTTTTGGCAAAAAAATCGGCTAATTTGTTATTGTAAAATAAAAATTATGAACAAATTTGAAAAAAAAAACTCTCCAGCGTTACCTCGTAAATTATGTACAGAAATTGTGTTCAAAATTTCAAAAGCATCGGTGCTGTAGTTTTGAAGTTATGAGGGGCACCGACTTTGAAAACGTGAGCTGTAGGGAAAACGCTTTGAACACTTAAAAATTCTTGTATAAAACTGATATAGAATACTTACTGCTAAATTAAATTTTGTACCCTATCCTACACTGACAAAATATACAGTACAGGTATAAACACGTTTGTACTTGCATTGAAATTTCTATAACTGAGAGAGAGATATATAGAGAGTGAAACATCTGCCAGGTAACAACAAAAATGCTTATAACTTCGTCAATTTTGCTCCAATCAACTTGAAATTTTGAGACAATATTCTTGAGATATTATGCATTCAATTAAAAAAATAAAAATAAGCAAAAAAAATTATTTTAATACCTTACCCTGCCCTTAAGGTGTTAGAAATATTCTCCTAAAATTTTATTTTAAAAAAATGAAAAATCAAAAAGTTATGGGCATTTTAGTGCACGCACTTTACTATAATTCAATTTAAAAAAGAAAAAAAAATTTGAAATGCTTTTTTCTCGGAAGTACGTTTTTCTATATGGTTCCTCGTGTATTTCAAAAAGTATTTGAGATATCGACATAAAATGAAAGTGCATATTATTCCTCGATACCATGATTTTGGCAGGAACTAGGATCTTTCGATTCCATAATATATTTTCAAAATGGCGGCTGTTTATAGTTGAGAAAAAGCGGTGATTTTTGAAACTTTATTTTCAAAATGCAATTTCTCGCTGGTTTTTTATTTTTTTCTTAGATGCTAGTTAGTGCCATAACTGTATTTATGGTATATTTTCAGAAAATTCTTTTTTTTTTTTTATTTTGGTTCACTGGGGATTTCAGAATGCGAGGAACCATCAAGGTGAAAAAATTTCGCAGTGTCGACTTCAAAGCCACTTATACTCAGTTTATTTTTGAATTAAAAAAAAAAATAATTTTTGTAATCTCAAGACTACTAGAAACAATGTTGTATATTTAGTTTTTTAATAAAATATTTATTTTTATAAAAAAATAATAATAAAGGTCGATTTTTGATGATTTTTTGGAGAATGTTCTCTTAAGAGTTACGTGGGTTTCCAAGCTAAAAAAGCATATTATCGCTATTTTTTTAGGGTTCCGAAGCAGCAACACTTCTTCGAAACACTAATGTTTTCATGATGTTTGTCCGTGTGTTTTTTTTTTTTTGTATAAATATGTAAAATTTATTTTATTCAAAATGTGAAAGCATATGAAACAGCAACATTTCAACAGTATTTCAAAAAATTTTCGTCCAAAAATTTGGGAAATTTAGCCGATGGACCCTGGTTTTTCGGAGACCTCCCAAAAAAAAGTGTCCTCCCGGTAGTTAGGATAACTCATGATAGCTTTATTGGAAACTAAAAAAAAAAAAAACCAAATTTTTTCTGTTAGTAGATGAGTAAAGTTAGTGGTTGACCGAAATTTGAATTTTTGGTTGCAGGGGCGCAAAAACTAAAAATATACAGGGGGGTCTAACAAAAATTTAAATAACCCAATTTTTTGATAACGGAATTTTTCAATGACATTGGAAAATGTTATCGAAAATTTCGTCTCCGAAAATTCGATTTTCAAATAAAATATATCAGTAGACTACTAAAAATTTTAGTTTATTAAAATAAAATAAATTGAAGGACAATTTATGTAATTTTCTGAGGGATCTGCGTAATTTTAGGGGGGTCTGGACCCCTTGGAATACACACACACACACCCCCTGTTGTTGTGCCTCTGTTTGACAGAGTTGTATACAAAACAGTTCAATATTTGACACAATTTTCACTACGTATAGTAAAATTAGTTGTGGTCGGAGAAAAAAAATCATTCTGTCGCTAGTCAATATTATTTTAAAATACCCCTGTCGCAGCATCCTGCATAACATAGCGAATTTTCATTTACAAAAGTACGTTTTTCTCGGAAACTAGTTGATATAGAGTAATTGTAAATAAAAAAAACCTCCTTTATGTGATTTTTCCCCCTCATTCCGCCAAATTTTTTTCGTGAAATGAAATTTTTCGTGAAAAAAATTTGGCGGAATGATGCGGAAAATCACATAAAGAAGGTTTTTTTTATTTACAATTACTCTATATCAACTAGTTTCCGAGAAAAACGTACTTTTGTAAATGGAAATTCGCTATGTTATGCAGGATGCTGCGACAGGGGTATTTTAAATAAATATTGAAGCATCAACACAAAAAGTGCTTGGCTCCGTTTTTACAGATATCTCCATAAAATAATAAATTGACTTTTTTTTCTTATTTTCTCAAAAACTAGCTAACCTAGCTAGCAAGAACAAAAACCATGTTCCTGGCATCCGACGTGTCTGGCTGAAGAACTCATCCAAAATTTTTGGACTTCCAACGTTCTCACCAAATTTCGTAAACCTAGGACATTTCGTTCGAGAGTTATCGTGCTGATACATACTTACATACATATATATATATATGTATGTAAGTATACATTACTTACATATATATATATATATATATATATATATATATATATATATATATATATATATATATATATATATAAATTTTAGTGAATATTATTTGCGGTTACATTACTTACATATATATATATATATATATATATATATATATATATATATATATATATATAAATTTTAGTGAATATTATTTGCGGTTTCTAGGTACCTCAAAACAAATTTCTGCCATAGTGCCGGGCTCAAATCGCGTCATGAGACCTACTGTAATAGCTGAATTTCCATTCTGGAAATTCGCTAAAAGTGTACAAAATTTCAATAAGATCGGTACATTAGTTTTTGAGAAATCGTGCCCACCGATTTCAAAAATAGTGTTTTGAGAAAAATGTGTTCTCAATTAGAGGAATTCCCAAAGGCTCTCTCTCCTAGACTTTTACTCCGATTAACTTAAAACTTTGGGAGAATATTCTAGACATATTGCACTATAAGATAATAAAAAAATGGGGTCTTTTAAAATTTTCAAACCCACGTAATCTCTTAACATAGTAATTGGTTTTGGCAACTTTCGTCAGATTATTCACACTGTAACGAATCGCTCAACTGAATCGAATATTTTTTTGGTGTTTTTTTAACAAATTAGAAGTTATCTTTAATTTAAATTTTCTCACCGGCATTTCATTGTCATATTTTTTTAATTTCTATTTGAACAAAAGCTCCGTGATACAGTTCTGTTGAGACATTTCAGAAACTTTTTGTCACACATAAACATTGTGGAATTTGATTTTTTGTGGGTTAGTTAGTTGTAAGTACATGACTACTCAAAACGTTGTATTTAAATGTGATTTAACTCAAATATGTTTGGTGTTTTGTCAATAATTAATTGGAAAAATCGAAATATACCATATTTTTTCTTTTTTCTTTTTTGTATTACACGAAAATTTAGGTGATGGACAACCAATCACGCCGCCTAACCAGTCAGCTGTGTTTGAATCGTCTGGTACAGCGAATCAGTCTCATCCAAATTCACATAACAGTTCACCGAAACACATTTCTCGAAACAAGGCAGTGTCTGCATTTATATCAAACCTCGAAAATTCGTCGACATCCACGCCATCATAAATGAATTTAAAAAAAAAAAACTCAAATTTTCGCGCGTCAGTATATATGTATATATATAGATACTGAAACTGGTTTTCGTGTATATATACATATATACAGGGTGTTTAAGGTTATATGAAGTATTGGCCGTGCGGTTTTTGCCTCGTATGATCTTGAATACGTTATTTAGTATTCCTTGTTTGAGAAACATCACAGCAAATTCTATGGGGTTTCAAAAAAAATAGACTTGTAAAAAGTTAATTTAAAATAATATAAAAATTATGGACAATTATTAAAAAAACAAAACTTACATGAATAAATTTTTTTTTTGATTATTTTCCTTTTTTTATGTATTTTTTTTTATTTTGGAATCAGGCCAACAGTAATGTAAATAAAAAAAAAATTGAAACAAACTACAATTTTTGTAATTCAACTAAAATTAATTTGTTTTAATTTATAGTTTAAACCAATTTGTATAGTACTTTTTATAATTTTCAACATGTGCAAAAATATTATTTTTTTGTTCATATTTTTAATTAAAAAAAAAAACAAAATCTAGAGTTACTATTTTAGCTTATTAGAAGAAGTTGTGAAAATTATGTATTTAACACAAAAACAAAAGACTATCAATTGATTTTTAATGGATCAAATTTATTTTTTAAAAAAGCCCGAAATTACTACTATCTAATTTAAAGGGGAATATTTAATTATAAATTAAAAAGATAACAATTTTTGATTTTTTGGGCTAAAATAATATCTTTAATAGTGCAACATACCTACCGGCTGCGCCAGTTGATAAATATTAAGGATTTTATTATCTTAGCTGAAAAGGAATTCCAAAAATTTTTATTTTTTTAGTTCATAATTAGGTATGTTCATTTAGTTAAAATATTACTGTACATAATTAAATGCAGAGAATTATGTCCGGGGGTTTGTACTTCTATTTATTAAAATTTATTTATTTAAAATCGATTTTGTGCTAGATTATTTTGGCTATTTCTTAGTATAATTGAATTTGGAATTTTTCGAAAAAATTACGTGACTTAGGACAGTTCTGAGCAGATAACGTAAAATTTTTAAAAAAATTCCAAGTTGTTTTCGTTTAATGTACAGCCCCGAACCTCTTGACAAGTAGTTGCCATCGTTTAAAAAAAAAAATCTAAATAATTGCCATTCTCGTGCTTTTATCCCCTTCCCAACAACAAACATCCGCCAAAGAATGAAGAGTGGGGGAAAGTTTCCTCAAAATTCATTGGTTTGTAAAATCAACGCTCTATCTCCTGTCTGTATGATTAGAGATGTACAAATTATATAGAATTAAATTTATCATGTGTATAAAAAAAAAATTAACAAAAGACTTTAGTTTAATTTTTTTTGTTTCAAATTCACACTTATCACAGGGCTGCTGCCATCAAATTTACAGCGCTTTTGAACGGCATTTTTTTTTTGTCATTCGAATATAATAAATAGAAAAATGTTCCTGATTTTTAAATGTAAAATAAAAGAAAAATTTTTAAGGTACCGTATGATCTTGATTTTTTTGAAAATTAATTTTTTTATATTTTATTTTCATTTCATAACATTTCAACAATATTGTGTTAAAAGGAGAGGTTTCGATAAGCTAAGAAAATTGATCCCAATATGACAAAAAAATTTCTTTTTTATATTTTTCATTATTTTAGTAAAATACAAGATCCTAACTTAACGCTACAATAATTTAAAAGTAAAAATGACTACGTTTTCTTCGCAAACTATGGTTAAAATCACCTTTTGGGTAATTCCATGGTCACTTACATTACAATTTGATTTAAAATTAGGATTAAAATCTTTTGAATTTTCGTATTTAATGAGTAAATTCATTAAAATTTAGTCAAATTAAATCAAATACGATTTGAACTTTTAAACAAAGGAAATCAAACAACAAAAAATGCATATAATTTTTTTTTATACAAGATAAAGTAGGTGGTCACTTATATTACTCAAAAAGGAACATAATTTTTCATGTTTTATACAATGAGAATTTTCTGCTCTTTTTTGATAACAAACAGCTTCATTTAAATAAATTTAAACAAATAATGTTTCAATAAATTATTCTAATAAGAAATTTCATAAATTATTATATATTTTTGATAAAAATGTAACTTTTAGCCGGTCACTTACATTAGTCACTTTAAAACAAGTTTTATTAAAAAGTTTGGTTTATTAGTTTGATTTTTTGGAAAATATGATAGATAACAAAAATAAAAGTTTATTTTTAGTAATTAAAAAAACGTCTGTCGGTTTTGATAGCCTTCATTACTCGAATTCGTAGCTTGAGAAAAAATCAAAATAATACTCAAAACGAGTATAATAATTATTTCAGCAGAAAGAAAAATGTAAATTTAGCTCTATTTTAATATTCACTTAAAAAAAATCACAAGTTACGGTAATTTTTTTTATTAAGTAAAACATTTTTAAGCTAAATTTACAGAATAATTACAGGAAAACAATAAAATAAAAAAACGCTGTAATCAGTTGTTTAGTCTTTTGAGTATCAAGTAGGCATGATATTAATTATTTTCATTTTTTAATTTTTACTAAAATTCCATCTTTTCATGGAATTGCCCTTTTTTGGAAAATTGTCCCGTTTTTTACAATATCGAGTTTTTTTTTAGACATGATCGCATTTTTTTAGTATTTTAATTTTTGTATTTTTATATTTGTTGACGTCTAAAAAACAACATATAAAAAAATTACCATACTAAAAAAAAATGCGCTCATATCTAAAAAAGAACTCGATATAATAAACAAAAAGGTACATTTTTCCAGAAAAACCATTTTGACTACAGTTTTTCTATTTTTCTTGTGAAGAAAACGTAGTTACTTTTAAATTGTTGTAGCGTTCAGTTAGGGTCCTGTATTTTACTAAAATAATGGGAAATATAAAAAAAAATACAGTTACATATTTTGTCATATTATGGGGTCAATTTTCTTAGCTTATCGATATCCCTTCTTTCACCGTTAAATTTTACAGTCAACTTTAAACGCGTTGAATTGTTCTGTGAAATTCTTATGTAGACATTATTGAAATGTTTTCGAAATGAAAATATGAAATAAAAAAAAATTGATTAAAATCTAGATCAGACGATACGCTTAAGAAAAAAAAAAACAAATTTTGTCAAGATTTCATGTTATATGTATAGGTAATATAGGCTTTTTTAAATTTATTTTTAAAAATTTTTTAATATTTAGCGAGAATTTTTTAAAAAAAACTATTTGGATTCATTGTGTGACATGACGTCGAAATGTTTAACTATCAGTAGTTTGTTTTTTGTAATTTTTTAAAAATATTTGCGGTAAAAAAAAAATGAAAAAAATTTGTACAGACATGAACAGTATTTGTATAGAGAATTTTTTCCAATAAATTTCAGTCCATAAACCCTCATTTACATGATACACATTCAATTTTTATTTTTTATTTTTTGTGTAGTGTAAGCGAGGAACACAAATTTTCAAAAAAAAAAAAATATAATTTGAATAAATGTTTACTGGTTTTATATTATTGTGCTCAACGCAAAAAGAAAATTTATATAGATTTAGAAAATTCACACATTTTCCAAATCTGTATATAATGTCAGTTTGAAATGTACATATTCAAATCATTCATTTTGTGGTTTAGGGCAGTGTATAGTAAAAAACCCAAAAAATTAAAAAAAAAAAAAAAACTGATGTAATTTTGTGATGTGTTCAGATTGAATTCAGATTTTTCAACGGATCGAAATTACTTGACCCGTAACCAATATAAAAGTCAGTTGAATGTAAATTTTTCACATGACAATTGCTTCTTTTTTATTCGATATCATTCGACCGATTTCTAAGAGTCCTGTATCGAATGTTTCTAGTAAAAAAGATACGTTTAAATGAATTTATATATTTATAAATTTTAGCCCTGTATGGAAGTATTTTCCTCTTAGTAATTAAAAAGAATGTAAATATAATTATCTAAAAAATGTAATTTAGCTTATTCAGGAATATTTAAGTATATAAAAAAAATCTATATATTTAAATTTAAAAAAAAAAAAATGAAGTCATATTTGTAATTATTAATATGTCATTTGCCATGCCGTCTTCGTAAAACAAAGTATATTTGCAATAAAAAAGAATTCGATTTATTTTAAATAGAAATTTCATATAAAGCTACTCTCACACATCGGCGATAAAATTGCGATATCACCTTCTTATCGTCGACAAGAAAGTGTTTCGTCAGTTTATCGTGATGCCGGATCTCATTTAATAATCCCACCAATGAAATACCAATTTGATGAGATACAATGAAAAAAGTATTGTAGACTTTTAGCCGGTTTTGTTTTAAGAATTCAACAAATTCATGTCTCCACAAATTTCATGAATTTTCTTTTTTCAATTTACGTTTTCGGGACATGTGGTAGAGTTAATCATGGGGATTTTGAATTTTTGAATATATTGTTAGAAAAATAAACTGTTACTATAATTACCAAGAAACTGAAATAAAGACTTCTTGTTCTGCTATTTGAGAAGAGTTTAATTTATAGTTCAAAATTAGAGCAATAGTATATTTAATTTTTTTTTTTTTAATTTGATAAAATTTTTATTAAGGCAGCTTTTCAATATTAATTTTATTCACATTTTTACTAAGTAATGCCTTTTAAAAGCAATTTATATATCTGTAAAATAATTGTTACATTACATTTTGATGAAAAAAAATAACAAAGTAATAAAATAATTTGTTGAATTAGTGTTTTTTTGACGAATCAGTTTTATTGTGTTTCGTTCTGATCATATTCACAAGGGGAGTATCAAACATGGGAATCACGGATTTGGGAGAAATTAATATATGTTGTGAAATATATTTCTCTGAGTATTGTAGTGATAATTTAGGCCAATGCGACTTTATTTAGAAATTAAACGCACGAAAAATTTCGAATAACATATCGTGTTTGATATGTATCAGTTAGTTGGTATTGTCTGCAGCAAGGGCCGCTGGTGGTGTGGATAGTGTCTGCTGTCATGTATGTGATTTTTTTTAATATACAGACGGAAAGGTTCTGTGTTCGAACCTATGCCTTTCCAACATAAATAATTCCTTTTCAATTTTTTTTTAACTTTTTCAATATTATACAATGGGTCAGTTAATTACATTGAGGATGCTATAATTTTTTTTAAAAGGAGATATGGTATTTTTTTTTATGTCATTATTATAAAAAAGTTTACAATTGTCATTACTTTAAATAAGGATAAAATGAAGAATGTCTAAAAATAGTATAAATAATTTATAATAAAAATCGTTTTAATTTTATGTAAAAAAAAAAATTCAGTAATTTAAAATTTACGATAAAATTACTGTTGCATATAATGACAATATGTACAAAAAATATTATATCTCCTTTTTCAGAAAATAATTATAGCATAATAATGACATAAAAAAGAATACCATATTTCCATTTAAAAAAAGAATTATGGCATCGTCAATGTAATTGACCATTGTACAATATTGAAAAAATTAAAAAAAAATTGAAAAGATAAATATTTATGTTGCAAAGGCATAGATTTGAACATAGAACCTTTCCGTCTGTATATTAAAAAAAGTTACATACATGACAGCAGACACTATCCACATCACCAGCGGCCCTTGTTGCAGACAATACCAACTAACTGATACATATCAAACACGATATGTTATTCGAAATTTTTCGTGCGTTTAATTTCTAAATAAAGTCGCATTGACCTAAATTATTATCAGTAAAATACTCAGAGAAATATATTCCACAACATATATTAATTTCTCCCAAATCCGTGATTCCCATGTTTGATACTACCCTTGTCAGTTCTCATATTTATTTTTACCATAAATAATACCCGACATGTATGTGATTCGTAAGTGATGGTTGGTGATATCTGAGATAATGTCTGTCGGGTAGTTTTGATTGTAAATAAATTTATCAATTTGATTTCTGTTGGGAAATTAGATACAAGCTTTTTCGTCCACTATTACAGACAATAATCAGAGCTTGAGAGTTTTCCAGCTTTGACTCGTATTTTTGTAGAATTCATTTTGTAAAATTATTTTTTTAAATTGCAGAGAATTGTTCCTAGTATATTTTTAAAAGGCTAAAAGTTTAACTAGTGGAAGTGGAAATAGTCGAGTGTTTTTTGAATTTTCGTCATTTTTCCGTTCGTGTGAAAAACGATATTTTTCGAATAGGGAAATAATTTTTTTTTGATTATTTAATAACGCTTCCACTTTTAAGTAATAATTTTTTGAATAATAATGTAGATGATTAGTTTTTATTTATGTTTTAAAATTATATTTACAATCTTTCTTTAAATTTTCTTCTTTATATATTGTACAGCTTTATATATGAAACAATTGTGGGAGACATTTAACAAAGCAAATAAAATTCTCTAAGAAGGCAAATTAAATGAAAATCGTAGTGTATAAATTTATTTTCAGTTTTTTTCATTTTTATCCCTGTTTTCCAAATAGTTTTCCAACACTGATGTGGATACGTCGTGCATAGGGGTAAGTTGGTTGTGCCAACAGGAAAGTGTCAAGTCGAGCCTGGAGAACAGAGCCGTGGAGAGAAATGGCAGGCTCCAGGAACAAACCTCATTTTTAAAAATTTTTCTCCAAAAATATAAATGAGCAAAAAAAGATCTTTTCACCGGACCATGTCTTCAAACTCTGGCCACAGGGTTGCAACCCCGGCTATCCCGTCCTCTCGTAAGGGTCTACTTAAAAATTTAGGTTATGATAACAGCATTGAATTCCATAATTGAATTGATAAGGGTGTCTACACAATCAATGAAATAAGGAATAAGAAGTATGCCATCTAGTGACGTTGAGTGGAACTTGAACGTAACTGCTCATAGATATAAACAAGGGGACAAACTAGATTGGCTTTGCCTCTGTTCCACTTGTAATGAGTTTGTGACGTAGTCTGTTTGTGTACATACACACTGTTTGCAGTGTATTAGTTTGGTTTTTTGTAGTAGTATGTGTATACACGCATACAACCACAATACACGTATTACCAGAGAGAGCTGTTCAACGTGTTCAACTAACAATGGGTATATTGTTAATATAATGGTGTGTTGACTCGACGACGACTACTGACGGACTAATGCCTTAAGCTGTGAGTGGCTTACAAATGACTCCAAGCGAATTTCACTTTTTTTATGTTAGTTGGCTTCTAGTGTTCTATGGATATAAATATGTAGGTACTTTTGTACGTCAAAATTCGTGATTTTTTTCACTTCAGTGACAAAAAAAGTCGCTATTTTTCCAACGAACGTTATTTTTCCATGAATTTTGATGTACAAAAATACCTAAATACATATACCTATGGCCAGTTATGTTAAAGTTCCATTCAACGTCACTAGATGGCATACTTCTTATTTCATTGATTGTGTATGACCCATAAATGTATTTAGGTATTTTTGTACATCAGAATTCATGAAAAAGTAACGTTCGTGATGACTTTTTTTGTCACTAAAGGCGTGTACACAATTGGGTGTGATAGTGACAAGAGATAGATAAGAACGAGAATAAGAATTCTGGTGTCATCTAGCGATTAAAACAAAAATTAAAAATAGTAGATTCCTTTAATATAGCGGCCTACAGCGGAATAAACAGAACTAAGTGAGAGGTTAATCGATTCACGGTCAAGCAGTGTAATACGAAAATTTTTGTTATGATTCGTGATGCTTCATTAACAAAAATTTATGTACTACAGCGTCAATGACCGGGAATCAATTAACCTCTCCTCAGTTCTGTTTATTCCACTGTAGGTCGCTATATAAAAGTAATCTACTATTTTTAATTTTTATTTTAACCGCTAGATGACACCAGGTGAAAATTCTTATCATATCCCTGCCACTTGTTTTCAAGGACGGACCAATGACTGTCACAGTTTGCTAGGTGGCGCTGATGGTAGGGGAGTATACTAAATAGAGTTGGGACATGTGAGCATTTTTCATCAAATAGATGTCAAAATTAATTATCATATGATTGAGTACAAAAGTATCGTTACCAAGTTATGTGTTAACGAAGAATTAAAATTTTTTAATTTAATTAATCTTTCTAGGTTGAATTAAAGTATTTAAATATTTTTAATTTATTAAATATTTTTAATATATTTAAATATTTAATTTATTTCCAGTTTATTTTAGATGAATCTGATGAAAAATAGCGAACTATCGAAACTCATGTCCCGACTCTAATTTTAACTCCCTGTACATCAACGCCATCTGGTATATTAGTTACAGCGGGGCAGAAAACGATCCATTTTTTTTATAATGGACTATATGCAGAGTGGCAGGGACATGATTCTTATCAAGGGGTCAAACTAGATTGTCTATGTCTCTATTCCACTTGTAATGAGTTTATGACGTAAATCTCCCCACTCTGTTTGTGTAAATACACACTGTTTGCAGTGTATTAGTTTGTTTTTTAGTAGTGTGCGTATTTACGCACACTACTGCAACACACGTATTACCAGAGAGAGCTGTTCAACGTGTTCAACTAACAATGGTAACAATGTACATACAATGCACTGTGCGTTCGACGACGGACACGGACTGACTAATGCCTTAAGCTGTGACACGTCTCCAAATTACTCCAAGCCAATTACACTTTTTTGATATTAGTTGGCTTCTAGTGTTCTATGATTCTTATCCTCGTTCTTATCTCTCCCTTAAAAACGTTTTTTAGCAGCAACTGATATTTTTTATGTTATTAGGTAGCCACTTTCTATATACTGGCATGGTTTCAGTTTTTTTAATTTTCGACTTCTTGCCCTTTCCTTGTAAGTGAAAAAAGTTACGAATTACGACGTAAAAAAATACCTCCATATTTATATCTATGACCAGTTACATTAAAGTTCCATTCAACATCACTAGATGGCATACTGCTTATTTCTTGTTTCTTATTTCATTAAAGTTCCATTTAACGTCACTAGATGGCATACTCCTTATCATAGAACACTAGAAGCCAACTAATATCAACGAAGTGTAGCTTGCTTGAAACTCTTTGTAGGCCTGTCACAGCTTTAGTCATGTAGTCAGTCGCTGTCCGTCACCGAACGCACAGTGCATTAAATTACATTGTTGAACAGCACACATTTCTCTCTCTGGTAATACGTGTGTTGTAGTAGTGTTTGTAAATACGCACACAGACGCAACCATTAAACCAATACCACTGCAAACAGTGTGTATCTACACCAACAGAGTGGGGAAATTTTACGTCACCCACTGGCGACAAGTGGCACAGTGTAATTTGGTTACTAGTATGGTCCCTTGCTCCTTATTTCTTATTCCTTACTTCATTGATTGTGTATACAGCCTAACACCTTAGCCAAAAAAAGATTGGAAAGGAAAGGGTTAAATTTGAAACTGTATCAAATAAAAAGTTTTTGTATATGTTTAATTTTATTGTCGATAGAAATATGTATTTTACAAAACTATGTGCAGATTACTAACTAGTTTTTATATCATCAATTAAACGTATCGGTATATTTTTACTTGATACTAGTTCTAATTTTACCACCAGAGGCGCGAGTGGGAATTCTTTGCGTCGCCAACAGATGGAAATACTCTTTGCATCTTACGTCATCCATCGTGAGAAGACCCTTAGCGTGCATCCATAAACTCCGCAATCTAATTAGGCGGGGCCGGAGGGGTTATGCAAAATGCTACGTTGAACTATATCGACCATGGAACACTGGAAGGAATACAACTATCTCTTTTCTGCAATCACTTATGAGCAAGTATGTGCATTTTACAGAACTATGTTGTCATTCACTTAGTAGCTACCAATGGGTGTTTCAATTTTTGTCATATTGTTGCCGTTGTGTTGACACGGTATACGTGGTATACGTACATGTACGTACCACATACATATTATGTATATGCGAATGCAAGACACCCATACACACAACCATCTATCGCACTACCACACACAACTCCGCGTGCACATATATAACATAGTGGCGGGTTATTTTCTATCCTTTGTCGTTACACTGGTTTCAGTAGTATAGAGATACTACCGTTCGTTCTGTATTCTGTGATATCGATTATATTGAAGCAGGGGGAGTCAGAGTCGAGGTACGCAGTTTTATTTGAAACAATTAAACAAACATGAGTTTGAACGTGCAAATTCATGAATAATCTTGAATTACTTACGAGATGCTTAATATTTTGGATATTTTGAAATTTGACAAAACTTCCTCAAGTGAATTATGCAACCATGTGGTCACACAGTCTTTATATTAAAATTTTTAGTATCAGAGGACGTTTTTTGAGCAAATAGTTTGCTAAACTTTAAAAAAGTACCTTAATTTTCATATTTTATCATAAAAAGGCTGTTATTTTAATTTTTTGTAAGCTTGTAATTAAAAATATTTAAATGTGTGCTTCATGTCCACATAGGTAGCAAACATCAAAAAGTGTAATATATATAAATCTTAAATTCATAGTGATCAAAATACACTCTTTAATATGAAAACTGTTGATTTCGAGGCACAGTGGAGCCAAATCCTAAAAAGCTGGCCAAAAGTCGAAAACGTTATAAATTTGATTGAAAGTCAGTACTCCGGGGTTTTCGGAGTCGCTGATTATGAATCCGAAGTCATTTTAATTTTCAGTCAAATTTTTTAAGTAAATTTTTCATTTTCATTATCGTTTTATATTATTTTATATTTGCTAATAGTTTTTCTTTTACCAAAAAGGGATTTTACAATTAAATTTTAACGTTTAGAAAAAAATAAATGATTCCACGTCGTTAATGTACGAACTTCAGAAAACTATAGTTTACAATGCAAGAACTCACACCAATGGCACAAAGGCAGCTAGTTTTAATTTTTTCTATTCGATAATAGTTTCATCTACAACATGCGATCGGTCAAGTCGCAGAAGTCTGTAGAAGTTTTAAAGTAGAGATGTCGATTCTCCAAAAAAAAGATCGATTTTTGGATCGATTTAAATCGAAATTGAAAAAATCGGCTAAAAAAAAATCAATTCTGTAAAATCGATCTAAAAAATCGAAATTTTGAAAAGTTTAATAAAATTAGCTGTTAGTTTGTTAAATGACTTAATTGATAGTACATGGGGAGTATCGTGTAAGAACGCCTTACGCCAAGGCGATGAGTTAATTTTTCAATTATAATTATAGTAAATAAATAACACAATAATTGAATATGTAGGACAAATACCATGAAATGAAATGAACCAAGTTTATTCAAAAATTTCAAACAAACTGACAAAAAAATTTTTTCTAAGTAAGTTGCTTTTGTGCGAAAGGGACCGTTTGCCAGATGATTGGTCTTCCTTTCTTTTGTATTAATTGTCTTCATAGTACTGCCGTGTCACACGAATGTCATGTATCTTTAGATACAACAATTTCGCGTAACAACGTTTAAAGGATTCTACTCAATACCTAGTATATATATTGACAATAAAATTAATTAATTTGTTAATAATAATATAATAATTAATCTATTGTATTTTTAAACTTTTATTTTGACTGTATCACATTCCTTATTTCTTATATTTTCAAATAGTATATTTATACGTTATTAAATCAATACTGTAACATTGAATCAATAACGCACAATAAAAATCAATTATCTTAGATATTTAATAATATTTGAGCGAATTAAGATAATACGATATTTTATTCAAATCAAGTTTTCTCAAAACTATCATTTCTGAGATACGTGAGATTAGTGTGACACGGCAGAGTAGTACTTAATATGTCTAAATATTGGCTATTGCCACTATTGGATACTGTTGGGGCTACTGGACAAGGTAGTGCGTATATATAATATGTAGTTATATCGAGCCACATGGGGAGTTCTTTGAAAACAACGAGTAAAAAGTGACAATGGTGACAATAAACAATAGTGTTTTTGGTGTTTCATTTTAACATGTTTCTTTGTAAAAATACAATTTATTAAAATGAAATTATTTTTGGAAAAAATCGGTTGCCGTTCTCTTACTTTTATTAATCGATTCAAATGAAAAAAATCGAAAAAAGAATCGATTTTTTAAGCTTCGATTAATCGATTTAAAATCGACATCTCTATTTTAAAGTTTTAAAATTTTCTACGTGTTTAAAATTTTCCGTTGTAATCTTTCGTTTATTTTCGTACAAATGATTCGTTTATTGCTATCGCATAAACTATTATTATTAATTTTGTGTTACATAATGATTTTCTACTTATTTTCAGCTATTGATTCTATTTTTAAAAATTGAAATCGATTGATTTTTAGACATATGGCGTCCTCTTGAACATAGCGTTGAAATATTTGTTTACTGCACGACGCGTCTACCTCGACTGAGAGTCTCCTTTCAATTGTCCTACAATAGCAGGTATAAAAGATAGAGTGCGCTAAAGTCTGAAATTTGACCTTCGGACTCTTACCCAACCTAACACACGACTAGAAATTACCGGAACTCTATTTTTCGACTTTTGGCCAGCTTCCTGGGATTTGACCCCACTGTGCGTTGTTGGGACAGGAATGTAGCGATATAACAATCTTATTAATTGTAAGATCTACGAAAGCAAAGAAATTATATTTTTTAAGGTAGTTACCTTGTGACATGCTAGTAGAAAAAAATTGCAAACTTACTTTATGTCATTATTGGCTGTATTAATGGATAGATGTTGATATGTACTACTTTTCATACGAACATATGAGCCGTTCATTTTGAAAGTGGAGCAAGTCCATATTTTGTTATTGCGAGATATTTAAGGGTTTGCGTTTCAATAAATTTAAAAATATTGGTAAGTGTTAATAGACACATTTTTTGTATTTTATGGTATTAGATAATGTAAGTTTATAATCCAATAGTGTTTATAGTGCTGGCTAAAAAAAATAATGGTTTTATTATAACTAAATGGACTTGCCTCACTTTCAAAATTAATGAATTATTGTAATCGTTAATTTAAATGGATAATATTTTAGTTTTATCATTTAAAAATAAACATAATAAAAACTTTTCACACGACAGTTCAACTTCAGAAGCACGTACTGTGACATTACTACCTCCTGTCAGTGCCTTAGTAGTAGAAATCAGTGTATGAAAATAAGTATGTACTTTAAATAGGCGACTCATCCCCTTTGCAGTGTTGCTTAAAATGAATTTTGAAAATTTATTCTAATTACTTTAAACTATTTTCCTTGAAGAAGTTTTTAATTACTCAAATAGTACGATTATGTCGACACAGTCACCCCCGTAGTTAACTATCTCTGGATTTAATATTAGGAAATTGAGTAAAAACAGGTCGATTAGATTTTTTTACGCACATTTGAAATCTATAAATAAAACTTTATTATATTTTATCTTTTACCCCTTTTCGCAAAATTAACCCCCAAATTTTAGCCTTAAACTACCCCTGTTGGTGTAATTTAAGCAAGTTACATATCAATAGATAGCATTTTAAAAAAGAGCAATATCGCCAATTTAAGCTTTTGCTCTATTTCTTACCGTTTTCGAGATATTTGAAAAATTACATTTTCACCCCAATTTTTGAAGGACGGTTTCATCCCTTCAAACAGCTTTTCCTCAGATAAAAAAAATACGTGTTACTTATTTTTTAGTGTTCTACAACATATCTAAGTTTCATCAAAATCAATAGGTCCAGTCTCGGAAATTTTACTAGTGTAAGATGGAATTGCACCACTATCAAAATAAACATATTTACAATATTGTTAAGAGCTAAAACTTCAATTTTCCAAATATTAGGCTTCTGAATTTTTTTGACTATAAATTGTTGACAGATAAAAAGATCATCCTAAGTCTTATCTATAACTACCATTATCTTCATTTTTTTCAAAAATGGACTTGCCCCACTTTCAAAATAAACGGCTCATATATGCATATATTCAAACATAGTCTGTGCATACACACTTATACCACCAAAGTTTTTTATGATAAATACTTTGGCATCATGTTTTAATACATATATAATTTTCAATACATTATGGTATTCTGTGTGACATCTGTGAATACTATTTGCAATTAAATACTAAGAAACCGGTTATTTAAGTACTAGATGTTTAAATAACATTTTTTAATTTAAATAATTTTATTTGTAATAATAACCAATTTATCATTTATAATCTTAACTGAGTTACAAATTAACGGTATTTAATATTTTTTTTTATTAATATCTTTTTTAAAATATAAAAGAAATTATTTATTAATACACTGATTTGTAATTGAAATTTTGAAATTCGCACTGCTGTATGCGAGTTGTCGTGTCATACAGCGTTGTCAAACTGGTTTGGTTCAATTGCTTGAAACTGGTATCGATATTAAATTCTTATTAAAATACTATAATTTCTCTAATGATATCTTCAATTCAAAACGATCAACAAATAATTCAATTTTTTCTTTACATTCAGGACTTATTAATCTATGTTTCCCTAGTTTTTTATTGAATTCTGTCGAGTCATTATATTGTTAAATACAAAATAAGGGTACGTGGTCAGAATTTTTAGATCTAATACATGGGGTAGATACAAACATTAACCCTAATTATCTTAACTCAGAAGCGATCAATCTTTCCCAGATTACAAGGACAATCAGATATAGCATTCGTCTTTATACTATTAAAATTTGAAACTATTCTGTCGAAAAGTTAAATGTCAAGGTAACTACCTTAAGGTAGAAGGAGATTTACTGAACGTCACTAAGTGAGTTAAAAATGTTTATCAAATGTTATATTATTAAGAACTGAACATTACATAATTAATATTAATCATTATTGATTTTATTTATATACAATCATTTTTTTGTCGCAAATTTAAATATTAATTACTCGAGATAACTTTTGAACTCGATTAATAAGTAAATCGCCCTGTTTAACTAGAGTTTGATATTGTGAATTTTTACGATCCGGTCGATTTGTTTCAACAACGCCGCCAACACGATCAATCTTACAATGAAGTCGTCCCGCTGAAATGAATCGTGATAATTCCCTGCAATCAAACAATCATTAGTCAGTTTACTGTGTGAATAGAATAAATACGAATTGTATCACTTACTCATCAATATAATCAACGGAAACACCAAAAGCGTCAGCCATATACTGCAGTGTCAACGATCTATACGATTCCAATAATTGTGAATAGGCTAAAACGCGCATTTCACGAACATAATATCGATAATGCGGGTAGAATAAGTGATCACGGCGTAACAGACATTCCACGTGTGCTAAAATATAAATATTTATATCACTTTAATAGCTATTTTTCAAAATATTAGCTTATTTTTTCACATATGATCCAATAAAATAAATTTAAATAAGAAAAAAGTTTTTAAATCAAGCTTTTATTTAACACTAAGGGAGTTGGTCCGAGACAGTGTAACCATGAAACGGTACGACCGGTGACACCTAGCGGTTGATTTTATAACATAGGAATACAAATTTAAAACTGTAACTCGCCGCCTGGTGAAATTTTAGTAAACTAACTGTGTATCTTAATATGATGGGTGGTGCTAATTACGTAACGAAATCTAAGTAACCAATAAAAGAAAAGAGGCCATTTTAGTTTTAGAATGAGGATAATAGGAAAGAAAAGTACAATAGGGGTTTTTGGAAAGAATATAATTCACGTTTTAGTTATCAACAAAGAAACATGTAAATTTTTATAACGATTCCCGTTTGGGAGTTTCAATTATTGAATAATAAGAACTCGCGTTTTAGACATTAAGAAGAAAACCTGTAATATTTTTTATAACTATTCCCGTTGGGGATTTTATTAATTATTAAAATAATTAAATATATAACATTTAAATATCAAATTTTATAACTATTTTCAACATAATAAAATATTAAATCGTAATATTAAAACAAGTATTTAATTAATCAAGTTATGAAAAGCGTAAAAAATTTATCTGTAACGATCCAAGTGGCAACAATTAACTTTGGAAAATAAATTTATTAAACAAATTTTGGCTCAAATTATTTCACCTTCGACCTTTGGAAGGAATTATCAGGAACATCGAAACAAGAAAATCATTTCAAACCAATAAAATATCATCGGCGTAGTAATAAGTTAGCAAGCGTTTAAACCGCCCAACTATTCGGACCATTACAACAGTCACGTACAAAAGTATAGCTCAGCGATAAAATTTTCTTTTATCAAAAATTAAATAATTTATTAGTATTCGTCAGTTATTATATTTGTATACCACTTGTTTGTTTGAATTTCCGCGCGCTTACGTTATAGCAATATAAAAGCGTTGTAAAATGATTTTCATAAATTATATTTCAAAAACGGCGGGGTCAATAATATTTATTTATTTTTTTTAAATATGGTTTGTAACTTTGTATTTTATAACATATTAAATTTTTATCAAATTCCTTTGACACGTTTTCATTTTATTCAAAAAAATACAGTCTTTCCATAAGAGTCCGTGTTAAAATTGCAAAACTTTGAAATCGTTTTTCTCAAAATAGAGAATATGCATGTATATTTTTTAATAACTTAAATCGTTAGAGGAACTAATATTATCTCTAAAAAAATATTTAAAAAAATCTCAGTACCCTTATGTAATTTTAAAAAATTATTTTTTTATCGTTATAATCTAATGTAGTTTAAACAAAATTGCATTGCGCGCGCCGGACATGACGTATCCTGGCATAACTAGTACTTAATCTTGACACTAGAGTCGCTAATAGATAAATATAATTAAATATACAAAAATAAAATAAAAAAAGAAATAAAGGAAATTTAAGCAAAATAAAAACAATCAACCTGCACAAGACACATGTTTATGACGTTTATTAGTAAATAATGAAAAGAAACGAAGTTTGTTTATCTATTTCCGTTGTTTCGTTTGGAATATGCTTCCATGCCGAATTACGTCAGCAAATTTAGTTTTGTTTAAGTTCAATTTAAAATTTTATTTTTTAAAATATATATATATTTTTTTTATTAAAATTTACGAACTGAAAGGTTTTTTACTGTCACAATTAAGTTTCCATATACTATTAGCATACAAAAAAAATATTTAATATTTATTTGAGTTATATGCATATTCCCTATTGAGATGGTCAATTTTAATCGGAACAGGCTCGTATTATTGGTATTGAATTAACTAAATATCTGGAGAAGTTTCGTTAAAATGCTTTAAAAAATCGTTCTACCCACCAACTACCTTAAATGATTACGACGAGTTATCTCGTCATGCAATATTGCGACTCAAAATGCTTTGATATGTATATATTCACTGGTACAAGTGGCGCCATTTGTGACAGACTTTTCGAAATACGGTATAATTGTACGTAGTGTTCAATTTTACTAACATAGTTTAGTATCATTTATATTTTGCAAATTCTTAGGGTATCATTTTTTGATCTTGGTATCTCTGATTTTCTTTCTTTTTTTTTGTAACCTTATCTATTATACTTGTCACTGGCAGTAAAAGGTCCGGCATTTTCAGAATTTTCTTTATGATTAAAATAAAATAGTTAAAAAAGTAACACTTAAAGATTAGGGAGCGTCCATAAACTACGTAGTTCGATTTTGGCCATTTTCGAACCCCGCCCCTCCATGTAGACTTATGGTGACCTTTGTCTTAACCATCCCCCCTCCCGCCATGTGAAACCATAGAACACAAGAAGCCAACCAATATCAAAAAAGTGTAGCTCGCTTGGTGTCAGTCACAGCTTAAGGTAGGGATGTCGTTTTTTTTTTAAAAAAAATCGATTTTTGAATCGATTCGTAATTGCCAACAAAAGAATCGATACTTAAATTATCGATTGTATTCAAAATCGATTCAAATTTGCTGTTGCAAAAGTGGCGGTAATTTTTAAGTAAAAATTTATAATTCAGAAAGATGAAGTTTCAAAGTCTTTTAAGAAGAAAAATATTAAGCGTGTACAACTGTACATACTTAATTACCAACATTTTTTTTAGAATTTTATTCTATGGTGTAGAGATGAATCACAACATCACAGCCAAGTTGACAATTTTTATTTTCATATATAAAAATGCTAATTGTATAAATATTATCTAAATTGTACTAAATGTTGAGAAGTTTTTTTTATTTAATTGCATACAAAGTTTTTTTATAGATTAAGGGATAAAAAAAGAATTATTTCTTTTCTTTAAATTTCCCGCTTAAACTTTATTGTTTTGTACCTGGTACAGTTGTCAATTTGTCAATTTTGACAATTTGATTTGATGCATAGAGATTTGATTATATGCATTTGATGCTTAAAATTTAGTAATCGTAGTACCGATAATAAATTTAAATTAATAAATAAATAGCAACGTATAAATAAAAAAGCAATTTATGTTTTAAAATAAAAAAAAAAATCGTTTCGCGATTTCCATAAAATAAAAATCGATGTGTGAATCGATTTCAAAATCAATAATCGATTAAAAATCGGTTTTCATACTTCCTATTAATCGATTTCTCGATTTATCGATTAAAAAATGACATCCCTAGCTTAAGGCATGTAGTCAGTTGGTGTCAGTCACCGAACGCAAAATGCATTGTAATGTATTGTTAAACATTGTTACTTGAATTGGACAGGTTGGTCTGTCCCATAATAGGTGTTTTGTAGTAGTGTGTGTGTGAATACGCACACAGAAGCAAACACCAAACGAACACCATTGCAAACAGTGTGTACCTACACAACATAGTGGGGAGATTTTACGTCACCCACTGGCGACAAGTGGAACAGTTTGATAGACATTCTAGTTTTGTCCCTTGAGTGGAATGTACTTTCTTTTCTTATTAAAGTCAAAAAACATTCAATTAAAATAATAGCCTTATTACTATAAAATATGAAAATTAAGGCATTTTTTATAGTTTAGTTTGAATATTTTCTCAAAAATCACGTTCCCTTACAGTAAAAGCTTTAATGTAAAGACAGTGTGACCATAAGGTTGCATAATTCGCTTAGGGAAGTTTTATCAAATTTCAAAATATCCAAAATATTAAGCACCTCATTAGTAATTCAGGATTATTCATGAATTTTCACATTTAACGCTTTTAAACAAACCATATGGAAAAATTTTTTGTCTCAAAATGCCGGAGTTTTTACTGCCAGTGATAAGTACAATAGATAAGGTTACAAAAAAAAAAAGAAAAAAAATCAAAGATCCTAACATAAAAAAAATGAACACTAGGAATTTACCAAATATAAATTATACTCAACTACATATGTTGATAAAATTGAACATTATTTAGAATTATACCGTATTTCGGAAAATCAGTCACAAATGGCGGCACCTGTACCAGTGAATATATACATATCACATCAACATCATACAGTTCAACATCAGGCGTTATATCAGGGTCTGGAACTTAAAATTTACAAAACAATTAATTACAGTAGAACCCCTCATAAGTTATATTTTAAACCTCTCATAAGTCTTTTTCTTTTTTTCCTTTCATTTTTTCCTTTTTCGCTGCTCCTACTAGAGTTACAAGCGCATACGTAGTTCTATAGTAGTGACATTGATATGGATGGAGACTATTTCTTAAGAGAGAGAGAAGATATAATATGATATGTTAGAATGAATACGTAGATTCTTTTGAATGTACTACAAAAAATAAAAAACAAAAGAGTAAATATACACTAGAACACGTGCAAATAAGTACAGTGGACTTTCGGAGATTGTCCAATCGCAAATTGTCCATATTTCAGTGTTAGGGATTTAAACATCGTATGTTTACGTCACACGAACATTGTATTCACAAAAATTTTGTGTTTGCAGTATTCGTGTGACGTAAACGTGCGATGTTTAAATCCCTATCACTGCAATATTGACAATTTTTGATTGGACAATCTCCGAAAGTCCACTGTACTAAACATCCAGTCCTACAAAAAATTAAATTTTTAAAAAAAAAATTAGCAAACGTAATACACCGTAAATATAATATTTGGGTAAGTAAATATTGTATTTATCAATAAATGCAACCATTTCTAGCGAAAATTTGTTAATTTTTCTAAATTTTTCATTTAAAAAAACAGGTTTATAATAAGCGGAAAAATACCAATATTGACATTACACAAAGTAAAGGAAATCCGAAAAGGAATCATTCTACGTAAATAAGGAATTCGCTTTTTAGTTAAAATATGTGATAATAACGACAAAAATTTTAAAAATATTGTAAAAAATAAAATCATGTAAAAATTAAAATATAGATTAGATTGACCCTTCATTTCAGTAGCGTCTTATATGTAAAATTAATGAGCATATAAAAATTTAACTTCAAGATTATGTATTTCGTTTGTATTTATTTAATTATTAATAAAATGATAATTTAATAAATGTATAGTTTTATTTATGTTTGTGTCTACTTTTATCAAAAAGATATGTCTTATTAGTGATGGAAAATTATAAACCAAAACGTAATCTTTTTAAAGAAATAGTTATAAATTGTAAATAATCGATTAATTTGAGCAATTTTTGGTTTCAGTTTATAGTAATTTATAATATTCTTTAAGCACCGTTAAAAAAACAATAATTTAGTAGACAATTAAGAATTCGAAAAATTAACTGATAAAATAGTCGAACAGCATTCTTAATGAGTTGATTATTGAATTAAATAGAGCAGATATTAAAAATAATTAATTAATTGTTTATGTTTTTATATAGAAATCACAATTATAAGAAAAATATATTGTTTTAAAAGCAATGGTAATGTTTTAATTAAATTAAAACCGTCACTGTTTATTTACAAAATGACGTCATTCATAATACGCACGTTTAATATTCATAATATGTTGATCAGTATTTTGGGAAATGCTTCTTTCTTTACAATATTATATACCTCTCCTTCTTCCATGAGTAATGAACGTGGCAATACGCGGTTTGTTCAAACACATAATGCGTACTCTCGGAAAAATATAAGTAACGCACATGTGTCAAATCTGTTAAGACACTTTAGATGGGAGGTTCGTGGAAAATTATAACTTACGAGAGATTTGTCGGTCCCAAGCCGTGTTGGGGAAGATATCGAATTTTATTATCTAGATAACAGATACTAGATAACATAATTTAAAATATCTAGATAAAGATAACAGATAATTTAACCGTTATTTAGATAAAATTTTAGACAACAGATAAGATAATATTTACAGAAATAATGCACGAGTTCAATGTTTATCAAAAACCGACTCGCGGACCGGTGCCGGACCACGAAGGTATCTCTCTGGCGCGCAGAAAAATGTGTGAATTACAACAAATTACAAAAATGTTTAAATGAATCTCTTTGGCGATAAAAATCATGTTTTGGAATTTAATTTTTTTTTTACTTACAGCACATGTCATGCCACACGTCTAACACAACAGAAAACAACATTTTTGTTTTAAGAAACGAAAACGGTGGAGCTAATTTTATGCCCAACAAATAGTTTTTGAATATAAAATTTTGGGATTTAGCTTCTATTATTTACAGCACATGATAGTACACGACTAGCAGAATATCACACAACCATTTTGTTTAAAAAAGAAAATGGCGATGTTAACTTGGTGGGAACATATTTATGGCCGACCTTGTATGTACTATGAACTATAATATAATGTTATATTCTATCTAATGGCGGGAATCATCCCAAACTAAATGAATTCTATTTATATTTAAAATTAAAGAACTGGTTAACTGTCGATATTTATCTGAATTACATGGTCGACCAAATGGTCGGGAAACGACATTTCATATTACATGACTAAATGTTATTCCAACAAATGAACGAAATGATTCCAGGCTACAAGAATTTTATTTAAAATTAAACAATTGCTTTTAAATATTTTTCTAATGCTTAAAAAAGTGTCGATATTTTTCTGAATTACGTGGTCGACCAAGTTAACGGACAACGACATTTCATATTACACGAACTAGTATTATTCTAATTAATGGCGGAAATAATTCCAGTTCTATCATATCAGTTATTGAATATGGTGAAAATGGTGAATTTATTTTCAATTTTCTTTTTTTTTTCCAAAAAAATTCAAAATATATTGTCGTTATCTTATCTTTTTCCTTCGCTAAATAAAAAGATAAGATAAAAGATAACTTATTTTAAAAATATATAGATAAAAGATAACGAAAACGTTATCTAGATAAAATTTCAGATAACGTTATCTAGATAAGCACAACACTGGTCCCAAGTAAGCGGTTCTACTGTAATTTGAATAAGCGAAAAAGAAAACTTACATAAATTTTTGAAGAAATCAGCATACTGACATCGATACAACGAGAATAAATAATCCTTAACGTCCGGATTTGTATGTAATACTTCGAGAATTTCCGAACCCTTTATAATTTTATCACGTAACTCATTTCTTGGCAGGCTTATCATTGACACGTAAACGGTATATCGTACAAATGTATTATAATCCATCAGTTCGTAGGACGTAAACGTGCTCACAGTGTCCAAAAACAATTGTGCGGCCGTTTTGAAATCTCTCACAGCAATACAGTACAAGCCCTGATACACTTTTAAACGATTTCGACGATCCCAATCGCCACCCTCCTCAATTAACGATTTCGCCTTATCGATATTGCGTGTTATCAGATCGTGATCGATATAAAATAATCCAATACGTATTAAATGGAACACGATATCGAGACGATGTCCTAGTGATACAGTCTTTTCGTACGTTTTACGAAACGATGATACTGCCGCGTCTTTATCACCAATACGACATAAATATTCGGATTTCTTTAAATTCGCTTCACGAACCTAAAAATATATATATTGATTTTTTTTATTTTAATGATTGTCAGTAAATATACAAATTTTCTGGTTACAGGGTGTCCATAGCCCATCATAAAAAAAAATTCCTGACTTTTCCCTGATTTTCCATGACTTTAGATTCGATTTTCCTTGACCATTACTTTTTTGTTTCCCATTAATGGTTAGAAATATGGAGATTAGACAAGGAGACGAAACTCAATGTATTCAAAAAAGTGTCTACATTAAAAGGAAAAATTTTTGCAAAAATTAATTTTTTCACGAAAAATCCCAAAAAACCATGTTCCGAGCATCGCATTTATGGCAAGATTTTTGGCGAAATTCCCTAATGGAATTCAGCTATTACAGCCACTGCCATGACGCGACTTGAGTCCGGAGCTATGGCAGAAATTTGCTTTGAGGTCCCTAGAAATCGAAAGTAATATTCACTAATATATATATATATATATATATATATATATATATATATATATATATATATATATATATATATATATATATATGTGTGTGTGTGTGTGTGTTTTCACACGGTAACTCTCGAACGAAATGTCCTATTTTTACGAAATTTGGTGAAAATATTGGAAGTCCCAAACCCAAACCGTTGGACAAGTTCGTTAGTCAGACACGTCCGATGCCAGAAACATGTTTTTTTAACCATTTTTCGTGAAAAAAAAATTAGTTTTTGCTAAAATTTTCCCAAATTTAAAAATTTTTGCAACATTTTATTTCACCATTAGAAAGAGGAGAAAAAATCAGATAAAAAAGAGTTTAAACCATCATTCTGTATAAACTGGTTACCGAGAAAAACTAATTTTTATAACTGGAAACTCGCTATATTATGCAGGATGCTGCGACAGGGGTATGTATTTCCTTATTATTAAATATCATCAACCGACATTGGTGATTCTCAAATGGAAACACTCACTTCCCCAGTCCCGGCGTGTTTCCATTTGAGAATAAGTACTGTAGTTACATTCTGTTTTATACGTTTTATGTTACTATATTCACTATATTCACATCAGTATACGAGCAATATTAACGCCGCGAGTGGTAAAAAAAGATACCCCTGTCGCAGCATCTGCATAACATAGCGAATTTCCAAATCTTGGGCACTGGCGGATCTCATCTAAGACCTGTACCTATTTAAAATAGTTTAGCTTTCTAAGAGTAAAAGAATTTTTAAAATCGGTTGGGTAATTAGTTTTGGTATTTTTGGGGACCCAAGAACCCGAACGAATTTTGTGCAGCATAGTTGTATCCATCTAAAATAATTTAGTTCTCTAGCAGTGAGAAATTTTTTAGCATCGGTTCGATAGCTTATTACTGGCGTTTTCGGATCTGCAAGATCCCGGTGGACCTCATTAAAAAATCAGCTCGACCGTATATTCTAGGCGTACTTTATGTAATATATATATATATATATATATATATATATATATATATATATATATATATATATATATATATATATATATATATATATATATATTCAAAACCCGTTGTGTAGCATTCTACGCCGCATTTGCATCCGCAGGACAGTTGTGGATCTCAGATAACACAACCTGTACCTATCTAAAATAGTTTACCTCGGTAATAGTAAAAAAGTTTCAAAATCGGTCAGTTATTTTATTTTTGACTTTTAGATCCTACTGACACTGTCAGACCTTACATAACGTAATCTATATGTATCTAAAATAGCTTAGCTCCCCAACAGTGAAAAAATTTTCAAAATCGGTCGGTTAGTTTATTTTTGACACTTTTGGATCCGATCGACCCTGGCAGACTTTACATAACGTAATCTATATTTATCTAAAATAGTTTAGCTCTGTAAGAGTGAAAAAATTTTCAAAATCGGTCAGTTAGTTTATTTTTGACACTTTTGGGTTCTATGGACCTTGGTGGACCTTACATAACGTAATTTATATTTATCTAAAATAGTTTAGCTCCCCAACAGTGAAAAAATTTTCAAAATCGGTCGGTTAGTTTATTTTTGACACTTTTGGATCCGATCGACCCTGGCAGACTTTACATAACGTAATCTATATTTATCTAAAATAGTTTAGCTCTGTAAGAGTGAAAAAATTTTCAAAATCGGTCGGCTAGTTTATTTTTACCACTTTTGGGTCCCATGGACCCTGGCGGACCCTAAATAACGTAATGTATGCCTATCTAAAATAGTTAGTTCCCCAACAGTGAAAAAATTTTCAAAATCGGTCGGTTAGTTTATTTTTGACACTTTTGGATCCCATGGACCCTGGCAGACCTTACATAACGTAATCTATATTTATCTAAAATAGTTTAGCTCTGTAACAGTGAAAAAATTTTCAAAATCGGTCAGTTAGTTTATTTTTGACACTTTTGGGTTCTATGGACCTTGGTGGACCTTACATAACGTAATTTATATTTATCTAAAATAGTTTAGCTCTGTAACAGTGAAAAAATTTTCAAAATCGGTCAGTTAGTTTATTTTTGACACTTCTGGATCCTATGGACCCTGGCAGACCTTACATAACGGAATCTATATTTATCTAAAACAGTTTAGCTCTGTAACAGTGAAAAAATTTTCAAAATCGATCAGGCAGTTTATTTTTGACACTTTTGGGTCCTATGGACCGAGGCGGACCTTACATAACGTAATCGATATTTATCTAAAATAGTTTAGCTCTGTAACAGTAAAAAAATTTTCAAAATCGGTCAGTTAGTTTATTTTTGACACTTCTGGATCCTATGGACCCTGGCAGACCTTACATAACGGAATCTATATTTATCTAAAACAGTTTAGCTCTGTAACAGTGAAAAAATTTTCAAAAGCGATCAGGCAGTTTATTTTTGACACTTTTGGGTCCTATGGACCGAGGCGGACCTTACATAACGTAATCGATATTTATCTAAAATAGTTTAGCTCTGTAACAGTGAAAAAATTTTCAAAATCGGTCAGTTAGTTTATTTTTGACACTTTTGGGTCCTGTGGACCCTGGCGGACCTTACATAATGTATTCTAAATCTATCTAAAATAGTTTAGCTCTGTAATAGTGAAGAAATTTTTAAAATTGGTTTCAGTTTATTTTTTACAATTATGGGATCAGTAAATCCTGGCGAAACTCATACAAGTCTAGTACTCTAACAGTAAGAAAAGGGTTCTAAGGATCTCATATAACTTATGGCAGTCCGTAAGCTTCTTGCGGACATCATTTAATTAATTAATTCAAATACTTTAACTTACTAACTGTGAAAAAATTTTTAAAATCGATTGGTTAATTAATTTCTGGCCTTTTTAGGTCCCGAAAACCTTGACCTCACATAAAATACCTTAAATCCATTTGAAATGGTTTAATTTTTTAACATTATTAATTATTAGTGGAAAAATTTTCAAAATCGATTCAAAATATTTTTCCGTACATACATATGTACATTGTACATATTTTGTTTTGTTTCATATTTATTAATATTTATACCATAACATAATCTTCAATTTCTTGTTTACTTAAAAATTCAATAAAAAAAAAAAAAAAAATTCTTCATTACATTAGCTTAGAAAATCTGTTTAATTTACATTTTTTAACATGAGATAGAACCATGCTAATTATAATGCAATAAATGAGAAACAAAACTCTATACATGTATGTGTGTTATATCACATATATGTGAATAGTTTTCACTTGTTCTCACAAAATTCTATAATAAAAAAGTGAAATATTTTTATACTTTATAAAGAACTGAGATATAAATATAAATTACTTATTAGACTAACAAAGAAAGAATAAAAGTGAAAATTTACATTTTCTCGAAAAATACTTAAAATAGAAAGAAAATTATAAGAATATTTTCTTCATAATTTTTTTTTTTCCTTTTCAACGATGTAAAAATTGAAATGCCTTATGATAGGATCGAATGATAAAAAATGGCCAGAAAACCTACTTCTGGGCATCCGACGTGTCTGGCTAACGAACTTAGCCAAGCCAATTCAGAATCCAGTCCGCACACAAAATTTCATAAGCGTTAGACGTTTCGTTCGAGAGTTATCGTGGGAACACATATATATATATATATATATATATATATATATATATATATATATATATATATATATATATATATATATATAAATTTTAGTGAATATCATTTTCGTATTCTAGGGACCTCAAAACAGATTTCTGCTATAGTCCCGGACTCAGATTGCGTCATGGCACCTACTGTAATAGCTGAATTTCGAGTTTTCGAAATTCGCTAAAAACCTTATTTTTACCATTTTCCAGACCAATTTTGTCAATTCCTCTCATATAAGTTAAGTCTCCTTATTATAATACTCCATTGTTAGAAATATTATAAATGTCCAAACACACGATTTTTATTTAAATTTTAATACATACCAACATAATTTTTACTATTTAAACAAAATTATTATTTACATATTAGCCCCGAATGCGGTAGTTGACACTATCAAAAACAAATTGCAAAATTATTTAAGGTACTATTAATTAGCGAGTGAAGTTAAAAAAGACTCTTTTTAATAATTTTTTTTTAAGTGAAAAATTTATTTTTAGGGAATATTTTTCCATATGGTAACTTAGGATCTATATTTTATAAAAAAAAATTTTTCCTTTTAATTATAATTTTTTTCACTAGTACAGAGGGCGTTGAAGTTGACGTAAAAAAAAATGACGTCACAAAAATGAAGGCTAGTGTTTTTACATTCAAATAAACAATTAAAAATTAAAATACAATTTTATGTTACTTATTGAATTAATTCAACGAAAATAAAAATATCCGTGAGTCCTTATTATAATTTACGTGATATATTTTCGTAAACATAATTGTGAACATAAACATTTTTCTTCATTTACAATCATTGGGAAATATATTATCACCTATTTTCCCTGACTTTCCAGAACATTTTGTGAAATCCCTGATTTCCCTGACGCGTAAGAGTTTCCCTGACTTCCCAGAATATGGACACCCTGGGTTTCAGCCACGTCACAAAGTGTAACTAAAGTTTAATCTCTTTAGATATAACACAGTTTTTTCGAAAATATGAAAACGGCAAGACTGCGATTCGTATGGCGGCAGAATTTGATCACAGAAGGTTTCCTTGTAGAACTCGACAAAATAAAACGAAAAACAAGAATAACATTTTTGGATATCTCGCTTCGTTTTTGACATATTGAACGTTGAACTTGTCTTTAAATTCGGATATATTGTATGTGTGGTATGTGTAATGTTTTGACAATGAGCGTGTTCCATTTAGAAAACACAAACAACACTGTGTGACCTAGTTTTCATATCAAAGTCAACGTATATTGTCAAAACTAACTAAAATAACCTAACCTTAACTAACCTGACCACTTAGTTCGAAGTATATTGCCAAAACTAACTAAACTAACCTCACCACCTGGTTTTTAGATAATTATGCAAAAGCACGGCTCCACCTGTTTTTGGCTCTAAAAGAAAAACTAATGATCCGATTTTAATGATTCTTTTTTTTAAATGTTCGCCGCTATGACGGATTAGTTAAAAAAATACTACAACTCGATATCACTACTGGAAATGATGGCAAACTGTCGTTAAATTTGAAAAAATTCAATTTTTTAGATTTTTTATTTCTATTTTGTATGCATGTGTGTCAAAGTCGAAGTATATTGTCAAAACTAACTAAACTAGCCTAACCTTAACGAACCTCACCACCTAGTTTTTATATCAAAGTTGAAGTATATTGTCAAAACTAACTAGTCGTAACTAATATTGTCGAGTGTCCGATAAAAATTTCAAGTGATTCTGAGCATTCCCATTTTCGGAACTCTGGCCAAAAAAAATTAGTTCTTTGTGAAAAAAGAAAGTACAAAAATCACTAAAATCTAGTTGGCATTACTTTATCGCTATGCACTGTGTCACACAGTGTCGTTTGTGTTATCTAAATGGAACACGCTCATTGTCAAAATATTACACATACTATACATAGAATACATCGGAATTTAAAGACAAATTTAACGTTCAATATCTCGAAAACGAAACGAGATATCGAAATTCTTGTTTTTCGTTTTATTTTGCCGAGTTCTACAACGAACTGTCATCAAATCTTGGCGCCGTACGGATCGTAGTATAAAACTTTTTGTCATGATTGTTTTTTTAATTACCTCCATTTCGCCCAGGTTCTTTTCGGCATCTTCTATCGCATCGTCTAATTCTTTTATTTTTGCGGCATTCACATCGGCCATGGTATTGTAAAATTTCTCATCAAATGTCCATCCCAAATCCTTACAGATTTCTTTGTACCATGGGGCCATATCTGGTAGGCGAAAGAAAACATAATTATGATTAGGATGACACAGCACTCTAATTGTTCGAGGTTATAAACTTACTATCGGCACAAATTGCTTTGTACAATTGTTGCTCAAATTCACGCCTTTCTTCATCACGTAAATCCGGTAAACTTAGTAAGAATTTAATTTGAGCTAATTCAAAATTTGGATTTTTCTCCAATCCTTCTTCTTCGAGATTTTCAAGAGGCATTTTTGTTTCTTTTGCTTGATGTATATAAACGGTATAAACTGTTTCTACAACTGACAACTATTCTTCACTATTTCACTGACGTTAAAAAGAATATAGAGCGCGTATAACTGTTCAGAAATTTTGCTACGTCATTTTAGTGAAAGGGCTGTCCACATACTTAACATAATTATTATTTTTCTCTATGATTCAAACGTGATCAATGCAGGCGTTCGCCAGAAAATTTTGTTAGCTAACGTTAAGTAATGAAGTTTTCACCGTTACAAACCAGAGGGCTGTGATTCAAAAAAAATTAAGGCTCAGTATTATAAAGGACAACTAAATCAACGAATAACCATTCTACGAATAAAATTAATTGTGAACTAAATTTTGGTTCAAAATTATAAACATATCTCATGATTAAATTATTTAATAGTAGATTAAGGCCCAGTATTATAAAGGACAAATAAATCAACGAATAACTATTCTACGAATAAAAATAGTTGTGAACTAAACTTTGGTTCAGTATTATAAACGTATCTCATGACTAAATTAGTTAGTGGTTGATTTAACCTACAATATGTTGCAAATATGTTTTAATTTCCATATATATAATGTAAAAATTAATTCTGTGCCTCTAATTTGTATTAAAACATGTATAAAACCTGTTTAATATCTATAAATATAAACATAAATAATATTTTTAAAAATCTTTCAGAACTGTCAAATTAATCTCCTACTAAAATTTAGTCGGTAGATTTTCTGTCAACTAAAATTTAGTTCCCTACTTAATTTATTTCAGTTTTATAATACTGACATCTGTGAATAAAATTAATTTAGTTCATAAATTTAGTTAGTTGGCTTTTATAATACTGGCCCTAACTCTTTTAAACAAACCATATGGTAAAATTTTTTGTCTCAAAATGCCGGACTTTTTACTGCCAAGTGATAAGTACAATAGATAAGGCTACAAACAATGAAAAAGAAAAAAATCAAAGATCCCAACATTAAAAAAGTGAACCCTAGGAATTTACAAAAAATAAATTATACTAAACTATGTTGATAAAATTGAAGATTATTTAGAATTATACCGTATTGTCACAGATGGCGGCACCTGTACCAGTGAATATATACATATTATAGCATTTTGAGCCGCCATATTGCAGGACGAGTTAACTCGTCTTAATCATTTACAGAGTTAAAAAAGTGAACCCTAGGAATTTATAAAAAATAAATTATACTAAACTATGTTGATAAAATTGAACATTATTAGAATTATACCGTATTTCGGAAAATCTGTCACAGATGGCGGCACCTGTACCAGTGAATATATACATATGACAGCATTTTGAGCCGCCATATTGCAGGACGAGTTAACTCGTCTTAATTATTTACAGAGTTAAAAAAGTGAACCCTAGGAATTTATAAAAAATAAATTATACTAAACTATGTTGCTAAAATTGAACATTATTAGAATTATACCGTATTTCGGAAAATCTGTCACAGATGGCGGCACCTGTACCAGTGAATATACAGGGTGTCAGAGAAATAAGTATTGTCCTTTTAAGGGGTGACTCATAGCACCCTGTAGACTCTAAAACCACAGGAATTTTTTCGGAATTAACAGTCGCGTCCCCCCTCAAAAGGATAAGAGTTATTATACGGGTGTATGTATACACCCTGTATACATACAACAGCATTTTGAGCCGCCATATTGCAGGACGAGTTAACTCGTCTTAATCATTTAACGTTAACTTATAATATGTTGCAAATATGTTTTAATTTCCATATATTATAATATAAAAATTAATTCTGTACGTCTAGTTTGTATTACAACGTATGTAAAACCTGTTTAATATGTATAAATATAAACATAAATAATGTTTGTAAAAATCTTTCAGAACTTTCAAATTAATTTCCGAATAAAATTTAGTCGATAGATTTTCTGTCAACTAAAATTTAGTTGTCTACTTAATTTATTACAGTTTTATAATACTGACATCTGAATAAAATTAATTTAGTACACAAAGGGTATAGCCGGATAACTATAGATAAATCGGCCCCGGAAGCGAATTATTTTAATAACTATATTAACGGTATGGTGAGGCTGTAAGTAATCGACATCTAAAATTTTGGCGGCCAAAACTGAGTAGTTATGGAGATAACTAAAAAAAAAATTAAAAAATTACAAAAATTTTTTTTTTGGTAACTACTCAACATAGGAAAATAATTCCAAATCCACATGAAAGCAAACACTCTCAAGAATATTAGACATATTTATTATCGTATCAATCCTCGTTATTAAGGATAATAACAAGGATAATATTTGATCCAATGTTATTTTTATAGGGTTCCAATTGAGTGATCACTTTCTGGAGTAACTGTGCCTTAATGCACTTAATTACTGCACCAAGTATCATCAAAATTCAAGGGGTACAATATGATAAAAAAAAAATATTTTTCATTTCCAATCTGCTGAACCGCCCCTCCAGTGGGTCCGAGCCTGGAATTATACACATCAACCAAGTGCTTTAAAAATAAAGTGTTTTTTCCTATCTCCTATAGTTTTCGAGATAATCAAGAATAATCGAAACTGGTGTATTAAGATATAGGCCCCTGATAGAAAGTCCTAATAGTAACTGTGCGATAATAAATTTGTCTAATATTCTTGAAAGTGTTTGGCTTTATGTGGATTTGGAATTATTTTCCTATGTTGAGTAGTTATCAAGAAAAAAAATTTTGTAATTTTCTAAATTTTTTTAGTTATCTCCATAACTACTCAATATTGGCCGCCAAAACTACAGATATCAATTACTTACAACCTCACCATATCGTTAATATAGTTATTAAAATAATTCGCTTCCGGGGCCGATTCACCTATACTTATCCGACTATACCCTTTAGTTAGTTGTCTTTTATAATACTGGCCTTAAGGCAGTTAACTTCTGAAGTATAAGCACATTTAAGACTATGGAATAAAAACAATCAGACACTACTGTTAGAAATTTTTGTTTTAATATCTAATGTATGTTAATTTTTTGAATCAGAGCCCTCTGGTTTGTAACAGTGCAAGCTCCGTTAGTTAACGTTAGGTTAACAAAATTTTCTGGTGAACGCCAATATTGTTCGCCAGCTTTATTGTAATATTGAAAAATTTTATTTATTATTAAGGGGTCAAACTAGAATGTCTACCAAACTGTTCCCACTGTAATCAATGGGTGACATAACACAGCACCACACAATCGCAACACACTATTTATGGATACAAATATACGAATGTGTTAGTAATATATTTTGATGATGATATATGCAGTTCGCATACATACACTATATACTATGATGGCCGATCTATTTAACAAGTAATCAACAATTAAAAATAAATTTACTTATTTTAAGAAAGATATCCCTTTATTTTGAGAAATTTTTTATTTAATAGAATTTTTACACTTAAATACGATACACTTCATATTTTTTTCTGTTTAAATTTCACGAGTTGATTAAAAAAACATGATTTTTATTTTGACGTGAACACCACGGTAGTCAGTAACTAAAGTAGTAGTGGTGTAAATTGCTACTTATTGCAACTTTAAGATTTCACTTTTTTATAGGTAGACTTGATCTGTCTCATCTGTGGTGTGTGGACAACCAAAAATAAAGAATTACCATAGTTTATACCACGTTTATACATCTCTATGATAGTTTATTTTCAAATGTGTGTAGGTGGCGTAAACGGACAGACCTTATCGACATTACACATTTGATAGATTGTCACTCAAAAATTAACAGAAAATTAAATTTTATAGATTGGGTTGTTTTCGTAATATATAAAAAATGACAATACTAAGTCGACTTTGTCGTAATATTCCAAAAACATTTAATCGAAATAATGTACTCGAACAATTAAAAAATGAAGGTAAAAATTGACGTATACTTTTTATGGATAGTTAACCTAAAAATTACATAATTATTTTAGGTTTAACCAGACAAATGAGCGAACATAAAACATTCGTAATTACCCCTAGCAGATGGCAATGGCACAAATTCAAAGATTTATTCCATTATTATTTGATGGTAATTATTTCCTTCTGCGTTCGCTGCATGAAATTTTTTCCGGCTTAGTAGTTGAGTAGTATCAGCTTTTTTCTGATAAAAAAAATAAAAATTCTTAAAGTTGGAGTAAAGATTTAAAGAATAACTAATTATTTAATAAATAAGTTACTTAAGAAATAACTTATTTTGTTAAAACAATGGAACGTCGCCAAGATACTGAGTCTGTTGAATAAAAAGAAGTATTCACTTTTTCTTCCTATTTTTTAAGTTCGTACTTAAATAAAAACATAAGTGATTACTTAAAAAGAGAATTTAATTACAGGAAATAAGTAAACTCAAATAATTTCCAGTATTTACTTAGTGTGGAAGTGTATTTACTGATATAATTCGTTAGTACTTCTTTTTAGTTGAATGAAAACATTTGATTGATTATCGGATTGGAGTGGCACTCGAACAAGCGGTCGGTGGCCTAATTGGTAAGGCGCTTGGCTAGCAACCAAGAGATACGGGTTCGAGTCCCAGCCGATCCAATTTGATAATTTTTCAAACACTATGTAAATTTTAATTTGAATAAAAACAAGTAATGACTTAAGGGGAGATTCGCCAAAAAAAAAAAAACAAAAATCGACCTTTTTGTATTTTTTTTTTATACAAATAAATATTTTGTTAAAAAAAAACTAAGTATACGACATTGTTTCGACATGTCTTGAGATTACAAAAAAATTTAAAAAAAAATTCAAAAATGAGCTGAGTATAAATGGCTTTGAAGTCAACACAGCGAGATTTTTCCACCTTGACGGTTCCTCGCGTTCTGAAATCCCCAGTGAACCAAAATCAAAAAATTAAGAATTTTCTGAAAATATAGATATGTAGTTATGGCACTAACTAGAATCTAAGAAAAAAAAAACTAGCGAGAAATCGCACTTTGAAAATAAATTTTCAAAAATTACCACTTTTTTTTGACTATAAACAGCCGGCATTTTGATAATATATTACGGAACCAAAAGATCCTAGTTTCTGCCAAAATGACGGTATCGGGGAATAATATGCACTTTAATTTTATGTCGATACCTCAAATACTTTTTGAGATACACACGGAACCATGTCGATAAACAGTTTTAAGAAAAAAGCATTTAAAGTTTCATAACGTCAGTGAATTATAGTAAAGTGTGCGCACTAAAATGCCCATAAATTTTTAATTTTTAATTTTTTTTAAATAAAATTTTAGGAGGATATTTCTAACATCTTAACTCTTTAAATGGTTAAGACGAGTTAACTCGTCCTGCAATATGGCGGCTCAAAATGCAGTAATATGTATACATATATTCACTGGTACAGGTGCCGCCATCTGTGACAGATTTTTCGAATTACGGTATAATTCTAAATAATGTTAAATTTTATCAACATAGTTTAGTATAATTTATATTTGGTAAATTCCTAGGGTTCACTTTTTTGATTTTTTTTTCTTTTTTTATAACCTTATCTATTGTACTTATCACGGGCAGTAAAAAGTCCGGCATTTTGAGACAAAAAATTTTTCCATATGGTTTGTTTAAAAGGGTTAAGGAACATAATTAGGAAGAAATTTGGCGTTTGTTATAATTCTCCAAAATGAAGTGTTTACATTACTTACAAGTAAAAATTAATACTTATAAGTAAATACTTAAATGTTTAAATTTTTCCAGTATTTACTTTTACGTAAAAGGTATCTTTTATTCAAGTAAAATGAAGTGATACCTTATATTTAAAAGTATTCACTTCTCTGCATAAGTAACTACTTAATAAGGTTTTACATTTTTTATTCAATAGACCCATTATGTGGATTAATTGAGTGCTGGTAATTTAGTAATAAATGCTGGTGTTTTTTAAAATGTTTATTTTCTCAGGTTGGATTAATTCCAGTTGTTGGAATTGTTACGGTAACAAATGTGTTTGTTGGACCCGCAACGTTAAGTGAAATTCCAGAAGGATACACACCAAAACATTGGGAATATTACAAAGTAAGTTTTACTATATAATAATAGGTTTGTTTTTGCAACAAATTCAAATTTATACATTCGAATTACAGTCCACAAGGAGAGATTCCGGGCTGGGAAATTCACTTTTGGATGAAACTTGGAATATTAATAGTAAACCTTTAGGGTGTGAACATAGTAAAATAGTAAAACGGATTAGCCAGCCGTTTTTGAAAAAATTGCTCTTAAATTTTTAAATTTTTTTTAATGCCTTTTATACGAATTTAATATCATGTTCAACAACAGCCGCAGTGGCTGTGTGGTTAAGGTTGCTTCGTGTCCTGAGGTTACGAGTTCGTGGCCGGGTCTATCCAGTAATTTTTTTAATTTTTTTTTTTTTATTTAATAAATGCTAATTGTCAGAATGTAAATAATTTATATTTGAAAATTAATGTTTAATTATGCAATATATACATTACACCGAAAATTTTATTTGTAACAATATAAAATATAACTATGAAATTACATTATTACTGTTGGCATTAAAAAATCATTAACATTAATTTTTATAGCTGTTATACTCCAAGTATAGGAGTTAATTCTAGTGAAAATTAAAAAAAAATACTGGATGGACCTGACCTCGAACCTGTAACCTCAGGACACGGAGCAACCTTAACCATTCAGCCACTACGGCTTTTGTTGAACATCATATTAAATTCGTATAAAAGACATTAAAAAAAAATTTAAAACTTTAAGGGCATTTTTTTTCGAAAACGGCTGGCTAGTGCGTTTTACTATTTTACTATGTTGACACCCTAAAGGTATACTATTAATGTTTCAAGCTTCATCCAAAAGTGAATTTCCCAACCCGGAACTTTTCCTTGTCAGTCCGAATGCAGTAATTTTAAATGCTGAATTTATATCGAGATTTTACTCTGAGAATGTTTTAGATTTAAGACTTATTTCATGATGTCATCTAGGAAAGTGTTTCTCAACCGCTGGTCCGCGAAAGTATTTCACCGGTCCATAAAAAGATGTTTGAATTTAAATGAATTCCAAAAATATAATTTTTATTTTTGTTTTAAAAACAGGAAAATAGTGGGGCTAGCTTTATGGAAAAAAGATTTTTAGCGATGAAAATCGCATGTTTTGAAATTTAGTTTTCTTTATTTACGGTCCATAATTGTTTACATCTTTTTTGTTTTTAACGGCGCGGCTACCTTTAGGCTCAAAAGTAGTTTCTGGCTATAAAAAAGCAATTTTTAGGGTTTCGTTTTTTTGTTTATGGCACATAATAACAAGCCTAGTACCAAGTCCATTTAAAAAAAAAAAATTCTGATAGTGGTTTCGACTTCCTCAACGCCCAAAACTAACAAAACAACCATCTAGAAAAAATTTTTAAAAAGTGGACTTGGAACATTCAAATCAATACTCAGCTGACGATATGGTCGGAAAATGACACTTCATATTACACGACCAAAATGTTGTTCCAGTTAATGGTGGAAATAATTACAGGAAACAATGATTCTATTTAATGGGAGGTTTACTTGAGAGTCGTTAAAAAAATCGATTTTGTTTTGCAGAAATTGGTAGCTAATTATGTGTAGAATATGTTCCCAAAGTGATTTTGCTGAAAGTAATTCAAGGGAAGGTTTACTTGAGATTTGATAAAAAAATCGATTTTTTTTTTTGCCGAAATTGATAGCAAATTATGTGTAGAATATGTTCCCAAAGTGATTTTACTGAAAATAATTTAAAAACAAGATTATTGAACATTAACCGAATCCAGCTTTCTATAAAAAAAATTCAAAAAACGTAGTTCACGCAATAATGAGTATTAAATATAAAATTTTGAAAATACGTTTCGTTATATATATTTTGTAATATCTCGGAACCACATTTTTAGAACTAGTTGACACGATAACTCAAAAACTATTCGATGGATCCTTTTTTTAAAATTTTTATTTTAAAGATAATTCAATTCTTCGGCACCTCTACCTAAGTTCGATACACTTTCAATATTTTTTTTTATTTTTAAATTTACTTTAAAGAGTGAAAAATAAGACAAAAATCGTAATCAAAAGTTCAAACATCCGCCATTTTTTTTTCTTTCAGAAATTTATTGATATTATAGGTAGAGGTGCCGGTACTCTTCATATACTTTGTAAATCTTTTTTGTTTTTATTTATTTACTTCCGTTCTTGAGAAAAAAATTCTAGAAAAATACATAATTTTTGAGGACTCTCGAGTAAACCTCCCCTTAAGATTAAAGAACAGCTTTTAAACATTTCTCTAATACTTAAGAAAGTGCCAGTATTTATCTGAATTACATAGTCGACCAAGTGGTCAGAAAACGACATCTCATATTACACGACCAAAATGTTATTCCAACTAATGGCAGAAATGATTTCGGGATACAATAATTCTTTTTAAGATTAGAGAACAGCTTTTAAACAGTTCTGAAAGGCTTAGAAAGTTTCGATGTTTAGAAAACTGATAATCGTCATTTCCTATTCTATATAAAGCTGGTTCGTACAAAATTGTCTGATATTTTACCGGACCATGACTGAAAAAAGGTTGAAAAACGCTGATCCTAGGATACCTAACTGAGGATATTCATTTTTATATATTGCATTCATTGCCGTTTTCAGAGGATTTATTTAGAATGACAGTTATACAATAATGCGCATGTGCGAATTTGAAATACTTGTTCTATAGCTGGTACTGTAAATATAGTTTCAGAACCAGTTTGAATTAGCTCAGTTGTTCAAAAGAACACCAAGCTAGTAGTACTGAATTCAGAATTCTTCTCTGTAAACATACCGCTTTAGTTTGCGCAAACTCAACCAGTTCAGAACTAACTGCAAGAACAAACCTCATACATATTAGTATTTTAAAATTCAGTTCAAATTCAAAATTCTTAATATTCTTTTAGCATCCAATTACAAGATTTTTAGCTCGTTATATGTTCCCAAATCCTCAACAAGAGTATGAAAAATATATGCATTACATCTATGAAGAAAGTGAACGACAAATGTTGCGAAAATTGGAAAAGCAAGTGCGTGACAAAATGGCGGAGCGAAACGATTATCAAGCCTACTATTATACACCAGCCATGGCCAAATATATCCGTGCCTCGCGCGAATCTGCTGACTATTTGAAAAATATTCGTGGTGATTAGATTCGCCTGTTCGACACTGTTAGTCTTTATGTACAAATAGTAAAATATTGTTAATTGAATTAAAAAATAAAATTCTTTAATTATATATAATTTTTTTTTTTCGACAAATCCCTCTTTAAACATTTATGTATTATACCAATATTGCTAGCAAGGTATCTAGCCTATAAGAGGAATTGGTCGCAAACAAAGAGAGACAGACAGTACAAAAATAGTGTACCATTTCTGTTCTGCGCATGTCTAACGGTTCACTTGAAAAGTATTAAACAAACTCATTCATATTTTTAATATTTGTTTGAATTTTCAACTCACGAATAACAATTTTATTTATCCAAATAATAAATAAATTATTGCTTATTAAATAAAATTTACTTTATAATTTATACTTGTACTTGATAATGACAACCTAAGTGGCTAAAACGAAGGCATTTTTGAAATTGCCAGCGCATGCGGATAATGGAAATAGGTACACTAAATAAAAAGAGAGAGAGTGATATCGTCTGCACTCTAATGTTTACGACCAAAATTGTAAATTGTTAGCAATATTGGTCATATATGAACTGCTAACTGCAGAAAGATAACAAATCTATAAAATAAAATTTTACAGGAGATGAAAAAAACGTTTTACTTGGAACCCGTCTTACAAACTAATGAAATTTTATTTTTTAAATATTGTTAGTGATTAGCTGATTAACCTTTTGTAAAAGATTTAATTTTTTTATGCGTAGTTATTTAAAAAAAAATGTTTTGTTTTTTGGACTTGTTCCCTTTCTGCAGTAAGCAAAATTTATATTTAATAAAAAACGCTTTTTATGCAATAAACAATTTATTTCTTATACAAAAATAGTATTTACATGATAAAATAAAATATTTAACAAAAATAACCTATCTCGTAAAAAGAAATCGAAACAAAAAGGGCCATAAAACTTCTTAAAACGGTATTACACTCGGTCTGCTTCCCTTGTTGCAGCTACGGTTACCGGCCAGGACGTTAAAATGTTACTGGCCCGGACGTTAAAGCCTATTTTGTCAGAAGAAATGTAGACCAGAGTCAATTTTGGAATTTAAGATATAATAATAACTAAGTCACTTAAAAATATTTAAAGCATAAATTCAATAATACTCGATTAAAGCTCACCAATGTGTATGCGTAGTGCAAGCAACGTTACTAAATTATTATATGGGGATATATAACTATACTAACTATACATATAAAAAAATTAATAAAAGTAATTAATTAATCAAATTATGTAAATAAATACTTTTATTAAGAAAAGTTGACTGAATGTGTGTAACGTTTATATTTTTATTATTATTATTATTAGACATCTGTTGATAGTGTTAGAAATAAATTCTATTACTATTAACTATTAATGATAAGAAAGAAAAAATATTCTTATAAATTTATTTAAAATTAAATTGTTTACTGTAGAAAGGGAACAAGTCCTGGACTTGTTCCCTTTCTGCAGTAAACGTATAATAATTTATGATTGAACTATTTGCTATTGCCGTAACAGATGATAGACAAGTTCTGTTTCTGTTGTCAATCATCCGTCTATACAACATCTTTAATTTAAAACAAAAAAACGCATTTTCAAAATATTGTGACTTGTTACCTTTCTGCAGTTAGCAGTTCATATTGCTTTAAAGCAAAGTCATAATTTTGATTAACACTTTGACTGTTATTGATGTCATAAGCCGTCAAGTGAAACCTTATTAACTAACAATTCCATATAAAATGTATTAGCTGTCAAAATAGTGTACCAGTTTGGCGTTTTGTCAGTATAGGCTGTTATGACTGTCATGGTGTTAACGTTTTCGGTACGAGCGTTGTTCCTGAACAACGTCAACTTAAACAATACATAGAAAATATAAAATTGACTTTTCCCCCTTAATCCAGGGGTTTTTGGCGAAAACATAGATGTTAGTTTAACAGGGCTGGATCTAGGGGGGTAGCGGGGGCGCGTGCTCCCCCCCTGCAAGATTTTTGTGGCGCCATAACGGTGAATTAGACGTTTTTTTTGCTCATCACATACTTTTTGTAGGGGAAAATTTAAAAAGTCTTGGTGTGCCAAAATGTTTAATTTGGTATTTTTCTCGGAGAGAGTGCCAACAGCAAAGTTTGCCCCCCGACCCCCTCGTAACAACTGTAGGTCCGGCCCTGTAGTCTCATATTCTGTCGGTAGATGGTTATACTAGATGTCTTTCAAATGTCTAAAAAGAAGCTGTTTTAGTGGGAAGGCTAGATCGTAAAGACTCAATGTTGTACCCGAACAGCAATTTATAAAAGGGCCAGATTTACCCTAGTGCCACTCTAGGCACCGTGAAAAATGCCGCCCCTGCCTTTTTCTAGAACTTTTCCCTAAAAAATTACTAACAAGCAAAAAAAAGTCAAATTTCAACTTTTACCGCCCCTAGGCCATGGCCTAGGTAGGCCTAGTGGCTAATCCCGCCCTGATTTATAATGAATTATTTAATTATAAATTAACACTTTCAATCCCATGGCTTCGGCATCCGAAACCAAATAAAACATCCTCAGAGGCCAACCGCGATCAATATTTAGAATAATAAACAGAACACTTAAAAATATTTATAAAAAAGATTTTATATTATTCTAATAAAAATAATTTATTATGTACTACGTATCGGACACTTCATTTTTTCTACATATAAATATACATATGTAATAACTAATATGTTTTATATGGGGAAGTTTACTGTGAAAGTGCTCGGGCCTCATAGTGTTAATAAAAGTATTTTTTTGTGTTAAGAATGGACAATATTATAGAAAAAATCGGAAAATTATTTTTCAAATATCGTCTTCATAATTTAGAACTGAAAGAGTTAATAAAAAGTAAGCTGCCTATTATGATGATTCAGGGAGAATAACTAGTTGCGTAGCTGAAAATTTTGACTTTATGGTGTTTGGACACCCCTGTGCGGGATCGGTTTTTTTAATAAATTTTCTAAAAATGCATCATATAAAAAATATGTTAAAGTTTAATATTAACGCTTTAAATGATTAAGACGAGTTAACTCGTCCTGCAATATGGCGGCTCAAAATGCTGTGAGGGTGTCTATACAATCAATGAAATAAGGAATAAGAAGTATGCCATCTAGTGACGTTGAATGGAACTTTAACGTAACTGCCCATAGGTATATGTATTTAGGTATTTTTGTACATCAAAATTCATGAAAAAATCTATGAGCACTTACGTTAAAGTTCCACTCAACGTCACTAGATAGCATACTTCTTATTCCTTATTTCATTGATTGTGTAGGCACCCTAACATTACAAACGAATTCAAAAGACAATAGTCAAGCTATCAACCGCTAGATGGCTCATATTCATCACAAAATTTGATCACTAAGTTTTATAGCCGATATTAGAACCACCAATTTTAATTCAAAATTCGACCGCTAGATGTCACGGCCACCATCATTATACCCATTATAGTATATTATATAACATTGGGAACAGTGGGGATTTTTTGGCGACGCTGGTTTCGCTAGTATAGAGATAGGAATGTATATTCCAGCCCATGCTACATTTGAGTCCAAAATAAGCTTTTTTGCGGATTTCACCATCTACGTCATGATACGTCACATATTTGAAAAAGACAACATTGCAATTTTACATATTATTTTATTTATACAGTCTGAGTTTTTTGAGAGTTACCATTTTTATTACAGCCAAACCGTTGATAAGAGCTAAGAGCTATGATCCTAACAATAGCAATCGTTGCCCCCGTCGATATCTGCAACTCTTATTTGAACAATTTCTCAATTAAATTAACGGTTTAGCTGTAGTTAAAATGGCAACTCTCAAAAAACTCAGGCTGTATATATTTAATTCGTCATTACGTCATCAAGATCTACGCGTCGGCGTACCTATCTTAAACTACCATGGTATATTCTTTATTCTGTGCATTTGAAAGACACCTATCTCCATCTACCGTTAGAATATGAAACTATAACATCAAAGTTGTTGCCAAAACCCTTGGGTTAAGGTGGAAAAGTCGATTTTATCAAGTCCTAAGCGTATGTATAAAAAACTGTGGATAGCAGTGTGTCAGATACCACTTAAGGTGACTTAGTCGTGTAGCAGCTGTAGTGAGGCCAACATCGACTCAAACCGATTGTTCATCACGCACATTACGTTATTGTCAACCACTTTCCAACAATAAGCGAATAAATACATATTATATGTACGCGCCGTACGCATACAATGCACTCCCCACTTTCCAGAGATTGAGGTGTGACGTATGACATACACACAAGCGTACATCCCGTGTACATAGATACGAGATTTATGTAGTAACATGTTGTGCGTTTGGAGTGGGCGAGAAATTTTACGTCATCTTTCTGCCACAGTGATCTTGCTAGTATAGAGATACGTAGTTGGATTATGTATTATGTGGATTTTAATTTTCTATGTATTGTTTAAATTGAGGTTGTCCAGGAAAAACGCTGGTACCGGAAAGGTTAATGATTTAGAAGAATAATTTATTGCCGAACTCAAAAGTAGTTTTTTGTACGTCCAGGGATGTCAAGTTGTACCGACCGGAAAAAGGGATATTATTTATCTGATTTACAAGTTGAAAGAAATTTTGTTTGAAAATGAACAACCGAATATTCGAAACAATACGGTGATCGTAATTTAAAAAATAAAAAGTGGTATTTTGCGAAGTAAATGATTTGTTTATTATGTTCAAGTTTCATATAAAAATTCGACAAAATAGGACAATTTCAAAGGATATAATTCGGGAAAATTTTTTTTGGAAATACCAAATTTCGGTTACATAGTTATACATATAAATAATAAATTTTATTCAAGAAATATACATACACTTTGAATACATTTAAGAATATTTTTTCAAAAATATGGAATATTACATTTCATCCGTTTACGAAGTGACACGACCAATTTTTATTTTTTAATACTAATTACCACCCACTGACCATTTTAAATAATATTCAGTGAATTGAAATAATTAATTTTGCAAATTTTTATCATGAATATAAATAAATGCATTTTTATCAAATTCAAAAAGAACAAAATACTTACATACTTACAATGGATCTAATGATAAAATTTTGCTTGCTATAAATTTTAATATATAAAAAAATACTCTAAATGTCTACACATAAATTTTGTTTCGAAACGGAATGTTTTAAAACACAGTATAATTAGCACAATAGGACGAATTTGAAAAGATTGTCAATAATGGTTAAAATAAATAATATATTTTAACTAAAATATTTTTAAGACTCTGCCTCTTTTTTTTTAATTTCATATAATTATAGTAATAGTAAAAATTTTTAAAAACAAATTAATTTTGATACTGTTCGGGAAGAACGTATGATATATCGTCCCATGGATGTCTGTACAGACCCTGTCGTAGCCTTTTCTGATCCATATAATGCCCGATAAAACCAATTGAACGTCCTAATACAAATAATGAGTTAATTGCGCCAATATTAATATATTCTTGTGCTTCTTCGCGGGTAAACGAACCGCTGTGACGTAACATATCAACAAAAGCGGTCGCAATCACGCCGTCAACATTTAAAATTAAATTTGGTTTTTTACTTGTTGTGATCTTTTCAACCTCCAGTGCATACTGTAATAGAGGTTTGGCGGGGAAGTTGTCCATTACAAATTCTTTGATGATTTTCACTCGCATATCTGGATTATTTAATGATTTGACACGATGCCCAATACCCATAATTAGTTGACCCTTTTTGCGCATTGCATTCACAAAATCACTTGGATGCATGCCCGAATCGTACGCTTCACTAAACTGTTTCGCGGCTCCGTCTAAAGCGCCACCAAATCGATCGCCAATTGTTAACAGACCGGAAACTAACGATGACACTAAATCTTTACCGGCTCGGGCGCAAACAATTGTATTATGGGCGCCGGAAACGGCTGGTCCATGATCAGCAGTGACCATTAAGCACATTTCGAAGAATTTACATACGTACGGCGGTAAACACCGTTGGAACCACAACAACGAAATCACACCGCCGATTCCAACATTCTTTTGTAAAACGTCACTGATTGGCATGCCGGCATAGATCAGTTCCTGTCCACGTTCGTCGCAAATGGACGTCATAAATGAGGCGGGCTTGCGAATTAAACCCAATTCGCGGGCCCAACTGTAATCCATCGGGACCGTTGGAGGAGGCATGTCCGGTTTTGGTCGCAATTTTCCAGCCTTCACGAGACTGTCGTACACTTGGCCGATAAGTTCACCTAAACTATCGAACGATTGCGGTACATGCGCGCCGGCTTCTTTCAACGCGGCATTTTTCGCGACAGCCGTCTCTTGTTGATTGTGTGCGCAGGAGCCGGCATGTCCAAACTGAACTTCACTGGTGAACATGGTGGCACAGGTGCCAATACACCACGCGATCAGTGGTTTCTTAATTGTTTTATTTTTCAGCGCTTCACACACGGCATACTCCTCGCGACCGCCCACTTCTCCCAAAAGCACCAGCAATTTTACGTCCGGGTCACGTTCGTAGCGTAACAGATGATCCATAAATCCGGTGCCCGGATATCTGTCGCCGCCGATGGCCACACCTTCATTCACGCCGTCCGTATGCTGAGATATGATATTGTTCAGTTCGTTACTCATTCCGCCGGACCGGCTCACGTATGCAACGGATCCGGGCCGATACAGTCTCGAATGCAGGATATTGTCCATCATTCCGGCTGTGTTGCCGATTTTGAAACAGCCCGGTTTTATTCCGCCCACGGTGGCCGGGCCAATAATGCTAACACCTTTGGCTTTTGCCGCCACAATTAATTTACGCGTCAGATTTTCCGGTATTCCCTCGGCGATAATTGCAATTGTACGGATTTGTGGATATTCAAGGGTTTCCAGTGTGCTCTCATACGCGCTTCGTAATGATGCAAAATTAACTAGAACGTCCGCATCGCTATAAAAAAATTCAGTTTCGCATTAATTTTAAATTTTTAAGATACCATCAGAGTGTGTGATTGGCCGAAAAATAGTCAATTTTCACAATTTTTTTTCGGATGGATAGGATGGGGGAATGGGGATGAATTTTTTTTTACGATTAATACCACTAGTGATGAGCAAATGCAAAACCAAGACCAAGACTTGGCAGTCTTGGTCTTGTTCTTGCATTAAGAATCTTGGTCTTGGTCTTGCTAGAGCAGTTTGAGTCTTGGTCTTGCAAAATGCAGTCTTAGTATTGGTCTTGGTCTTGGTATTGATAAAGAATCTTGCACTTTCTTGCATTTTTTTATTAGCGAATTTTTTCCATTCTAAAATCAGAACTCTCTTTACGGTATTAATTATACTTTTAAACTATTTAAATAATTTAGCAAAAGTCTTGCTTTTTTCTTGCTATTGTCTTAGTCTTACTCACTTGAGTCTTGGTATTGGTCTCGCAGCCATACTTATAATCTTGGTCTTGCTCTTGATATCCATAGTCTTGGTCTTGCAAAAAATGCAAGACCAAGACAAGACTGCAAGACCAAGACTAATTTTGCTCATCACTAAATACCACTATTTAACAATACCGTAGACTGGGGTAAATAGGGCCGAATTCAGACTTCACACCGTATTTTTTTGTATTTATTTTATGAGTACCTAATCTTTAATATATTAAAAATTTACGCGAGGATGGTCACCTTATCATAGTATCCAAAAATTTTAAAAATATCGGTGATTTTTGAAAAAATAACAAAAATTTAATTTCTTCTCTATGAAAAATTGAGGTCAAAAGAGACGATAAAAGGGTGAATGGGGACAACCCGTAGGGTCGACCAAAACTGATTTTCTAATATAAAATAATTTCGAATTTTTTGTATTTATACATTCAAAAAAGAAATAATACTTGATGATTTTCTGTAGAAATAAACGTAGAATTTAAAATAAAGTTTATAAAATATAGAAATGTTATGTTGAATCTGTTTATAAAAATATCAAATGACTTGATAATCTTGAAAGTGCTCTCTTTTATGTCCCAATACATGCTTCATTCGTCCCTAATCACCCCACATTCGTCCCTTTATACTTTTATATAATGTCCCTATTAACCTATATACTGTCCCTATTCACACCTTTTCCGTCCCTATTAACTTCCAACTTAGCCCAAATGTCAAGTCCTCATTATTTCCTCTTAAAAAAATAAAAACAATTAAAAATCTGCAGTCTTCTTTTTTCAGATATATTCCAAAATAATTAAAGTTTTAAGGAACAAAAAGCACTGTTTGAAGACGTCAATCTAAACTCAATTTTTAATATTTTTTATTCAACTTCAAGCTTAGTCACTATTGTTACCCGAAAGAATAATGATTATACTATAATTTAAGTAAAATATATGTTCGCATTTACATTTAGTATTTTTAAATTAAGTTCATGAATAACATTTTTCGTTTCGTCCCTATTCACCCGCCTGTCCCGATTCATCCCGCTCTACGGTACAAAAATATTTTTTTATTTTTAATTGAAAAAAGTGTCTTTAAAAAAGGCCGAAATTCGGTGCCCACGATTGCGGCCGCAGTTTTTATCTGAAAAAAAAAAAAAATCAAATGGATTACCAATCTGTAGGTAAGCCGCTATGTTCCTATGGGTTTTTTTTTTTTAAATATTCCTATTTTTTCACACGGAAAACTGTAAAAAATTTTGTACTTTTTATTAAAATCGCCGCTATTTTTTCAAATTTCAAAAAAAAAAAATAATAAAAGCTTCCATAGGAACATAGCGGTTTACCTACAGATTAATAATCAGTTTGATTTTTTTTTTTTTTTTTTCAGATAAAAACTGAGGTCGCAATCGTGAACACCGAATTTCGGCCTTTTTTAAAGACACTTTTTTCAAAAAATTATAATAATTATAAAAAATAAATAAAAATAAATAAAAAAATATTTTTCTATTGTTTAATAGTGGTATTAACCGTAAAAAAAATTCATTCCCATGCCCCCATCCTATCCATCCGAAAAAAAAATTGTAAAAATTGAATATTTTTCGGCCATTCACACTGTGATGGTACCTTAAATTTAATAAATTCGAATTTTACCTGTGTTTGTTCATAGCATCTTCCATTTTCTTATACACGGGAATTAAAATCTCCTTATGGCCCCAATAGAATTTTTGCTTATGGTCGCCTGTGAATGGGTAAATCATCGCAACAACGCTTGGTTCAGTTCGCCTAAAAAAAAAATAAAAAAAAAAGATAATATATTATATAAATACCATTATAAAATACTTGCGGGTAATACCGCCCACTTAACTTTAAGGCCCGATTAACAACAACATTAGTTTGTTTTAGCCATGTGCCTGCCACTTGTTTTCAAGGACGGACCATTGAATGTCACAGTTTGCTACGTGGCGCTGATGGTAGAGGAGCATACTAAATAGAGTTGGGACATGTGAACATTTTTCATCAAACAGATGTCAAAATTAATTATCATATGATTGAGTACAAAAGTATCGTCACCAAGTTGTGTTAACGAACAATTAAAATTTTTTAATTTAATTAATCTTTCTAGGTTGAATTAAAGTATTTTTTTAAATATTTAACTCTTTAAATGATTAAGACGAGTTAACTCGTCCTGCAATATGGCGGCTCAAAATGCTGTCATATGTATATATTCACTGGTACAAGTGCCGCCATCTGTGACAATACGGTATAATTCTAAATAATGTTCAATTTTATCAACATAGTTTAGTATAATTTATTTTTTGTAAATTCCTAGGGTTCTCTTTTTTAATGTTGGGATCTTTTATTTTTTTCTTTTTCTTTTTTTGTAGCCTTATCTATTGTACTTATCACTTGGCAGTAAAAAGTCCGGCATTTTGAGACCAAAAAATTGTACCATATGGTTTGTTTAAAAGGGTTAATTTATTTTCAATTTATTTTAGATGAATCTTTGAAAAATGGCGAACTATCGAAACTCATGTCCCGACTCTAATTTTATTCTAGTACATCAACGCCATCTGGTATATTAGTTACAGCGGCGTCAGAAAACGGTCCATTTTTTTATAATGGATTATATGGAAAGTGGCAGGGACATGGTTTTAGCGAATTTCCATACTGGAAATTTAGCTATTACAGCTGCTCTCACTGTAAAACCTACGCTCGGGACTATAACAAATTTGTTTTGAGGCTTCGACAAACTGAAAATGACCTTTACTAAAATTTATATATATATACATATATATGTATTTATGTCTTTGCGAGATAACTCTCGAACGAAGCATCCGATTTTTACGAAATGTGGTGAAAAGATCAAAAGTCTCAAACCCTTGGATGAGATTGACATCCAGATACAGCCGACTTTTAGAAATCAAACTTTTAGCCATTTCTGGTAGTTTCTTGAAAAAATTGGCCACGATTCAAAAATTTTTTTAATTTTCTTTATACTATCGAAAAAAGCGTAAAAAATTACATGAGATAATCTTACAAACCATTGTTATAAGCGAGCTAGTTTTTGAAAAAAACTAAGAAATTTGTGGAATTTCTTTATTGTTTTTGTCATTACAATAGCCAATATTTATAACTGTTCCATTTTTCAAAATAAAAATTAACTAACTTTTCAAGAACGCGTCATTACCGATTTTAAGAATTTGTTCACCTTTAAATGGATATAGGTTATGACCCCGGCAGGGTCCTGGGGGTCTCAAAAGCGCCAAAAATAAACTACCCAACTGATTTTGAAAATTTTTTCACTGTTAGAGAACTAAACTATTTTAGATGGATATAAGTTATGTTATATGAGGTCCTTTAGGGTCCGAGGGTCCTAAAAGCATCAAAAATTAACTACCCAACCGATTTTGAAAATTTGTTCACTGTTAGAGTAAACTATTTTAGATCGATACAGGTTGTTATATGAGATCCGCCAGTGTCCAATCTTTGAAAATTCGCTATATTATGTAGATGATGCGACAGGGATAATTATTACTAGCTGTACCCACGACGTCGTTCGCGCGACGCATTATTATAAAATAAATGGGAAATATATGAGTGTAATAATTATACAAAACTTGCATAGAACAATAATTTTTGCGTAATCCGTGCACATGGTCAAAATGGTTTTTCTATTTTCCCGTGGGAATGAGACATTTTCCCGGAGTAAAAAATATTTTAGATGTTGACCCAGGTAATAAGTTATCATCACACCAAATTTCATCAAAATCCGTCCAGTAGTTTTTGCATGATGCGTGAACAGACAGACAGACAAAAATTTTAAAAATCGCTGTTCTCATATCTACATTGATAACTATTTACAGTATCAGTACAATTTTAAAAAAATATTCCATGTACAGAAACGGTCTCGTTACAGTTTTATTATATGTGTAGATTATTAGAGATGTCGATTCTCCAAGAAAAAGATCGATTTTTGGATCGATTTAAATCGAAATTAAAAAAAATCGATTAAAAAAAATCGGCTAAAAAAATCGATTCTATAAGATCGATCGAGAAAATCGAAATATTGAAAAGTTTAATAAAATTAGCTGATAATTTTTGCTAAGGGACTTAATTGATAGTACATAGGGAATATCGTGTAAAAACGCCTTATATTATGTAAAGGCGATGAGTTAATTTTTCAATTATAACTATAGCAAATAACGCAATTGAATATGTGGACGAATACCATGGAATGAATCAAGTTTATTCAAAAATTTCAAACATACTGACAAAAAAATGTATTCTAAATAAATTGCTTTTGTGGGAAAGGGATCGTTTGCCAGATAGGTGGCCTTCCTTCCTTTTGTATTAATAGTCTTCATAGTAGTACTTAATATATGAGTTGCCTAGTATCAAAATCTACTAATTCCACTTTATAAAGATCGTGGGAAATCGCAAAAAACCATAACTCAGTTCAAAATTAATTTTTCGATGAAAAAGTCATAATTATATTAACTAACAAGGTAAAAAAGATGATTAGTACTATTATCAAAAAACAAAATTATCGTTTTACCCCTTTTTTAATCAAAATTATTTGAATTTATTAGGTTTTGATAGTAACATTTATATAAAGTGCGTTTTAAAACAGAAATTATAAGGGAAATTTATTAAAAAAAAAACTTGATTCAGCAATATTGGATATATCAGGGTTAGACGATACAATTTGTCTTGTAATATTGCAAACTATTTTCATTTTGTCACTTAAAACCAAAGTGCTTACTTAGTAATTCATTTACATCTACGATTTCATTATTTAAAATTTTAGATAAATACTAAAATACAAATTTTACGTGAAAACATAATTTTATACTTCGTACGTCCCGCATGTCAGTGAAAAAATTAAAATTTGAACGGTTAAAATCTAAAATATAGGTTATGTATAGGTATTTAGCAGGATTTGTAAAGTTTTCAATGTAATTTTAGCAGGATTTGAAAATTATGTTATATTTCAGTTGTAGATTTCTTTAGTAAGCAGTTAAAATTACAACAAAAAATGTTAAGGGGCATATACCTTGTTACATTTAAAAATTAATGGCCCTAAAAAATCAAAAAATTCGAAAAGTGCATTTAGTAGATTTTGATACTAGGCGACACAATTAACAATAACGTTTTTGGTGTTTCATTTTAACACATGTTTCTTTGTAGAATTACAATTAAAATGAAATTATTTTTGGAAAAAATCGGTTATCGATCACTTGTTTTTAATAATCGATTCATGAATCGATTCAAATGAAAAAAATCGAAAAAAGAATCAATTTTTAAAGCTTCAATTAATCGATTTAAAATCGACATCTCTAGATTATACTTTATCAGTGGCAAAATCATAAATTTAAATGGGCGTTATTTATAAATTCGCATTTATATAATAATGATAGAGTAGTACCTGCACACAAAATCAAAATCTAACATAGACTGTACGGCACGCGTTTGCATTCCCCAAACAATTGCCTTGGTGGTGTTCGAAAACATCGGTCGTGAATCTTCATCTTTCTGCGGGCTGAGCGATCTTGTCGGCGATGCACTCGTCTCAGACGGCGTGGGCACCGGCGCAGTTTGTCCGGCCGGCAATAAGAACGTGGCAGTTGTCGCGGGCACGACGCCACCTTGCGGACCATTTTCGCACGCTTGTGCAATGGGTCGTTTACCCAATGCCATAGCACAGATTGCGGTCATGTGCGTTTCGGGGCCGAACACGTGTACCGGCACGCCTAGAAGTCCTCCCACTTCACGCATGCGTCGTAAACCCTCCTGATAGTTAGGACCGGCTCTTCGTACAAATATACTGACATTGTGCTCGATTAGACGTTCACGAAATTCTTGCAATGCTCGAATGATTCCTCGAAACGTGGCCGCGACATTTGTAAAATTCGCGATACCACCACCGGTGATTAAAATTTTGCCGTCTGGATGTTTCGGCGACGATGTCATCAGTTGAAGAACAGTTTTAGCATACTCGTACGTTTGTTGTTCTGACGGGGCTCCACTGTATTCACCATAGTTGGCCAGTTCGGAGGCGCCCCCCAGGTCACAAATTGTGTCACTGTAAATGACCGACGCGCCACCACCGGCAACCATCGTCCAAATTCGGCCATTTTTATTTAAAATGGTTAATTTCAACGAAGCGCCACTTTTCGCATCCAAATCGGCAATGTACGCCTCCTCGGGTAGTGCGTCACGTCCAAACGGTGGCGGGTAGTCAATTTCACCCCAAAGTGGACGACACAAATAATCAGCTGTCGCGTCTAATTTAGCAGCTAAATCTAAGATATAAATTTCTTTATCGGTAATCACCAGTGGATTAATTTCTAAGTAGGTAAAGTACAGATCCACGTAGAGTTTATAGAGTGCCGTGATGAACTGGGCAACCATTGGCCTCTTTGCCGCGGGAATGGCGCCAAGTAATTTTTCGGTGACCGCGTCCGGTGTCACGGAACCCTCCATATTTACCGGAACATCGAATCGGACCGCTTTACTGTCCACGTCACCGATATCGACGCCACCCTCATGCGTAAACAGGATCACGTCCTTGTCACGTTCACTGTAAATGCACACGTACGCCTCCTCATCCGGTTTATGCGGTACAAACGGTTCGATAATGAAATTTCTTAGTTTACCGACAGCATTGCCCACCTTCTGGTCTTTTCCCATACGCTCTGAAATCCACTGTTGAACTTCACTGAAATCTTTATTGACCGCAATTAAACCTAATTTTCCGCGACGTTTGATCAATTGATCCGGTTTCACCACAAGTTTTGTTTTTGTCAGCCATTCGTGTTCGGACGGTAGATCGTTTAGTCGTGTGTCTTCGTTGACCGAAACGAAACGACATTTGGCAACATTGTCCGGTGCACCTTTACTTGCTAAATGTCTGTTTAATAAATCTTTTGCTGTTGCTTCTCGAATCGCTTTTGCCGACATTTTTTACGATTATGTTGATTCTCTGTAACAAATAAAATGCAAATATTACATTTCAGTTTTAGTTTGAATTTGGAGAATATCGATTTTATTAATGGGTCTATTGAATAAAAAAAGTAAAACCATATTAAGTAGTTATTTATGCAGAGAAGTGAATACTTTTAAGCTACACTTCCACAAGCAAGTACACTTGCATAAAAGTAATGTTTTTAGGGGGCGTGGCCAAGTTTTTATAACAGTATACTTGCAAGACCTGTTACATGTAAATCATGTAAAAGATCACAGCAAAAAAATGCCCCGCTTTAGTACTGCTAACTCAAAAAAAAGAAAAATTCTCGGGAAAAAGACACTTTTGGGTAAAAGAAACTTTATAAATATATTTTTAATATAGAAGATACTTTATTAACAGAAACATTAAATACATCAGATTTTAAAAATTCCCAATATCAGTTCTCCATCTCAGTCCATTTGGATCCTTTTTTTTCAAAAAAAGTTTTCTCTGGAATGATACAATCTGTTTTTTGATTTGCTCTGGGGTTTAATTCATTTCTTGTACAATTTTCTTATAAGTATTTTCTTTTATAATTTCAGTACTTTTTATTTCAAACGTTTCATAAATCTTCATTTTCTTCATATAAATTTATTATTTTTATTGTTTATTGTTTTGATATTAGTAAACAGTTTATTTGACAGTTCCTCACCCTATTCAGTTTTCGCCATTTTTAATTTAAGTGGGGGTTACTTTTAACAGCAAAAGTAGAAATATTTTTACTTGTGCAAGTAAATTTGTATAACAGTATACTTGTAATAATAATAATAATATTTATTTTCTGCAATAATACATTTTTATAATTAACAAGAATTTTTGATTTGTTGTACCAGTGACGCAGCACTTCAACAAACACATTTTACAAATAAGTTCACAATACTTTATTTAAATTAGACAAGAATATTTCCTTTATTTATTTTGAGAAAAAAAGACCAGCTTAAAAAAAACTCACATTATTTATTAATTACTGTTAGTTGCCACAGAGTAGCCTTATTTTAGTAGAAAATGCTTTGTTCTCTTGTGTTTGTATTTTTTATATAAAAAGTATAGACTAGTTCTTGAGTAATTCCCTATGTTGCGAATTTTGGTATTTGTATGAACTAAACAATTATTGTAAAACTTTTTAGCTAATTTACGGATATGATCTTTGAGCATGTCGATGCTAAGATCACTATGGATATCAGTTATGAGAGTATTTCTTTGATAATCACCTACAAGTCGTAGATATTTATTCTGTACTACTTGGAGTTTATTGTAATTGTAATTGCTGATATTACCCCATGCAGCACAACTATATACTAAGATAGGTCTGATAAGTAATTTGTAGATTAATAACTTAGTGTTCGTGCTTAGTTGTGATTTTCTGTTTAGTAAGGGAAACAAGTACCTCATCTTTCCAAGTGCATTTTGTCTTATTTTATTGCAATGATATGTAAACAACAATTTAGAATCTAGCCAGACACCAAGGTATCTTACTACCCTTGACCATTCTACATATACGTTGTCAATTTTAATTTGTTTCATGTTTTTAGGCCTGCGTTTAGTAAATAGAATTGCTTCCGTTTTGTTTGTATTTAGTTTTAGTTTCCATTTTTGACAATATTTTGAAACAGTATACAGTACTTTGGTTAATCTGTTCGCAATGGTATCAGTTCGCCACGATTTTGTATAAAGAGCAGTGTCATCAGCGTAAAAAGCCGTTTTTATATTTTTATTTTTAGGAAAATCATTAATGTATATATTAAATAATTGGGGACCTAAAACGGATCCTTGAGGGACACCTGCAGCTATTTGTCTGGAAGTGGATCTTTTATCTCCCACAGCTACTTGAAATGTCCTATTTTGCAGGTAAGAATTGATAAGAAGAGTGAGATATCTTGGGAAATTAAGTTTAATCATTTTGTATAAAAGACCTTGGTGCCAAACGGTATCAAAGGCTTTCTCTAGATCTAATAATACCAGTCCTGTATACTTTTTTTCGTTAAATGCATTGGTTATAAAGTCACATATTCTTACTATCTGATGAACTGTTGAGTGCTTTGTTTTGAAACCAAACTGTTCTTTAGGAAGTATATTGCTGTTCGAGATAAATTCCTGGATTCTGATAGTTATTATTTTTTCGACAATTTTACTTAATGCACTTAAAAGACTGATTGGGCGATAGCTTTGTGGTTCATGTGAATTTTTACCTGTTTTGTGAATCGGGATAACCCTGGCACATTTCCATATATTTGGAAAGTATGATAAGGTCATTATGCAATTGATAATTACTGTTAAGAGGACTATTGCTTTCCTAGGTAAGTTTTTTAAAGTAATATTATTTATTTGATCAATCCCGGGGGATTTTTTATTTTTAGTCTGCTTGATTATTTTACTTACTTCGCGAGGTGTAGTTAATTTAATCTCGTGAGATTCAATATTGCTACATAGATAGTTATTAACTACGGTCTCTATTTTGTTTTGAAATATTCGAGATCCTATATTATTATTTTGCCGATGAACGTTTTCAAAATGATCGGCAAGAAGATTTGACTTTTCTTCCTCAGAATTGGCAATTGCATTGTTATTTTTAAGTGTTGGAATTGGACTGATGTTATTGCTTAAACTTTTAGTTACTCTCCAGAGCGAACCATCGTTAGGTTTCTTGGAGGTCAGGAATTTATTCCAACATTGATCACGCCACTCAGATAAATTATTTTTTACTAAGTTATTATAGAAATTGTATTTCCTTTTGAATATATTGAACCTAGTTGTTTGGTATTGACGTCTGTAAAAATTTTTTATTTTTATTTGTGACATAATGTAATGTGGTATGTTTTCAGTAGTAGGTTTGGTAAGATGAAAAGGAACTGTGCGTTCTTGTGCGTTACGTATAATGTTGTTGAAGTTGGCTATTGTGTTTTCTATATCATTTGCTGTTTTGATCTTTTTACTTAAGTCAATATTATTGTTTATAAATCTTCTAAATTCAGACCAATTAGCCCTGTTATAGTTAGGTGTTAATTTGTAGTTTTTTAATTTTACTTTAGTTTTTATAGTGAAATGTACTGGATTATGGTCTGAGTTTAGACAGGCTAGTGATATTGGTTGTGTTATTTGATGAAAATTTTTAGTGAGAATAATATCTAGGATACTTGGTCTAGCATTTAGTCGAGTTGGATAATACGTAGGATCAATGCTGGAATTGATCTTAATATTTTTTTGAATACAGTAATTCAATAATTTTATCCCGTTACTATTATCGTCGGCGCAATACCAACTACTGTGTTTAGAGTTAAGATCCCCCATTAAAATACACACGTTTTTAAGATCAAATATTTTGTTAAGATCACGTTTCAAAATATTTTTGTTAGGTGGATTGTATGAACATATAACAAGAATTTCGTTATTACTATTTACTTTTAGTACTACGCCTATAGATTCGAGATTTGTTGTTTCCGGCAGATTTAAACAGTAATGGTTGATATTAGATTTAATTATTAAAGCTACTCCCCCTCCTCTACCTTGAGGTCTATCTGATCTATAAATATTATATCCTGGTATATTAAAGCGTGTAGTTTCTTTAAGCTTAGTTTCACAAATGCCAATGATATCAATGTCATTTTGATTTATAAAATTTACAAATTCAAGCTTTTTAGGTAATATCGAATTAGCATTCCATAATACTAACTTAATGTCTTTAAACATTATGTACAAATAAAATCTAATATTGATTCTCCTATGACGAATATTTTATCTAAAGTATTTGTTTTAGTTTTTATTTTTGTCATTGTGTTCTTAAAACACTGTATTAATTTGGAAATATTTATGGACGACAGTAGATTTTTGAGTTCATTTATACACTCACTTAGATCTGGATCCCGGCTGCAAGATGTTTGGTCGAAGTTTGTTGCGATGTTAGGTTTATGTACGTCTTGGATTTTTCCCCAATGTGGATTGTAGTTATAGTTTACTCTACCGGTTTTTGGCAGTGATGGAAAGTCTTTGTCATTTACTTCATAGAAGTTTCTTGAGCTTTTATGTGCTTCGCTTCTTTTCTTAACATCATTTAAAACTTTCACATATTTTTCACATTTTCTGTAGTTTGCAGGATGGTTGCCGCTGCAGTTAGCACATTTTAGTAAACCAATTTCGTTACATTCGGTTGATTTGTGTAATTTACCACACTTGACACATTTAGGTTTCAGATTACAATTGTTAGCAGTATGCCCAAACAGTTGACAATTGTAACATTGGGTAATTCCGTCTTGGTTTTTGTATTTTTGCCATTGCACTCGGTATTCACACACTTTTCTGCATTCAAGAACAGTTTTGATGTCTGTACCTGCGCTGAATGTTACTATAAACATAGGGTATTTTATTGGTTCTTCGTTAATTAGTCTTTTCTGCATTTGATTAACTCGAAGTACAGGTAAATTTTTTGAAGATAGATCTGCAAAAATTTCATCACACGTAGTGTTAGGTGCAATATTTCGTAGAACTAATCTTAGTTTTTTATCTTCAGGTAAAGGATATGTATGGAATTCAATGTTGTTTAGTTCTAATTGGCTTTTAATAAAACAATAATCCTCCTTGTTAGAGACAAAGATTTGTAAACGTGATCCGCTGTATTTTAAGTCTATGTCACCTTGGAGCTGTCTTTTAATTTGTTGCATTATAATATTTTGATTTTCGATATATCCATGTATTACGATAGGTGGTATCCTGGCAGGTTGAATGGGTGGTTCTATGATTACTTCATTGTCTTCAGCTACATTAGTTTCATCATCGGTAGCTAGAACGCGGAATCTGTTATTAACCGGGACATTATAAGATGAATCTGTGTCAGAATCCATTGGGATTTCTATTCTTTTTCGTTTATATGGTACCGTTTTAACAACCTGAATATTTATTTTTTGGCTATTGCCCTTAATATTGTTTAATTCAGATTCACTAACATTTGTAATTACATTATTTTCGGTGATGACACCCACTACATTATTTTGTTTTGTATTTTCTAAATTCACAATTAAGTGAATTTAATTGTAATGTTAGATAACAATAATAAGTTTATTTTTAAGTTATTATATAACTGCACTAATTGATAATTCACAACAACAATCGATGTGTTTACTCTAACACGATGACTTATTTTTTATTTTTGACAGTATACTTGTATGCAAATGATGCTTACACGAGCAAATAGCCTTAATTTTTACTTAAAAGTATATTTGCATGCAAGTATACTTGCTCGTGGAAGTCTTGCATTAAGTATAAGGTATCACTTCATTTTACTTGAATAAAAGATACCTTTTACTAAGCCCGGCTGCACACCTAGCAGATACGACATGAGAGACACAGACATTTGTCTTAAGACATGGCATCTGCACACCTAGGAGACATTTGTCTTAAGACACGAGAGATACGACATGAACAACACTACAACAAGTGGAATTTTTCAAGTCAGTGTTAATCATGAGCTCATCAAGTGACGAAGCTACTATCGAAATGTACTGGTATTTAAGAAATAAAAAAAGGAAAAGGAGGGAGTATTGGATACATCCATACAATTTTTATAATGTTCAACACAGTTCTGCCATAGTTAGCAGAGAATTATCGCAACATGAATCAAAATTTAAAAAATTCTATCGAATGAGCCCTGATTGTTTCAAATTTTTGTTAGAATTAGTGCACCTGCTCTTGAAAAACAGAACACTAAATACAAACTAGCTGTTTCTGCATCCGAAAAGCTGTTTATAACTTTAACGTAAGTGAATTAAGAGTAAGAAAGAAAATAAAATTAAGACTGTAAATATTTCAAATATATATATTTTTACTGAAAAAAAAAATGTAAATTTTTATTTTAACTGAACTACATTTTTGTATAATACAACGGCAAACTATTTTCAACATTTATTCCTATTCCTCCATGAAAGTCATGAGTAGTTTGTTGAGATGATAAGTCAATCGAGTTAGTTTGAATCCATGAAGAGTCACTAATAGTCAGAGAATATGGAGTTGATGATCTAGATGTGCCTTGTTCAACCTCATCCTTGTTCAAATAATAAAATAGTTTATATCAAAAACATTGTGTTTTATTCTCCGGCAAATGGGGTATACATCCGTAATTAAAAAAAAAAAAATGTGAGCTATAGAGGTCGGTCAATGTGGGAATCAACATAATCAACAAATTCCTGAACCAGCGGCATTTCAATAAAGACACCACAGAACCTTTCCTTCAATTAATTATTAAAGAGAATTTTTTATAACGTACACACTATTTGAATTACCATTTCTTTCAAATGTGTACGTATAATATAATTTTTAAATTTATCTTACATGTCGTTCGACACGAGCGACAGCAGACTAGCATGCTATGTCGCTTAAGACAAATGTCAGTGTCTGCTATGTCGTATCTCCTAGGTGTGCAGCAGTTTTGTGTTTTCAATGCAATTTAAATGTACTCAAGCGATGCGTGTCTCCAAGCGACACATATCTTATGTCTCTTATGTCGTATCTGCTGTGTCGTATCTGCTAGGTGTGCAGCCGCACTTAAAAGTAAATTCTTGGAAAAAAATTAAACATTTAAGTATTTACTTATAAGTATTAACTTTTACTTGTAAGTAAACACTTGATTTTGGACAATTATAACAAACGCCAAATTACTAATTGATTCAAGTCATTACTTGTTTTTATTCAACTAAAAAGAAGTACTAATTGGAATTATATCGGTAAATACCGTATTTTCCGGCGTATAACGTGCACCTTGAACACCAAAAATATTGTCCAAATTTCGTGGTGCGCGTTATACGTCCGATATAAAACTATAAAAATTATAACAGTTTTTATTTTAATATTATATACTTATACACTTCTGTCAATTGTAAGTGGGTTATCAAACAAATAAAAATTAAAAGAAAATTTAACAATAATACAAATTTAATAAGATAGAATAAAAAAATAAAATATACAAAAACATAAAAATAATATATAAAATAAAATAGTTTATGTATTAAAATTATGTTAGTTAGGTTTCAAAATTCATTATTTTATTATTAAAGTAGGAGTGCGCGTTATACGTCAGAAAAAATACGGTACTTCGACACCAGTGATATACATGGACGGCCAACTAGGTACCAATTTTTGAAGCAAGTATGTTGTACACAACTGGGATCTATGACAACAAAAACCCCAATATAAACAATTGATAAGAGTGTGACAACAAGACATTAAAGGTTTAGTGTATCTTTGTTTATTCCTCACTCAAAATTAGCATTTCTTTAACAAATGTATTTTGTCATTCATTAGATAAAGACAAAATATAGTTTAGAAATACAAATGACTGCTGTCATCTTTTTCTTTAATGACTATTTAACTTTTTAAACGACTTTTTAAGTTGTCTCTCTATGTATCTCTATGTTCGACACCAAGTAAATAATAGAAATTATTTGGGTTTACTTATTTTCTGTAAATAAACTCTTTTTTTAAGTAATCACTTATGTTTTTATTTAAGTAAGAACTTAAAAAATAGGAAGTAAGAGTGAATATTCTTTTTATTCAATAGACCTAATATGTGAACTATCACTATCACTTATACAGGGGTGTCATCAATTAAGGAGCATTATTTTTAACAGTGTAGACGCAGGGCTGGACCTAGCCTAAACGGCGCCCGGGGTAGGGTAAAAAAATGGCGCCCCTGTAGAAAAAAATATCTCCCCCCCCCAAAAAAAAACATACTTAAGTTTGACGCCCCCCAAGACCTGCCGCTCGGGATACATGCCTCGGCTGCTCCCCCTAAATCCGGCCCTGAGTAGACGTAAAACAAATACAATCAAAAAAAAAAAAAAATTAATAAAAGTCGCATAATATACGAGATGTCTGGTACCCAGAGACTTATTATGAGACTTATTAAAAATTTTTTTTTTTGATAAATCGTATATGTATATTTTACGAGTAGTACACACTGTTAAAAGCAGTGGCGACGCGTGAAATTATTACCTGGGGAGACAGTCTTTTTTTACCATAATATTTTTAAATAGACTTATTTTGTATCCATTTTTATTATCTGTAGTCTTTCTCAGCCTTATTAAAATGTTTTTCTATAACAGACCTTTTGACTCCGCACTTTGATTGTAAAATAAAAATGTCGAAATTTTTGACCAGCCATTGGTACCTACTGCGCTAAGAGTAAAAGATATTAAAATTTTTGTTTTGTTTTGCGGTTAATCTGAATTAAAGGTCTTCAAAAAATTTAAAATTTTAAAATAAGTAGTTCTGAAATTAGTCCCTTAGATATATTGTAGTTTTTAAATTAGATTCATATTTTATTATTTCTAAAGAAAAAAGGGAAAAAATTAAAACTTTTAATGTAACAAACTTAAACAGACAGTAAAGAAAAACCAATTGAAAATAAATACAAATTTTATTCAAAGGTTCCAATATTTAAATAATAAACAACAAAATCTAAAATTAATTAAAAAATATAAAAAAACTGAACTGAACCAGCTAGCAATTAACTAACAAAAATATTTGAATTTTATGTAGGTAACAATATAGACTATAGACATTATAGACTGTTGGTATGTGTACGTATATACCAGTAACCAAAGCCATACGTTGCGTCGCATACGTATTGTACTGGAGACAACCATCGTAGTGTCTACCTTGGCACTGCATAGAAATAGATATTGAATTACTGTTTCAGTTTTTTTATTATTATTATTTAAAAAGTACTGAATATATTTTGATAATTTTTGCACTATTAAGAAGAATACTACATTTTACATATAGATAAGAAAAAATTATTGCAAAATCTTTCTTAGTTTTTGAGTAATAATGATGTAAAAATATTGGAGAATACTACATACATGCCGACTGTGTGTGTGTGAATGTGTAAATGGGTATAGTTGTCACACATACATCCAGACTCAGGATAAACAAAAATAAAAATGTCTTTTGCGTTTAAATAGATTCATAACGTGCTTGTAACTTACCTATCTTCATTCTGTGTGACCACAGAGGCTCATATTTTTCAGTTTATGTGTATATATTATTGTATATGGATGTAAACGTATATATATATATTATGAAAATGTGAATGTATTGAAAATGGCCAATATTATAAAACGTAATTATTTTAAATTTTCTAGAGGATTTTAAATTTCATGAAATTAATTTTTTTGGGGAGGCACTGTCTCCCTTGTTTACTCCTACGCGTCGCCACTGGTTAAGAGTAATGTTTCGCATTTTTAATTCTACAATTTTTTTTGGGAAAATTTCAAAAAATCATAGCTCGCTTATTATGCGACTTTTATTAATTTTTTTTTGGGAAATTGTATATGTTTTGCACCTACTTATACACTCTTAAAAATAATGCTTCTAAATTGATGACACCCTGTATATTTATATACACAGTATATCCTTTTTTTATACGCTGAATAAAAAAAATCGCATAAAAAAATATTCACAAACTTTTCATAAATAGTTACCTATAAAAAGTATTGTTCGTTCCAGATTGTAAAAAAAAGTTTCATCGAAAATACGTAACTCAAAACGCTCAAAACCTCGCAATTTCCTTAGAAGTTGCTTTTCTAAACAAGATAAAGCATTAATTTACACATGAGAGCATTTTATTTTATTTTTATAATATTATAAAAATTGCGATGAATACATCTGTAAAAAAAATGATGCAATAACTTGTATTCTTATGCAATGTACTGATTAAATGCTTAAAAACAATCAGTAAGTAATTTTATCGCAAACTAATGTTAAATATTTCTTACTTGCCCTTGCTTTTTATTCAAATTTTAAAACCGCATAAGGTTATGATGTAATATACAATTAACAGGTATACAATTTTTCACCATTAAAGAAAATTTCACTTTAAAATTTTTATTTTAATATTGTTAATGGTGTTAATATTAAATAATAAAAGTGAAATTGTTATTTTAATGGGTTTGTTTATTAAATATGACGTTGAAATTCAAGATTATTTAAATATTTAATTTATTAATAAGTAAAAGTGAATTTCTGATGACAACTTAATCAAATATTCGCGTGCAACTTTTAAAAAATCAATACCTACTCAAAAAATTGAAAGAAAGTATCTAATCTCAGTACTCATCCCACCTTTAGCCCCTATGTTTCAATAAATTTTAAAAGAATAGGTACCTATTGAAAAAAAATAGCAACAATTTTATTAAAAGTGCTTTTTGTAATTGAATATTTTATTACAAATGGGTGATAATTATTTTGTCCACAGCTGTATATATGTATCCTGAGATAAATTTAGTGCTACTATAGTACTTGGTAGACCGATTTAGTCGATATTTTTAAAATTTCCTCGCGTCTAAATGTACTAAAGAAGATATTTTTCTAATAAAACATTAATTATCGCAATACAGCTGAACCCTTTTTTATGCGGTGGATAGGGACCACATAAAAAAAATCGCACAAAAAAAATATATTCAAAAATATTATAAATAGCTATAAAAAGTTTAGTTCAGTCCAAAATATAAAATAAAAACTTTTTTTATGCGGTCCGGGACCGCATAAATCGGGATCGCATAAAAAAAGTTTCATCGAAAATACTAAACTCAAAACGCTCACAACCTCACGATTTCCTTAGAAATTGCTTTTCTAAACAAGATAAAGCATTAATTTACACGTGGGAACATTTTATTTCATTTTTATAATATTATGCAAATTTTGAAAAACACATCTGTAAAAAAACTAAATGATGCAATAACTTATACACTACCGTTCAAAAGTTTGGAAACACATATTTTTGCAGATTACAAAATTTCTCTTCCAGACATTTTAATAAATTAGTTTATTAAAATAAATTAGTTCGTACGACAATAATAACTAACAATATAATAAAAGCTTTTACATGTTTTGCCGGTAGTCTCCCGTATTGTTTTTGATAAATGCACGTGTTTTATTACAGTCTCGCTAATGACACAACAGACAACTGTTCTCTTAAAGTAACTGTGTAGCTGGTGAAAAATCGTTCTCGATCTAGTGTAGCACAACTCTGGACATTCTTAAAAGATGAATGGAAAATTTAGACAAAGAATATTTTGATAAACTTCTAAACGGCAGCCCAAAATTTGTGAACAAGTCATAAAGAAAAAAGGTGGTTACTTTGATGAAGTTAGAATCTAATATTTAAGCCAAAAATTTATTTTTTGTAGCAATATTAGTATAATTATGATTAACATGTCCAAATAAAATTCATATTTTAAACCAAATAAATGTGATTAGATTATTATCTATCCAGTAATGACTTTACTGAATTTTCATAGTGTTTCCAAACTTTTGAACGGTACACGAATGCCGCGCAAAACGGAACACCAAGAAAGGTTTGTCTCTTTCTATGTTACTATAAGTGAAGCGCATATGTATATATATATATATATATATATATATATATATATATATATATATATATATATATATATATAGGTATACATACAAAGGCAATAAAGATAGCGCAAGTGTGATAAAAATAAAAAAATAAAATAAAATAAGTTTTGTACATTTAAATTCGTAATAATAAATGCACATATAAACAATATCACTTTTTTAAAGTTAAAAATATTTTTAAATATTCATGTTATAATATCGTTTCTGAAAAAAAACATGGTGAAGTTTGCACATATTCTGTTCAAAACTAAATACAGCTGAACTCTTTTTTATGCGGTTTGTAAAAAATGGCCATTAAAATGCATAATGTGAATCAAAATCACGAGACAGTAAGAAACTTAAACAATTACTATAATAACTTTCTTTGATAAAAATACTTTTTAACGGCTTTTAAGCATTTAATCAATACATTGCATAAGAACATAAGTTATTGCATCATTTAATTTTGTTAAAGATGTATTTTTCAAAATTTTCATAATATTATAAAATTGAAATAAAATGTTTCTACGTGTAAATTAATGCTTTATCTTGTTTATAGACACAACTTCTAAGGAAATTTCTAAGTTTTGAGCGTTTTGAGTGATGTTTTTTCGATGAAACTTTTTTTATGTGGTCCCGACCAACCGCACAAAAAAAGTTTTTTGTACAATCTGGATCGAACTATACTTTCTATAGCTATTTATGATATTTTTGAATATATTTTTTTTGTGTGATTTTCATCCACCGCGCAAAAAAAAGTTCAGCTGTATGTATGTATTTAATTCTTTAATATATTAATTTATTATTTTGTATAAAAAAACATAAACATATGACAATTTGAAGATTTGAAAATAATATCTACATATGTGACTAAAAGCCTATCAATTAATGTTTAAATAACTCAGAATATACATATGACATATCTTACATGAGGATATATAAATTATGTACGTATTTCTTTTATTTAAAAAGTTGTATTATAATATCATTTTTGTAAGTAAAAATTTTGAAAAAATCTAAAGGAATAATTGTATACACTACATTTTAGCAAAAAAAAAAAAAAAAACTTGTGATAAGGTAAACAAATAACGTTCCATCTCTTTCTCTGTATTCAGTTTGTGAAGGAACCTTATTGTGAAGCAAACGTGTAGTGTATATGCTTATGCAATGTACTGATTAAATTCTTAAAAACCATTAAAAAGTATTTTTATCAAAGAAAATTATTATAGTAAATATTGAAGTTTCTTATTGTCTCGTGATTTTGATTCACATTATGCATTTTAATGACCATTTTTTTTTAAAACCGCTTTAAAAAATCGCACAAAAAGAACCGCATAAAAAAAGGTTCAGCTGTACGTGTTTAATCCGTACAGAAAAATATCTTAAACAGGTGAAATTTCATTTTGATCAATGATTATGTATATCGGATGATGTTGAATGACCAACCACCTGATTGTTCAGCTACGTCAGTGGCCGGGGCGGCCGGCGTGGTCTATACTTCTGTTGTCGGATGATGTTATACGTCACTTCACGTAAACGTCACAATCAGTGTATATACGAGGTTTACTAACTTACGTTCATCATCATTAACTTTCTATAAATTTTGTTAATCTAAAGCCGGCTCCATATCTCAATCATTTTCAATTCAGTTACTAAGTAAGTCGCCTATTCTAAAAAGAATGTTAACATGAAACGCGAATAGATTTAAGTTATTTAAAAATGGCATGACATCCAGATATAAACGACACATATATGCACAGTCATGTCATTTTAATGAATGGCTTTGTTACAATCAACATAAATTTTAATACTAATGCGCTTATGTTGTACTGTTATCATTGAATTATCTATATAAAGTATGTTTTACATATATTGATACTAGCCGTACCCGCGACGTCGTTCGCGCAAAGCATTGTTATAAACTCAATGAGAAGTATATATGTATTAAGGGGAGGTTTACTCGAGAGTCCTTAAAAATTATGTATTTTTCTAGAATTTTTTTCTCAAGAACGGAAGTAAATATCAATTTCAAATTTTGTACACATATTTATTAAGTATTAAACTATACAAAAAATTTTTTCAAGGAAAAATATAAAAAATTGTCCATTTTATAGATACTGCAGTGTGACGATCCGAATAATCCAATGCCTTATTGGCGGACATCCTAGCGCCGGTAATAAACCACCGAAATCCAAAAACAAAAAAGATTTATAAAATATATGAAGAGTACCGGCACCTCTACCTATAACATCAATAAATTGCTGAAAGAAAAAAAAATGGCGGATGTTTGAAATTTTGATTACGATTTTTATCTTATTTTTCGCTCTTTAAAGTAAACTTAAAAATAAAAAAAGTATTGAAAGTGTATCGAACTTAGGTAGAGGTGCCGAAGAATTGAATTATCTTTAAAATAAAAAATTAAAAAAAAGGATCCATCGAATATGGATGGTTTTTCTATTTTCCGGTGGGAATGAGGCATTTTCCCGGAGTAAAAAGTATCTTAACGTAGTTGCTCTGAGATAGTCAGGTACAAAAGTATATCTCAGCAAAAAAATTGTCTTTTATCAAAAATTAACTAATGTATTAATATTCTTTAGTTATTATATTAGTATACCACTTGTTTTTTTGTGAAAAAGTGTTGAAAAAACGTTGTAAAATGATGTTTTTCAATTATATTTCAAAAACGGCGTGGTCAATAACTTTTATTTCTTATTAAATATGGTTTGTAATTTTGTATTAAATAACATATTAAATTTTTACCAAATTCCTTTGACACGTTTTCATTTTATTCAAAAAAAAAAATAGAGTTTTCCCATAAGAGCCCATGTTAAAATTACAAAACTTTGAAATCGTTTTTCTCAAAATTGGGGTAGTCAATTTTTTTTTTTCGGTAAGGGCTCGTATTATTGGTATTGGATTAAATAAATATCTAGAGAAGTTTCGTTAAAATCCTTTTAATACCCCTGTCGCAGCATCCTGCATAACATAGCGAATTTCCATTTACAAAAGTACGTTTTTCTCGGAAACTAGTTGATATAGAGTAATTGTAAATAAAAAAACCTTCTTTATGTGAATTTTCCGCCTCATTCCGCCAAATATTTTTCACGAAAAATGTCCAAAACACCGTAAACGTTTTCACGAAATTTCACACTTAGTAAACATATATATATATATATATATATATATATATATATATATATATATATATATATATATATATATATATATATATATATATATATATAAGTGTCCGCACGATAACTCAAGAACAAAACATCTTATTTTTAAGAAATTTCGTGAAAACGTTTACAGTGTTTTGGACATTTTTCGTGAAAAAGATTTGGCGGAATGAGGCGGAAAATTCACATAAAGAAGATTTTTTTATTTACAATTACTCTATATCAACTAGTTTCCGAGAAAAACGTACTTTTGTAAATGGAAATTCGCTATGTTATGCAGGATGCTGCGACAGGGGTATTTTAGTTTCAGAATAAATCAATTTGGCACCAACAAACTCAAAAAATCATTTTATTTAAAAGCAATATTTTAAACAAATATGAGTCTCCACCCACCGCCGGAGGTTCCTAGAACCGCCCCGGTAGTGGATGGTGGGTCCAGAACTTGTTTTCTTATTTTCTCAAAAACTAGCTAACCTAGAATAATAGTTCAAAAACCTTTTTTATGTGATTTTTTTCCGTCTTTGCAATGGTGTAAAAAAATGTGGCGAAAACTCTTAAATTATAGCAAATTTTGGCAAAAAACTAATTTTTTGCAAGAACAAAAACCATGTTCCTGGCATCCGACGTGCTTGGCTGAAGAACTCATCCAAGATTTTTGGACTTTCAACGTTGTCACCAAATTTCGTAAAGCTAGCAGTTTTTCCTGAAGAGCTATCGTGCTGATACATATATACATACATAAACCGATACATACATACATATATATATATATATATATATATATATATATATATATATATATATATATATATATATATATAAATTTTAGTGAATATTATTTTTGGGTTCTAGGGGCCTCAAAACAAATTTCTGCCATAGTCGCGGGCTGAACTTCCACCATGAGCAAGGCTGGAATAGCGAGTTTCCATTCTGGAAATTCGCTAAAAAATCGTTTTATCGACCAACTACCTTAAATGTTGCCCTATGTAATAAGTTATCACTACACCAAATTTTATTAAAATCGGTTCAATAGTTTTTGCCTAATCTGTGCACAAGCTCAAAATGGTTTTTCCATTTTCCCGTGAGAATGAGAAATTTTCCCGGAATAAAAGGTATTTTAAATGTTGACCCAGGTAATAAGTTATCATCACACCAAATTTCATTAAAATCCGTCCAATAGTTTTTGCGTGATGCGTGAAGAGACAGACAGACAGACACAAAAATTCTAAAAATCGCTGTTTTGATATCTACATCGATAACTATTTACAGTGCCAGTACAATTTTCCAAAAATATTCCATGTACAGAAATGGTCTCGTTACAATTTTATTATACGCATAGATTACATAAATCACATGTACAAAGTATATTATTAATATTTAAAATAATTTCGAACTAGGTACATACAATGTAGCAAATTAAAACGGTTGCAATGTCCAATTAAAAATCTGAAATAACTAGACCTGTGCTCAATTCAAGGTCCAAGTTTTTAGGTACCTATCGTATTTAAGGTGAACCCGTATTTAATACGATATTTAACTGCAATTAAAAATGACTCTAAATGCTTTGTTCTTACGTATTAATTAATTTTTATTAAATATTTAAAAATCGTAAAAAAACTTATCGTAGTGACGTGTACAATGACGTCACGATTTGACAGCAAGTTTGTCATAGATGTAACTACGGTAAATATACGACTATTTATATACATATTGTCTATCTAGTCTATGATATTTGCTACAAACCATGACGTCATTTTCAAGTACCAGCGCCTTTTTAGTAATTTAAATTAAGGATAGAAATTTATAATTTTCAAAATAGAATTTTTAAATAACTACCGTAAAACAGTCTTGACTCGGGGTCACTTTTTTACTATTTTTAGGTACAACTCTTCCTGCTGTAATACATCAATAAACACGTTTCTATCTCATAAAATATGTTTCATTTATTATATCCCGGAACCTTTAGCCTATATGTATGTGTAAATAAAAATAATAAAAAAATACGCTACCAATGGGGTGTGGCACACAGCTTCCTTGTACTCGTAAAAGCACCTTGGTAATTTAATGCCCAATATATCTTTGTATAATTTAATATGGGTACCTATATAGAGAACCGGCCTGATCTTTGAATTACGACACTAGCGCGTATGGTGCCTATATTTAGCATTTTTTAAATGAAAGAGTTTAATTAATATAAGTAGGCTATTTTGAATTAAAAGTTTGTTATTTTTTTTATGAAAAATGTCAAATTGCAAATAAAATTATTATAAAAAGCGGTTTTCGAGATGTCCAAGTGACTGATTTATGTAATTCTTGTTACAAAAAAGGAAAATATTTGTGCCAAAATGGTCATATGTACACGAGATTTAAGAACTATTATATATTTGTGTCCGAAGTGGAATAACAGCCAATTATGCGAGAAACAAATATAAAACTTCATTGTAATATAACTATTAAAGTAAGTGGCTAATTATACATTTTTTAAAAAGATTTAATTTAAATTTTTAGTAATAAATAAATATTTATCTGTGATGTTACAATGTTGCATTGGACGTAGTCAATTTATCTGTTGTATTTAAAACAACAACAATAACTTGTAAAAAACTTATAAATTGACTTATAGAGACGTCACTAGTGACAATGGTGACAATGCAGGTTCTCTGTATTTACTTTATTTAATATTTATATATTAAAATTATAAATATTAAAAAGTAATAATTAATACAAAAGTATAAACTTGTTAATGAATTTATATGAAAATCTATGGTTACAAAAAATTTGCGCTGACATGCTCACGAATGTACTTATAAAATTATTGAAAAAGGCGCCACTTGTCTTTATGCAGCTTCTCTATAAATTAATAAAAATAAATAAACAAAACGATTCATAAAAAATTGAGCGAAGTGGGACTAGTAGTAAATAAGATATTGACATTTAATGGGATTTCACGATAGCGCCGTGGATACTATTACTCCGAATGCAATGAAATTTGTAGGGGACCATCTAGGAACCAGATCGCATAATTTCCGACAATTTCATAAAAAAGAATTTAATAGTACAGAAGTTATGCCACTTGGTGCAATTTAGTATATTAATGGAATGACATGGTAGCGGCGTAGCTACCGTTACTCCGATTTCGATTAAATTCATAGGGGACCATCTAGGAACCAAACTGCATAATTTCTGAAAATTTCATTAAAAACAATCGAATAGTTCAGAAGTTATGCCACTTGGTCCAAACTGGTGGCACACAGACGGACGGACGGACAGTCACCAAACCAAAATTGTTCAAGAAGCTCTAAAACGTAAAATGTGCGTAAAAAATTTTATTTTGGAGGGAAAAATTTTTTTATTTTTCAAAGGTGATCACAATGCTTCCGCTACTTTAATAGTCTCGGAAGTAATAAATAAAAATGACCGAGTCAAAATGGTAAAACGTTGCTGAGTTGGTAACCTATTTAAATTGCACTACAACGTCGAAACAAACTTTTTCAGTCCGAATTTCGACACATATTTAAACACCATAGCTAGTTTACAACAGTTGGTAATTGATTGCAATCAGATGTCAGAAATACGGGAAAAAATCAATGACACACCACATACAAAGAGTAAGATATTTTATTGGTTAACATAGAGTAAGAATTAACGAAGTACTGAATTTAATTACATAATTTAAAAGTTTTAATAATTTAATAATAAGAAGAACGGTGCAAAAAACGTGATAGGTTAGCTCAGCGACACTGTCAACGCAGGACTGACGAAGTGGCGGGAAGATTTCTCACTGACAAAGAGAGTGACCGAGTCAACAATAGAATTTGTTTATTGCGAATATTTTTTTGTTGCTAAGGATATGATTATACACCTATCGAAATATCGATGCCGATTAAGTATAGAATCGAATAAAACCGTCTTCTTTCGATTTACTATTGAATATTCGATTATGTATGCCTTAACCAGACAACAATATTTCGTCGCTGTTTTTAGGTTATATTGGTCAACCTGGTATTATATTTTATACAAACGAATCAGAGTTGAAACACATTTACAGTTGCTTCGAGTGCTTATAAACGATGAAAACGAGACCAATTGTGAAAGGTTAGGTTGTTTGGTGTCTTAATAACAAATATTTTTACCGATCGCGACATAGGTGATCGACTCAACCACCCCTGACCGAGTCAAGACCGTTTTACGGTAACGAATATTTCTGTTTATTGCTACTAAAATTAAATATATTTAAGAATAATACATCAAATTATTTAATATTTAAAACAAATTTTGAATACAGTCAAGTACCCTATTCATCTATTATAACCAAGGGGTCAAACTAGTATGTCTACGAAACTGTGCCCACTGTAATCAACGAGTGACGTAATACAGCAGACATACGATCAAAACACATGATGTATGGACACGAATATACCACTGTGTTAATATGATTATGTTGATGATGATATATGCAGTACGCATTTAGAGATGTCGATTTTAAATGTAAATTAAATGCATGAATCGATTATTAAAAGTAAGAGATCGATAACCGATTTTTTCCAAAAATAACTTCATTTTAATAGTAATTCTACAAAGAAACATGTGTTAAAATAAAACACCAAAAACTCTATTGTTAATAAAATTATTACTTTTTACTCGTTATATCAACGAATCCCACCTATGGCTCTATATAAGTCAGACTATTAATACAAAAGAAAGGAAGAGACCACCTATCTGTGCAAACGACGATCCCTTTCAAAAGCGACTTATTTAGAAAACATTTTTTTGTCAATTTGAAATTTTTGAATAAACTTGGTTCAATTCGTGGTATTCGTCCTACATATTCAATTGCGTTATTTTTTATAATTATAATTGAAAAGTTAACTCATTCATCGCCTTTACAAATCTAATGTAAGGCGTTTTTACACGATATTACCGATATTACGTATGCACTATCAAGTAATTCCGTTAAACAAAAATCATCAGCTAATTTTATTAAACTTTTCAACATTTCGATTTTTTAGATCGATCTCACAGAATCGATTTTTTTTAGCCGATTTTTTTTTTTTGAATCGATTTTTTTGATTTCGATTTAAATCGATCCAAAAATCGATCTTTTTTTTTGAAGAATCGACATCTCTAGTACGCATACATACGAGTATACTATATGTATACTATTATAGCCACCGTATCTTGCCACCAGTCAACAATTAAAAATAAATTTATTTCCCTTTATTTAGAGAGATATCCCTTTATTTTGAGAAATTTTTTATTCAATAGAATTTTACACTTAAATACGACACACTTCATATTTTTTTCTGTTTAAATTTCACGAGTTGATTAAAAAAACATGATATTTATTATGACGTGAACCCCATGACGGTCAGTAACAGACTAAATTAGTAGTGGTGTAAATTGCTACTTATTGCAACTTTCGGATTACACTTTTTTATATATAGGCTTGATCTGTCTCATCTATGATTATAACAATAATTGTATGAATTGCAACAATTTTGTAAGTCAGTGTGTAAACCGTGTAAACAAAGCCACAATAATCAGTACACACAATACATGACTTGAATGAATTTTGCCCGATATGTAGCCATTATTGTTAGACACCCTGAATTTTATTTATTATTTTAGAGATACAAAGAAAGATAACATCAAATATGCACATAATGGACTGATAATTTGTAAGTAACGATTTGCGGAAACAAATCACGCCATTTAAAAAAATTTTATATTACCTATTAAGGAACCATCACAGTGTGATTCTGCCGAAAAGTAGACAATTTTCTATATTTTTTTCCGGATGGATAGGCTGGGGAAATGGGGATGAATTTTTTTTACGATTAATACCACTATTTGACAATACAAAAATATTTTTTTTATTTATTTATATTTGTTTTTTATAATTATTATAATTTTTTGACAAAAGTGTCTTTAAAAAAGGCCGAAATTCGATGCCCACGATTGCGGCCGCAGTTTTTATTAGGGATGTTATGGATATCCGTAACCGTAACCGAAACTACCGGATATCCGAAATAATTACATATCCGAAACCGAAACCGTATCCGAAAATAAAAGTTTCGGATTGGTTTCGGATAATAACAGACAACTGTCGTTGGAAAACTGAGGTTAAATCAAAGCAAGTTTTTGCTCCACGTATTTCTCTAGATAGATTTCCATTGACTTGTGTTTGGCGTTCACTTTTTGGGGTAAAATTTTCCCCTTTCTTCTAAAAAAATTGTCACTGAAAACAATTATCCATATCCGTAACCGTATCCGAAACATTATCCGATATTATTACATATCCGTAACCGAAAAAAATGTTTTTGAATATCCGTATCCGTATCCGAAATTTCATATCCATAACATCCCTAATTTTTATCCGAAAAAAAAAAATCAAATAGATTATCAATCTGTAGGTAAGCCGCTATGTATCGATTTACATTTAGCATAATTTGTTAGACTGCGTTTAATTCGAGTTCTATGATTAATATGAGTCATAAGTGTCATACATATACACATAAATTTGAGTGTACATGTATTTTCATTTTAACCCTAGAATCATACGTTGGTCTACGAGTCAAGTTAATCATACATCGGCGTCGTTTCGACGAATGGACTTTTTACGGGGAGTTTTAGAGTTTATTTGCAAAAAACATTTTTTTTACATAACAATACTACAAAAGCGAACAAAATATTTAAAAAAATTGGATTTGGAAAAATTTCTTAATATAAATATTTATTAATTTTTTTAATCTTTTTATCAAAGTATATTTTCACTATAAAAATAAAAAAATAGATAAATACATCAATTGTATCATAAAACATGTCTTTAAAATAATTAATTTATGAACTATTATGAGTCAGTGGACATGTGTGACTTTACAGAATGTGAAATTTCTCAGTCATAAATATTCCTATAGATATGTAGTTATTTCCCCATTAGGCACATTTGTAAATTTTCTAAAATTTGTTAGTAATTTTTAGAATAAGATCTCAAAAAATAATAAAAATTAAAATATTTTCCATAAAATAAATTGTTAACCTTTTATTAAGTCACTTGAAACGCATTCTTTAGTTTTCGATTCAATATATTAAAACTTCAGTATTATGTCGTCTCTATAAGTCAAACAGCTATAATCATCTTTCACATTATCATAATCATTGAATAAATTAATTATAACATCCATATTTTTAATAAATTTTAGAAAAATTAGGAAAACTTTTATATGTGGAGTACAAAATCTTTAAAAAAAATATGGGTTAATCATACATCGTCGTCCTTTTGACGCACACTATTTCAGTATAAAAAAAACGACAATAGCTATAAACAAAATTTATACGTCTTATGTGTTATAATAACAAATAAATTAGATAACAGAAGTTTCACAGCAAGCAGGCACCGACAAGTTGTAGTATTGGAGCAGGTAGAGAAGTTCGTTCGTCGTTTTGACAAGTACGTATGATTCTAGGGTTAAATGCAAAATAGATTAAAATTTCCATTTTAAATACAAAATGGAAAATGGTTTGACCGAACTTATTTAAAATAGAAAATGCAAAATGTCATTTTGTATTTTAAATACATATTTAAAATGAAATCATTTTAAATAGTTCCCAGCCCTGGTGATGGTACCTTAATAATTTCAATTTTGTTAATTTTACAATTAACAGAATAATTAACTGGATATGATGCAGTTGTACACGATGCCCCATAAAAAGGTAGTTGAACTTGACTTTAAACGCTGATCGTACATTTTTTGTACAAAAAAAAAAAAAAAAATTAAACTAAATATTTCATATTAAAATAATTATTAGTAATTATTTATTTTTTTATTTTTAATTTTTAAAATTTACCAATGGATGGATACTAATCGTTTTTCTAATAATTTTTATATTGTGGAAATTTTTATGAATAAAAATTTCCAAACGTTTTAATGAATAACAGGTACGTAGGTAACAGGTTTCAAAATGGAATATTAGAAAATGAATATGGAGTTATAACAGTTGTGGACTTTTGAGACAAAATACACCGGTACAAGTATTTCAAGGTTTCCAATTACATAGTGCTAACGACATTCCTATGTGAATAATTTTTTATTTTATACAGGGTGTTAGTGAATAAGTGCGAAATATTTTAATGGATGATTGCTGAGGTTTTTTTATGTAAAAAAGTTCATATCAACCCATGCCGAAAACGCTTAGTTTCCAAGATACAGAGTGTTCAGTTTCTCGTCTTTTTTAAATATTTTCTTAAATATTTCAAAAACGTTTTGAGATATTCACATAAAATTTGAAATACGCTACGACAAAATAAATACCCATATTCTGAAGTAGACAGAATATTTCCATTTAAACCAGTGGCGTTCGTACGGCCATATAATGATATATTTTTGAAGAAAAGAATGGGACGCTAATGATTTTTTCCAATTTGAAAACGTTTTCTTAAATGTGCTATAAATTGTTGACAAAAATGACCTCTTAGTATTTTGTCGTTCATGTGTCCGTTTTCAAGATAAAAAACAATTTTCAATTACTGTTCTTACTACAAAACCGGTTTAGGTTCTCGTATTAACTGCTGAGGATATTTTATGGAAAAGTCTTACCAACAAAAAGGTGAAGACGCTTCATTTCTACAGTATGACCACATAATTTGTTTTAATTTAATATAGAAAAATATTTTTAAAAAACAAGAAACGAGACACTCTGTATCTTGGAAACTAAGCGTTTTCGGACCTGGGTTTATATAAACTTTTTTACATAAAAAAACCTCAGCAATCACCCATTAAAATTTTTCGCACTCATTCACTAACACCCTGTATATTATAATTAAATTAAAAATATCTATCTGCAGTAATGGCTTATAAACTTTCTTTTATTATATAAAAGGCTGTTTACTTTCTTTATTTGTTATCTTATTATCCTAAAACCAGTTTCACTAATTTTGATTAAAATTAGACGATTAAACAGTTTAATGTACAGTAAAACTGTTTATAGGCGGCCTTTGTTGAGTGACTTTTTTTTTAAATGCCAATCCAAGTGCATGATGAGAAAGAAATTTGAATATTAATTCGCGATAAAATTAATTATTGACTGTTTTTAAGCATTTAATCGATACATTGCATAAGAATATAAACTATTGCATTAAGTTTTCTTACATAATACAGTACCGTAAAACACCCTATCTTTACCTATTAAACCAACTTGACCGTTGACCATAACACACTTTAGGTTAAAAAAATTAAAATTTCATACTTTATATATTCTGTAGCACTTTTTTTTAATGATAGAGATATTTCTAACAAACTATTGGTGTTATATAAGTTTTTCTGGCATTGCCAGCCGCAATTTCTTCAAATCATTGGATTTTTTAGTTCTTATGGTACATTTTGGTTTTAAGCAAGTGTGCAAAGTTTAGTTGGTATTTAAAAAAATATACAAGTGACATAAATAATTTCATCATATGAAAAGTTACATAACCTCGTAAGTATATAAAATGATTTTTACGTTTACTTATTTGCGTATTATCGAATAATTCGTTTAGGTAATATTATAGCAAATTCGGTAAAATTAGAGTCCTTTAACAAATCCCAACTTTACCAGTCAGCGCCGCCAACAGTCAGGGTTGTCAAAAATACACGAATTGCATTATATTTTTACACGAATTGAGATATTAAAGTAAAAAACATTGTTATAGGTTTATATTTATACAAAATGTCTGGTAAACATCATAAGAAGAAAATTGGTGCAAGGACATACAAAAATTATTCTGCAGAATGTTAAATCTAGCAATTGATATGGTAAAAAGTAAACAAATTACAACATTATACACTAAAAACAATTTGGAATCCAATGAAGAACAATAGAGAATAAAATTGAGTATCTTGTTTTGGTTAAAAAGATTCTGATTTTGTAAGTTAGATAATCTGATTGAAATTGAACATTGATTGATTTAATAGACAATTGTTTTTGTTTTTTATTTCTGATTTTGTTACTTAGTCAGTTTATAATATCAAATATGTAACATTGTGTTTTATTTTTTTTAAACAAAATTTATTTATTTTTTTTGTTTCTGGCATTTTGTTTTATTAATTTTTACTGATTTTGTACATCCCTGGTGAAAACAGCTGTATTTGACGTTTTCATAACATAATTCTATCGCAACTAGATTTATCGTTGAAAATTTCGAAGTGACTGCGTAATATTGTTAGATATTATTTGGAATTCACAAAAAAAAGTATGAACAACAATGGTGTATTTAGAAATTTTATAATATCTTTTATATTTCACTAAAAAAATATGAATTAGTAATAATATGGTAAAGTTAGGAACTCCTCGACATTGTAGCTTGTTACTGTTTTTTTTATTTTTGACTAGTAATTTAAGTTTCTGGAAAATTTATTTATGAGTTAGATCAAAGTTTTTTATCAGTTTATTCTATTGAAACAGTTAAATATAACTAAATTAGTTCCGTCTTTATTTTATTCAAATTTGAATTGAAAATTATGGTAAAGATAGGGTGTTTTACGGTACATACTATGTATTTATCACACAATTTTAGCGAATTTTCGAATCGAAAATTCAGCTATTACAGCCACTGGTCACGACGCGACTTGAGCCCGTGACTATCACAGAAATTAGTTTTGAGGTCTCGGGAAACCGAAAATGATCTTCACTAAAATTTGTATATATGTTGTATGTATGTATTTATGTATCCGCGCGATAACTCTCGAAAGCAAAATTCTTATTTTTATGAAATTTGGTGAAAATGTTGGAAGTCCAAAAATCTTGGATGAGTTCTTCAACAAGACACATTCGATACCCGGAATATGGTTTTTTTGGCATTTTTTATGAAAAAAAAAATGAGTTTTTTCCCAAAACTTCCCCGAATATAAAAATTTTTGTGAAATTTTTTTACACCATTGGAAAAAGAGAAAAAATTACATAAAAAAGGTTTTTGTACAATTATTCTATGTCAATTTTTTCCGAGATAACTAATTTTTATAAACGAAAATTCGCTATGTTATGCAGGATGCTGAGACAGGAGTATTTATAATATTATAAAAATAAAAGATCCTTTAAAAAACCGACTTCAAAAAGTAAAAAATAATTAATATCACGAATATTTAAGTCAGGCGGGGCTTCGTATGTAAAATTGCGATTGGATGTGCTTTAAAAATTCATGAATTCTTCAAAAATTTTTT